>QEPC01009342.1:309464-322494 GCA_003113815.1 Sphenodon punctatus
CATTCTTAAATACTATTACTACTACTGCTCATTTCTATAGCACTACTACTAGGCGTATGCAGCACTTTACAGTCATGGATTTTGGAAACCGGTCCCCGCCGAGTGGGCTTACAATCTAAGATGGATGAGGGGAACACAGGGAGAGATACACGTGCTACCATTTTTTTACAGATGGGGAACTGAGGCTGAAAGATTGTGACTTGCCCAAGGCCACCCAGTGAGTTCATGACTAGGTCAGGATTTGAAGCCGGGCTTCCCGGGACCAAGTCGGCACCTTTATCCACCGGTAGATACCTGCCAGCATCCGAACAAACAAAAGTAGGTTTAAAATTTTCATCAAGCAGGACCATGTAATGTATTTGTGGGTGTTTCTCTCTGACTATGTAGAAAGCCATCAACAGAAGCTTTCTGGAATGTAAGGTAGAAAGTAGGGGCTCTGACAATGTTCTGGCAGCCCCCCTGCCCCTTGTTAAATTTGATGCCCTCAATTTTTACTAGCATTTTGGATGACTTGGTATTCAGGAGACTACCCTGATTACCTGGCCCTCACCCCAAACAGCCATAAAGTAGGTAGGCCAGCCAATATCAGCATTGCTGAAGGAAAAAGTGTTTCAGGCAGGACATTTCTCCGCTGCTCAAGTCAATTGGGAGCTAGTGCTATTGACTTCAACGCGTGGAGGGTTGCTCCCTGAGGGACAACTTGATGCTTGAATACTCTGCTAGTACAAGTCCTAGTCACTTAAAAAGAGAGTGTGTTGAAGATGGCTGCTATCTGCAAAGATCCTGCTTTATTTTAGGGTAATTTTTCTATTAATGTTTTGCAAGGGCATCTTATCGTTTATGATCACAAAGCATTTTGTTAGCTCCCACCATCCTAACAGGTAAATAAATATTCTTGGTGAGATCTTACAAAACTGAGGTATGGGCATCCCACATTATACTAGCATGAAGATTGCTACCTAAGCATCTCTGCCAACAGGACCATGAATGATAAGTAAGAGCCAATGAGAGCAGCTGAAATGACAAAGAGCAGGGTGGAAAGACAGGCGTGAGGACACCGGGTGTGGCTGAAATGATGGGGAGCTGGGTCGGATGACACATAAGAGACTACAAGCAGCAACTGAAGGAACGAGGGGTTGGGTGGAATGACGGGTGTGAGGCCCTTGGGGTATGGTTGCGATGACGGGCAGGGTGGAACAGCAGGTATGAGGACATGGAGTGGATGGAATGACTGGTTCGGACACCGGAAGCAGCTGGAATGACAGGGAGCTGGGTAGAATGACATGTAAGAGGCCACCAGGAGTGGCTGTAAGGGGTTGGGTGGAATGATGGGTGCCCTTGTACCTTTCATTTTATCCACCATCTCTCTTTCCCACTGCCACGGATGGCCTCTTGCATATCATTCCACCCAGCCCTCTGCCATTTCAACCGCTCCTGGTGTCTTCACACATGATTTCACTCAGCCCCCTCATTATTCCAGCTACTACTCATGTGCCCTCATGCACCATTCTATCCAACTTCCCATCATCATTTCAGCTGCTCCCAGTGTCATCCCACCCAGCTACTCATCATTCCAGCCTCTTCTGGCATCCTTGCACCAGTCATTCCACCCTGCTTCTCATCATTCCAGCTGTTTTTGGTGTTCTCGTCCCCATCATTTCACCCAGCTCCATGTCATTCCAACCACTCAGTGATTTCTTACTTGTCATTCCCCCCCACCTCCCCATCATTTCAGCTGCTGCGTAGGTTCCTCCCACATCTCATTCCACCCAGCTCCTCCTCATTCTTGCCACTCCCGATGGCCTCATAGCCATCATTCCGCCCAACTCCCCATAATTCCACCAGCTCCCCATGGCCTCTTGAGTGTCATTCCACCTAGCCTCCCTGTCATTTAGCTGCTCCTAGTGCCCTTGAACTCTTCATCCAGTTCTCGGTTATTCCAGCTTCCCTCAGTCCCCCATAACCATCATTTCAGCCGCTCTCGGTGTCCTAGCCCCTGCCGTTCCAGCCAGCTCTCCATCATTCTATCCACTCCCACTTTCCTCATACCTGTCATTCCACCTTGTCCCTACCATTCCAACGGCTCCTGCTGGCCTTGTACCTGCTGTCCCGCCCTGCCCCATCATTGCAGCTGCTCTTAGAAGCCTCGCATCTGGCATTCCACCAACTCCTCATTCTTTCAGCTGCTCCCACTGTCCTTCACGTCATTCCACCCAGCTCTCCATCATTCCAGCTGCTCCTGGTGTCTTGGCACCCATCATTCCACTCAGTTCCCTGTCACTTCAGCCATTCTATGTGTCCTCATTCCTGTCCTTCTACCCATCTCCCTGTCATTCCAGCCAGTCCTAGTGTCCTCACACATTATTCCAACCAGCTCACCATCATTTTAACTGTTCCAGGTGTCCTCACACCTATCTTTCCAACCAGCTCTTTGTCATTTCAGCCGCTCCTGATGGCCTCTTGCCTACCATTTCGCTCTGCCCCTCATGATTCCAGCCGCTCTCAGTAGCCTCTCCCATGTCATTCTACCCAGTTCTCCATCATACTAGCCACACCTGCTAACTTGTACTCCTCATTCCATCCAGTCCCTCTTTCCATCTTTCAATTTTCTTTCCAGGTCTTCCTCACTTCCCCTCCTCCGTGCCTTTATAGTCCCCCATTCCACCTCCTTTTTTAGCATTTCAGAGCCTCTCCCATACCCTTTCTTTCAGATAAGCATCTCTGCCATATTATTGGTTTGGTGCCCATTAAGAGCTATTGGAATTCCCAAAGCCCTATTACTTCCAGTTGACATTTCTGTTGTCTTGTTTTCAATCAACATTCCTTATCACTTGTTTTAGTATGTCCCACTGGAGAGGAGTATGCTTGAGGAAAGGGAGCAAGGATGAGATCATGCTGCACCCAAGGAAAGGGGATGGCTCCTTGATCTGGACTCTACCCTCTTCCCCACCCCCTTTTCACCTCCCCTCTCACTATCCAGTCTACAGAGTTTGTACTAATTTACAAAATGAACTGCAGGAGGGGAAAGTTCCCCCTAGCACTGCCCTAAGAGATCACATACCCTCAGGAAATCCTGCATATCAGAAATAAACTACAGACTTATTGCAGTAAGTGTCATGCTGCTAAGGGAACTGCCCGTATAAGGGCAGCTCCACGAGCAGGTGTCCCTGCTGTGCTGTCTATTGAGTGCTGGACACAACCGAAGACAACAGCACCTCGACTAGACGCTTGGTAAACTCCCTTCCTGTCCTGAACCCTTCGAACCTTCTGTGTACTGCGGTTGCTATGGCTGCAGCTGAGCCTATGAAAGCAGCAGCTGCTACTTTCCCGTGCTGCTTTGATTTTGTTCACTATGGAAACCTGTGGGAGAGGCTGTTTGGTGTTGCAGTAATAGAATGAGACTTCTCCCTTCTCCTCTTGGAAGCTGTTTGGTTTGGTAGCTGGAATCAGAAAAGTGCAACTTTGGAGTTGTTAGACAGGTACTGTATTACTCTCAAGCTGGTAATGAAGTTGATGCTGCATTTACATATTCTAGGAAGGCACAAAGTAGAAATAATTATAGAAAATCAATCCTATGTACAGTTCAAGAGGCTCAGAAATACTGGGATGCAATGGCTGCTTGTTATGTGAGGAGACTATGTTTTCTGTTTATTATAAATTGTTAGTTAGTGTTGCTTTGCAACAACCATTTTATTCTCTGTAAAGCGCCAGCTACTTTGCTTGCGCTATATAAAAGCTTATAATAATAATAATTAATGGCATGCTTAATGTCATTCTCTCTAAAACATCTACAGAAAATAATTTAAGGTCCAGACTCTGAAAAGATTTAAGCCCCAACTTTTTGTACTGGGAAAGATTCCCTGCTGATTCCAATCGGACTACTCGCAATGCCCAAGGTGAAGAATGTGAAGTTATTTGTAAATGTTAAGATAAAGAGCTTAGCTACAGGAAGTATTGTATTTTAAGAATCAATCCTATGCTCTTAACTAGCATCAACAACTTTGAACAAGCAACGAAACCTGCATCTTATTGTGTAGAGCGGGGAAGTGTCTGTAAAATGGGATTGCTGACATCAGGTGTTATCAGTAGAGCAGCATAACGTGCATCCAGGGCCGTTTTCAGACAAGACACTCTGCACCCGCTTCACATATTGCAGGACACCGAGAGGGCAACACTGCAGCCCTGCAACATGCATAGTGGGTGGAGAGTGTCTTGTCTGAAAACGCCCCTGGTGTTCCCTCCAGTTAGGGTGGCCATATCTCCCCTTTAAAAGAGGACACATGAAAAATACATGCTGCAGGGCTGCACTGGAACCAATGCAGCCCTGCAACATGTATTTTTCCTAAGTGTCTTCAAGGGGCAGTATGGTGCCAGCACTAGGAATAAGACAAGGATAACACGTTTTCAGAAATGAAGAGGCAGGCCAAGTTAATACTTTTTAACAGATTTGAAATCACAAAAAGATAATTCAGTGGCATTTTACTTCAGGTTAATAGAGGCAGACTCCCAGAACAAGATCTAGGTTTATTATGGTGATTACTGCTCCCTTTCCAAGAGTGCTCATCCAATCACTAGGAAGTCATGGATTTTTGCCCAGGTTTCGAAACCTTTATCTAAGAAAATCTAGAATCCTTATTTATTTTTTATTATTTAAATTAATACCCCACCCTTCCCCTAAGACTCAGGGTGGCTTACAACATATAAGATACATAAAAGCACTGAAAATCCCCTTAAAAGCCCACCCTAACCTCCTCCACCAAACTCTATCCCTGCCTGCCAAAATGGCTAGCCAAACAAAAAGATGTTAAACTGCTTCCGGATGATGAACAAGCTTGAGCTTAAACAAATCTCCAAGGGAAGGGAATTCCATAAGGGTCAGCCACTGAGAATGCCTTTCTCCATACCCTTGTTGTAGAAACTTGGTAGGCAGATCGTACCTGCAAGAGGGTGCTCCTGGCTGAACTTAGAATCCATGAGGGATAAGACAGTCCTTTGGATATTTGGGGCCCAAGCCACTTACGGCTTATAGGTCAAAACCAGCACCTTGAATTGTGCCTAGAATGCTGTTGACTCTGAAGCACTGGTGTAACGTGTTCCCAGCGACCCATCCCTGACAGAAGACGGGCCACTGTTTTTTTTGCAGCTCTTCATCCAACCCCTCCGCTTGTCCCCTTGACCGGATCCCCTCTCGTCTCCTACCAGCAATTTTCCCCCACCGCCATGCCTTCTCTGCTTCACATCACCAATCTCTCCTTCTTTACTTTTCCATTGGCTTTCAAACACGCCACTGTCTCCTCTATCCTTAAGAAGGCCACTTTTGACCCCGTTGACCCTTCCAGCTATCATCCCATTTCACTCCTACCCTTCACTTCCAAGCACATGGAGCAGGTTGTCTACATATGCTGTCTTGATTTCTTCTCTTCAAATTCCTCCCTTGACCCCCTTCAATCAGGCTTCCGCCCTCTTTACTCGACTGAGACTGCCCTCACCAAAATCGCCAATGACCTTCTCATAGCTAAGTCTAAGGGCCTCTACTCCATTCATCTTCTCCTCGATCTCTCTGCTGCCTTTAACACTGTTGACCATGGCCGTCTCCTGGATTCCCTATGCTCCTTTGGTTTCCAGGACTCTCTTCTTGATGTTTTGAACGTCGTTACAGGAGCCAGCAGGCAAGCAATACCAAAATGCCCCATTTTTTAAAAGAGTGCTATAAGCAATTGGTTAATTCAGACAAGAAAAAATGTTCCTTTAAACCAGGCCATGCAAAGTAACTTTGCACAGAATTACCAGTGCAACTGGAACTGCTTGTGTATTTTATGTTTGATCAAAAGGGAAGTCAGATAAAGGATACAGGTCAAACAGTATCATTGGAAACAAAACCTAGAACAGTAAAGTGTATCCAACAACTGCTTGCGTTCCGGCAGTTAATCAAATATGCTAGTATGAATTAAAGATTTAATAGTCTGTTCTTCAAACTTCTTGGAATAACTGTCCCATTACGAAAGGAGTTTAGTTGGAAAACACATCTACAATTTTCTCCTAAGAATGATTAATGGCTGGATATCGCACTAAATCCAGAGTGAGTATAGGAGCTGGCAAAAACACTATTGGGAAAAATATTGGGGTTGGATCTCACTGGGACTTGGATACTGACTAATATAACTGACTGCAGATGTTTGTGTGGAATGAAAGATTTAATGAAAGACATTTGTTTCCCCAAGAGTCCTCTGATAATTTTAAAGCAGGGAAATAAGAAACTGTGTTTGTGTTGGTGTAAAAGCTTTATTTTCGTCAACTAACACATCTGAAAGATTCATAATGTTTCCAGCTTCTCCTCCATTAAATCTGTCCTCATAACACAGCTATACCACATCCTTGCAAAACACTGACATAGGTAGCCAACTAAAGTGCTGTAGCTGCTAATTAAACTGTTCATAAGTGTGCTACCATTGCTCTGTGCTGCGTAGCTGCTTCCTGCTGGTTTGCTGTCTCTTTTTCTCAATTCAAATTGAGAGCATGATCAGTTTGACGTTGACGATAAATTCTGTGGGGCTGAGAACACCATTTTGTTTTATCTGTACAATGCCGCTAGCGCCGTGTAACTACTCGTGGTGCTGTGTAATACAAATAACAAGTAATCTAGACTTCTCTATAAACCCACACTGTACATCTCAGTATAGAGGATGGATTGTGGTGGTGATTTTGGGTTTTAAAGAAAAGGAAACATAATTCTATAATTGTTTAGTTTTCTGTATTGTACAGGAATGTTCTATATTGTGGGTGGGACTCGCCATTGTTACTGATCACTGCATTTCATGCTTGTTGTTGGAGTTGAACATTTTTTTTCTCAGAAGCCCTCTTAGTACTGCTGGAGAGCCAAGACTGACAGAGACATATGTGCACAGGTAGCTAGTTATACCAACTGAGGACACTTCAGTTTAGGACAGTGGCTCCCAAACTTCTGCATGACCTCATTTTATGTCTCATATAAAATCTGGTGTTCCCAGACCAGAACAAAGGCATGCAAAGTAAATCAAATATCAATTCGGATCCCATCTGCAGATTGTGAGACCCCACTTGGGATCCTGAGTGACCCATAGCTTGCAAACGTCTGGATTATAGCTGAATGAAAATGTGCCAAAGGTTGTGAGGACCTATGTCAATGGGAATCTCTCTGTTGATTTCAATAGGTTTTGGATGAGACAGTCAAGTCCTGCATGACATGTTTCTAGCTGCCACAGCCACACCAACCTAATGCTGCTCAGAGGTCTCACAAATCCACTCCAGTTAAATTATTGGTAAATTAATTAAAAAGTATGGTCCAGTGGGCAGGATACTGAGTCATTATTCAGAAGACACGAGTCCTGTCTCTGGCCCTGACATGTTGATACACTTATCCTTGCTAGTTTTTTTCCCCCTCTTACCTTTTGTCCTGTATAACTAGACAATAAACTCTTTGGGGGCAGGATTATCTCTCTGTATGTTTCTAGAGTACCTGGCTTTACAGAGCCCTGATCTTGGTTGAAATCTCTAGACTGGTGGTGACCTGTTCCATAGGAAGACAAGTACTTCCAAAAATAAAAATAATTGTCCCTCTCTGCTGGAAAAATGGCATTAAATTACAGGAATGGCTCTGTAGCTGCAACACGAAGTTAATATCATGAACATTCTGCTCATAAAATTGAGATGATTTATCCTAGCATTGTGCAATTTTGTAGGGAAGATCGCTTGGGTAAGGGGTAGATGCTTTCCAAATTTCATACAGATCAGTTGAGACATTGGTATGTTATAGTACTTTGATTTTTGGAGACAGAACTGTTATTTCTGTTTTTGCAACCTTTTCTGTTGACATATAAAAGTTTGTTTTAAGTTATCCATGTTGACATGTAGAAGTGTCAGAAAGTGTGTATTGTAGTCTATTCCTGACTTTAGATTTTGAAAATCCATCATGTAGTTTGTAAATTATGATGTTTTGAAGTTCCCATGTTATCCAATGGAGGGAGGGAGATTTTAAAGTTATGTCAGGATGGACATGAATTATACATACAAAAAACATGTTATGTACATCTCCCTCGATGCTTCCATATAGAAGAAAACTGAATGGGTATTCATGAGTAGGAATATATGCAGAGAGGTATGTAGATGCTAAGTATGGATACCCATCCTCTTCTTTATGAGAGGGTAGAGGGACATGAACATAAAAGTCTGAATTTTTGTTGTACGTATAATCCGCAGCCATCCTGACAATTGAAGTCTCATTGCTGTGGATTACATGTACAACAAGCATGTGGATGCTTTTTGTACATGTCCCTCTACCCATGAGCTGCATAAGGATAATGGCTGCCCCCCACCCCCCCGAAGCTTAGTAGCTGCACCCACCCACTCCCAAACATAGTAGTGGGTGAATCATGGCAGGAGGGAGAGCTGCCTCCTTGAATTTGCCACCCTGAGGCAGCCCCGCTCCAGTTCAGTCACCGCTGCCAGGAGTGGCACGCAGGAGAAGCAGGGCTTGCCTGAGTGACAAGTTCAGTGGGGTCGCTCTTTGCCTGTGCCCCTATCCAGCTGTGCAGCTTGGGGGCAGCGAGAGGAGCCACCTCCTTGAACTTGCTGACTTGGCGGCCTGTTGAAGCAAGGAGATGGCATGGAGACTCAGAGGTGGCATTCTGTGACTGACTGCAGGGTAGCCATCCGCTTGAACCTGCTAATCTAAGCAGCCTCATCCTCTCTCACCCAACCATCCCCATCCAGACACTGGAGCTCTGAATTGGTGCTTGACAAAAAATACTGAAAATTGACGAAATTACAAAAACATCAGAAAATGATGGAAAATGATAGAATGTAATTCCATGCATTTTACATTAGGATAGTGACAGATTTAGCTGGGTGTTCAGGAACCTTACCTCACGTAACCTACCTCTTAACATATTACCTCATGTAATCCAACATGAGGGTGTGGGGAATTGAGGAGAGGATGGCAGATCTTGTGGTGGGGGTACGGTGGGTTTGTGGCCATGGTGAGCTGAGCAGGGAGGGCGGAGGGAGCGCTCGTCCCAGTTCTGGAATTATTTCATTCGGCCCCCTGAAATGGCCCCAGAAGAGGTGCATAAGGGGGCTGATCATGGCACCGCCTTCCTGCACCACCATGTAGCGCAGGCTCATGGCATGGAGGTGGACGTGTGGTGGCCACTCTGTGACCCGTAACAGGAAGCAATTTTGGCAAGGCACCACCAGAAGCAGAGGCAGGAATGCTCATACGTGGGGGCTGCTAACAGAGGAAACTAAGCCCCTCCACCTGCTGAACCCCAGCAGCCACCACCCATTCCTCCACAGCTTGGTCCAGGAGCAGCTCCATCCTTGCCCAGTGCCCTAATACAGTTCCAGGAGGGAATTTGGGTTGTGCGGATGCCACTGGGTGGCCTTCAGGCAGACTATGATGGGCTCGTCGGACAGTGGCAAGACCTGTCAGAGAATGTACACCACCTGTTCAGCCACTGTTCCCTTCTCTGGGGCCTGAAGGCAGCATGGGAGGCTGTTGTGTGCTGCAATAGAGACTTCTGGGGTGTAGGGTGTGCCTTACCTCCTGCCACTACTAACCAGTCCAGCCAAGTGGGCAGGAAGATGAATGTGTCTGACCACACACACCCCTGCCACTGTATTTAAGTTAAATAATTTAATTCAATCCTATTTGTGTTAATTAGGTTATAGGTTTAGATATATTAGAGTAGGTAAACAAATAAAAAAGATTGTATATTTTTATAGTAAATATTTTAAATCTTTTTTTTTTTTTTCAAATTATTATTAGGTTACATGAGGTAAGTAGGTTCATTAGGTTATAGGTTTAGATTAGGTAAAAATAATTTTAAAAGTGGGGGGAAAATGTTTTATTTATAAAAAAAAATGTGTGGGGTGGTGTGGGAGATGTATCTTTCTGGGTGCCTTGCAAAGAAACTACGGTTGGTAGTGTTGTAGGAAGAGGAATTTTGTGTAGTCCCTTTTTTAAAAATTGGAAAATCCTGACAGCTTTGTCCCCATTGATTTTAGTGCCAAGTTGCAGGCTTTATTGAGAGGAGGGAAAGACACCTCAGGAGGCGAGAGAGTTACTGGCCGGAGATGCTCCTTCCATTCCCTCCAATGACCAATGGTTTCAGCTGGTGGGGCAAATAGTAGAAAAGTATGTTCCGTGATGGATTGAGAACCTTTTTGGGACAGGTTCCGACTGCGCCTGGCGAAGAGGATTTTGAGAGCTGGCTGGACCAAGCTACTCAGATGGGCCAAGAGTGGCAGTGCTCTGATGGGGAAAAGAAGAGAATAGCTGCGAGCTTGAGAGAGGTACTGCATCTCATGTGGTCAGGGCCATCGGGACCAGCAACCCTGAGTAGAAGGGTATTTCAAACGAGAGAGTGAACCATGCTCGGCTGTTAGAGTTACTAAGGGGGGGTCTGTATGATGATCTTCTACTTCTCAATTTACGTTTAAGGGATAGGGAAGTAGTTTTTTTAAAAAAACAACAACCCACTAATGGCTTCTGTGTCCCATATCAAGACATCTGTTGACAAGAGATCAAAAGATATTAAGTCCCCTGTCATTAAGGACATCTCTACTCAATTGAGAGAGTTGACTGAACAAATAGCCACTTTACAGGTGGCCCACAGTCATAACGCTTACCTGCCCAACTCAAGTCTAATTATTATTATTATTATTTATTTATTTTTGCACTTCTTAGCTGCCCCCTCCTGCCCATGGCATCTCGGGGTGGCTTACAACATATAAAATAACAATGAAGCCTACAAGTTAGGCCTACAAGTGAAGCCTACAAGTTAGGCACTGTTGCATCCCAGAAAAGCAGAGAATCCACAAAGCTAGGTACGACTGCTGAGTTAGAGACCAAGTTCTGCAACCCGGTGACAGAGTACTGATACAAAACCTGGGGCTTCAGGGGAAGCATAAAATTGCTGATAGATGGCTGTCTGACCCCTATGTCATAGAGGGAAAATTGCAAGATCATTCTGTCTATAGGTGTCACCCCGTGGGGTGGTGAGGACCCCATAAAACTCTACATAGGAATAACTTATTGCCTATAGGACAACTGGCCCCAAGCTCTCCACAGAAAGTACCAAGGATTTCCCCAAGACCTTACAATACTCGGAGCCAGGGGAGGCACAGGATGAATACACAAATGAGGGAAATACAATAACAATAAAACACACAATTTAAAACATCTAAAAACAACCCCCCCAAACCTTTTATCCCATCCCCCCCCTCCCCTCCTCCGAAGGCCTGGGAGAATAGCCAGGTTTTACAAGCCCGGCGGAAGGGCTTGTAATTCCAACAGATTTGGGGCCAGACGGGCTTCCTCCGGGAGGGAATTGCATAGTTGCGGCCGGGCCACCCAGAACGCCCTCTCCATTGTGGCTCCCCGCTTTACACGGGGGACCTCCAGGAAGGCTCCCCCGGAGGACTGAAGGGGACGCTTTGGGACGCAGAGGGTGAGGCAGTCCCTCTTCCTGAGGTATGAAGGGCCAAGACCAACACCTTGAATCTGGCATGGTACACTATAGGCAGACAGTGCAGTGCGCGGAGCACGGGGGTGATGTGTTCCCATCGGCCGTCCCCATCAGGAGACAAGCCGCTGCATTCTGCACCAGCTGCAGCCTCTGAACCAGCATCAAGGGAATCCCCACGTAGAGCACGTTGCAGTAGTCTAGCCTCGAGGTAATGAAGGCATGGATGAGGGTGGCCAGGTCGGGTCTGGAAATATATGGATACATGCAGCCTCCGCACCAGATACAGCTGACGGAAGGCAGCCTTGACCACCACCTCCACTTGCCAATCTAGGCAGACATCTGGGTCAAACAATACCCCCGGACTCCGAACCTGCTGCGCTACGGGAGGGCGGACCCCCTCTACGAGGGGAGCAGACACCTCCCTCACCCTACCCACTGCCATCACCTCTGTCTTATCAGGATTGAGCTTCGGTCTACTCTGCTGTAACCAATCCGCCATGGCCTCCAAACATTGGGACAGCACTGAGACGGCAGGACCTGGGTCTATTGAAAAAGAGACGTAAAGCTGGGTGTCATCAGTATACTGGTGGCAACGCACACCAAACCCTCTCACGATCTCCCCCCAAGGGCTGCATATATACATTAAACAATAGTGGAGACAAGATGGAACCTTGCAGAACGCCACAATCCAGAGCCCAGGGGCTAAAAGACTCAGCCCCCAGGACAACCCGTTGACTTCTCCCCAAGAGGAATGACTGGAACCATCCAAGGACAGTCCCGTCCAGACCCCCCAGGGCTCACAACCATCTCAGCAGCAGCCCATGGTCCACTGTATCAAATGCGGCCGAGAGATCTCGCAGGACCAGAAGTTTTTAATGTCCTGCGTCCCATCACCCAGCAGAGATCATCCACCAAGGTCAACAACACCGTCTCTGTGCCATAGCCTGGGCGGAAACCCGATTGAAATGGGTCAAGGAAACCAATGCTGTCAAGGTGAGCCTGGAGCTGCAGTGCCACCGCCCGTTCAATAACCTTCCCTAGAAAGGGAAGGTTAGAGACAGGTCGGTAACTGGTGGGTGCGTCCACATCCAAAAATGGCTTCTTCAGCAGGGGGTGCACCACGGCCTCCTTGAGACCGGGGGGCAAACTCCCCTGCCAAAGGGACACGCTGATTACCCTCACCAGCACCATCCCCAATGTCTCCCTGGAGGCTTCCACCAACCAGGACGGGCATGGATCTCGTTCACAGCTGGTGGCTCTAACAGACCCCAGGACATCCACAGCATCGGCTGGCGTCACTTCCTGAAACGCATCCCAAGAAGATGGACCAGACAGGGCCTCCATTTCCTCACGTTCTACCTCCACTGCCCCTAATCAAGTGTCAAAGTTGCTCTGGATCCAAGCGATCTTGTCTGCAAAGTAGGTGGCAAACTCCTCACAGCGGGTCTGGGACAAGTCCCCGTCCAGGCGGAGGGAGACCGGACTGACCAGCCCCCGCACCACCCGGAACAGCTCCGCTGGACACG
>QEPC01009342.1:342076-363893 GCA_003113815.1 Sphenodon punctatus
AAAACTTTTTTGGTGGGACTTACATTGCAGCCATTCATTTAAATGGCTGCAATGTAAAAAAATCCGGTACCCGGAATCCGGTAACGGGACCGGATTTACCGGGTTGAATCCGATAATGCCGGTACACCCAGTACCGGCATTATCGGATACCGGATTTACCGGTACGCCCACCCCTAGTAATAATATAGGACCCTGCAGGTCCTCTCAACTGAGCACAAAAAAACCCCTCTTTTGTGCCTTGCCCACCCTATCATGCATTCTGTGTATTCCATATGAGCAGAAAGTATTGAGAAATGGTTTTTAACACATTTTGCTGGGGAATATTTTTCTCTCTCTTGGTCTCTTCACTTATAGTCCTGATTCTCTTGGTGCTGTGAGTCCAGCTGAATATTCACCTAAGGGCTAATATTCCAAAGAGCCAAATCTTTTAAATGTTGTGTGGAAATGCTTTAGCACAGTGTCTGCACATTTAGTTTAGCAAGCAAGTTTGTTGTTAAAACCACATGGGGCAGCAGCTGTAGCACGTTGTTGTCTTCAGTATAATCTGTTTTTTTTGGCTTGCTGCCCCAAGCACTAGAATATAGACCTTTTCTCAATCTGTATAAAAACACACACACACAAGCAGGTCAAGGAGGGGAATCTGGTCCAAGGAAGTAGAGGATTCTTGCCCATTCAATAAATATTTATTGTGTTTTCCAAAATATGTGACAACAGTTTTGTTTAACACAGGGTCCTAAAGTTTTCCGGGGAAGCATCTTTTATAGACTAGAAATGACAGGCTGTATTGGAGATGAACACTGAAATGTGGCATAAGGAAATATGCTTCGGAGTGCGATAGTTTTATCCATAGTTAACCATGACCAGAGTTACAGATAAAATCTGCTTTTTTGACAGCAAATCAATTGATTGTGCTACTATCAATTCTATATTTTCAGTGTTTTCACTAGAAGTTTTGATGAAAATGGAAAACTAATAAAAGTTTTAAGGTGGTATTTCTGGTGCAGCACTTGGAAAATAACAGCCAAAATGTTTAGGATCCAATACTCTGAGGAGAGAGATTAGCATATGGAGTCAGTCCCCATCACTCTGTAGAACTATATGAAAAGAGATGATAGCTTCCATGCATTTCCTAGTAGATAGTGGCATAATAATATTTGTCATTATTGCAGTTAGCACTTATTGGCAAGTTCAACCTTGTTTGATGTTCTGGAAACGTGGGACAGAGTGTTAGGAAGCCTCAAGAGTTGCTGCTTGAGCTGTGACTGAAGACCCAACTACAGTGCAAGAAGATCTCCTCATGGAAAATGAGTCATCAGGGCTGTCAGCCAAGAAACCTTCACCATATTTTGACTAACAAATATTAAAGAAAAATTCTCTTTTTTCTCCACCAAAAAAATAAAATATAGCTTAAAGCAGATGAAAACTGGCCTGAGATCTCATGTACAATATATATGCTGCTTCAAACAAGTGCCATCAGCAGAACAAGAGGCCTATTTAATTTTGAAAGCATTGAGTGCAGTTCACAGTTCATCCATTGCAATAAATGCATCCCAGTGTTGGAACTTAGACTGCTATGAGTATGTTTGGTAGAGCTTCCTATATTGTTAAAAATTACTCTTGAGCAGGCCTGATGAGAGGGAGAGAATGTACCAAACCCCCAAGCTCAGGTTGCAGGGAGGCAGCTACATGGAGTTTCTTAGTATACATTAAAATATTATGAGTAAAATAATAATTACATGTGATGTGTGTAAATAAAGTATTGGAGAAATTGGTTTTAAAACTTAGATGTGGGAGGGTGGAAGATAGGTGGGTCTCCAGTTATCTGGATGTACCAGGACCACAAATTTCTTTCAATGGGCCTGCTCTTGAGAAATACCCTACATGAGGCTGGAACTGACCTTCCTTGCTGTACTGAGGATATCCCCCTTGCTTATGTCCCAACCTCCACAAATCTGGGAAGTAAAGACTATGAGGTTACTCCTGAATAGAACCGAAAGTGGGCACCTGGAAAAACGGGCACCCCATTGAATTTGGAGTGCCTGAATGTGACCCAAGAGGCTACCCACGTGCTCCCCAGACTGACTCCCCCACCCAGCTATGCCACTGCTCCACCAGGCCCACTGCTCAGCTGAGTCAGGTGCTGCACCACAGTCCCTATAGCAGGAGTGTGCGCAGGGCTGGAGAAGCAGCGATGCAGCCAAGCGGGTGAGTTGGCCCAGGGAGAACTCCAGGAAGCTCTTGTCCCTGTGCAGTGTGCACTCCCTGGACTGCCTCGCCTGCCTCGCTGCACTACTGCTCTTCCAGCCCTGTGTGCACCCTTGCTACGGGGACTATGGCACAGCACCTGGCTCAGCTGAGCAGCTGGAGGAGCAGTGGGAGCAGCGGCACAGCCCGGCGGCTGAGTCAGCCCAGAGAGCTTGCGGGGCAGGAGCTTCCTGGGGTGTTCCAGAAAAAGCCATGTTTTCGGGCATCCAGGCACTTAATGGGGGCTGGGTACATCAGTTGGGTGCCTGCTGGGTACCCAAAAATGCAGTATTACCCATGGGTAGCAAATGCACTACCCGCTGCACCCCTACTCCTGACCAGGAATTTCTTCAATGGAGGGAGAACAGTTTCCCTCTAACTAATTATTACATTGTATGAAAAACCAGCCCCAGCAGCAAAATAATATCTTTCCTCTCTCCTGAAATAGAAGCAAATTGGTCACATTATGCAGGAGTACAATGATGCCGTTCAGAGGGCTACAAGACTCTCAGCTGCACGAGAGAACTTCCTGACAGGGAAGAAAAATCCCACCAGTTTAGTGACCCAGGAAGACCTGGTCATTTATATGCAATGGCTAGTGTGTCACCTGCACTCACTCGGAACAATCCACAGCTATCTCAGGGTAAGAAGAGCTTTAAAGATGGAAACCTAATTCTCGTAACCTTTGATCACACTGCACAATATTCACATTTGTTAAATGTTATAAATCATTTCAGAGGGATGATCTAGTTTAGCTGAAGTTATAGATAATGCAGCAGAGACCTCCTCGTATCTGGACCTCTCTAATTTCCTCCTTCCTTACCTTGGACATGTGTTATGTCCCCCACAGCTCTCGAACGTAGTGTTTTCCTCTTAGATTTATCTCTCTTGCCATATTCTGGACACCTGTCTTGCCCTAATAGAGAGCATGTCTCTTGATATACCCAGATAAGAAGGTTTCTAAATTGAAGATTTTAAGAAGAAATACTATAAAATGGTGTAGAAAGTGCAAAAATAAAATGGAAGCCTGGGGAATTCAGATGTTAAATCTATGGCCTTAGGCAAAGTACTCTCTCTCAGTATCATTTCTGTATCTATAAAATGGGAATAATAATGACCTACTCTAGGTTGTTGTGAAGGTAACTAGGTAAGGAGGACTATAAACTACTTTGAGTGCTGAAAAGTGCTGTTTAAATGATTAATAATAAAGAAAATTAGAGATTTTAAACTGTTGAATTACAGAAGCCCAGGCCTCTTGGAACAGGCTAGTAACATTTGCTGTAAGTATCTCATCCTATTAGCAGCGGTTCGATTTCTGCTAGGGAAAGGGTAAATAGATTCTCTATTGACTCTCTGAGGCAACAGGAGTGATGGGGCTTTCGGGTATAAAGGAGATACCCAAGCAGAGTGGATACGGGCTGAGTAAATGGGAGAAATGAACCTTAGAAGCAGCCCCACACAGAGAAAAGGCTTGAGCTGATCTGTAACTTGGTGTTTGTAAAGGCAAAACCCAAGAAGGAATGAGTTTGGACATGGGGGACAGTATAGACTGTGCTGTGAACAGTGCATGCACTAACACCCAGACAAATTAACCTCTGCTCTATGGCATTGATGCCAGTATGTCGTGTTGTGCCTCAGTTTCCTCAAAAGGAATTTGCTCTTAGTGGTCCAGGCCTGACATGATCTGGTCTGGATATAGGGCGCTCTTTTCCAGTATGTGGAAACTCAGTTTACACTTTGCTAATAAGCCAGCCAGCTCAGCAAAGTATTGTAAAGACCATTTATTTATATAAATGAGGCTATGAGACTTTAAAGAATATTATAAAAATATGAAGCAATAGTTTACTTAAGTTCAAATAAAGACATAGTACAAAAGAAACAGTGTCAGTTAAAAATACATGACTTAGAAAGACATTTCTGTTCAAGGAACAGCTCTGTTACAAGTTCAAAGATCTTAATATCTATAAGATATAACATATGCTCTAAGTATTATTGCTATGGTTGACTCAATGCATCATATAGGGTATAACATTACCCAGTCCTTTCCCCATTCTGCCAGAAGAAAGAAGTGAGAGAAGCTTCANAAAGATGCTTGGAGGTCAGCTAAAAATGACGTCAGGTCAAGACTGCTGACAGGGAGGGTTTTCTCAAAATACATAGTAAGAAGCCTGTTGATACATTCTATAAAACAGGTTGCTATCATATAAGATAGGATTAACAATGAGTAAACTCCAAACAAACAAGGCCTTTTCCTGCCCTGCCAGGGAGTCACATATCTTGAGACTAGTCAACAGAAACGGTTGATTTCTTTAAGAGACAGACTTGATTGTATCTGCTATTCCAGTATACAAGCTGATATCATAGTAGCTGGTCAAGAGTTCAGTAGAAAGGTCACTATAGGACATCTCTTTAGGAAGTTGTCATACAGAGAGGCTAATTCTGATTTCCAATATATTGAAACACAAATGGTCAAAAATATATGCCTATATACAGGATACATGACAAGTATCTGTCTGATAACTCTGTGGTGCCAGGGCGTTAAGAACACACGCAGGCTCCGATGCACCTCTGAGGTGTTCTGTGTTCGGTTTAGACTATACACACACAGGGAATGGCAGCAATGTGGAAAAGGAATGCTTTCCCACAGGGTCACTGGCCTTTATTTTGTGACTTTTTCCTCTGGAGTATTATACAGTTCTGTGGAAAGTCATCGAGTAAAGGACAGTTTTGCCCTGAGGTAAAACAACCCCTGTTCAAATCAAGGCACCAATCTCCTTTAGTGGTAGCCTGGAATTTGCAAATGTTCTGCAGTCAATTACCCTGGTACATACAGTCAATTACCCTGGTACATACCCTGTATGTAGACTTAGGACATTTTAAAATGGGCACGGCTGGGGGGGCGGGTTCATGTGCCCATCCAGTGAGTGGGAGGTGATTTAAATGGACCAGGATGGATGTGCGCTGGGTGTGCACACCTACACATGCACCACTCACTCCTGCCCCGCACGGAGCATCCTGGATTTCCCCCCGATGTTCCATGCATGGGCATGAGTGGGTGGTGCGTAGGTCACGGGAGCGTGCACCCACCCACCCATGCCACCTTCAGACGGGCGCTAGGGTGGGTGGGGGATGACTGGACCTCTGCGGGTTGTCCCGTTTAAAAGTGGCTTTAGTTTATCTAATGATTTTGTACATGTGTGTGAAGTGGAAGAAGCTGTTAGCCTTTTACTCCTAACTTTTAAACTAGCTTGACTAACAAACTGTCAAGGTAGACTTTCTCTTCTGTGCTTGTTTCCTTTTCCCTTCTTCACTTGCAGCTGAATTTATTTATTTATATCGCTAGGTACTCCAGTATTTGCCTGTCTCTCGCAGGACAGAGGTGGCTACTGAGAAACCTCTTGATGTTACTCAGGATGAAGGGGACAAATTCAAAGGTGCCTCTAATTCTTATGAATATTTATCTTCTTTATAGTCAATTATATCTCTGTCCCAGCACTTCAGGAAGATATGGTGAGAAATGATCATTGTTCCCCTTTTAAAAACCACAGTAAAGAACACCTGTAGAGTATGTTGATATGGATTCTTGAGAGATGTTACCCGTCCCAGTTTGGAGAGTAGTAAATGCTGTTTGGGGAATCCAGAGAGCAGCTATTGAAGTCAGTCAGCATTCTGTGAAATAGAGGAAGCTGCCAGTAGGCTTCAAAGCCAGTGTGTGTGGTATTCAGACTCTGCAATAGGCAGCTCTCCAGCTTTCCAAAGGTTTTGCATCTCAAGACCTTTACACATTCAGGGCACACAGTATACAGGCTGAGTCACAGGAACAGTTGATTAGAAAAAGTATTAAAAAATTTAAGGAGGTATTTTGATGATAATGAAAAGTATTTTTTCTTTTTGTTGCATAGATATTTCTTAATAGGGTTTTTCCCCAGTAGTTTAGTAGATGGCCAATTTATGGAGTGGCTTGTAGCTCTTATATATCAAAATATGCATTAATGGATACAGTCAACTCACTATAGCAAACTCACTATATCATGAACAGGGGTGTAGCTACCATTGGACAAACAGGGACGTTCGTCCCGGGGCCTGTACTGGCTGGGGGCCCAATATCCAAGGTAACTAAGCCACCCTTTCCCCCTCCCACTCCCCCCCCCTTTTTTAAAAAAATTGCCAGCTGAGCTGGCTGGGGGTCCTTCCGGCTGCTGCGTGGGCCCCTTTCCCCTCCCTGCCCACAGTTGCAACATTGTGTTTGACACAATGTTGCAACCATGGGCAGGGAGGGGCCCCATGCAGCAGTCTGCGTCAGGCCAGATCACACTCACAAACCTTGTGGCTCAGCTCACCCCTCTGGCAACACATTGTGGAGGAGGAGTTCTCCCCACCAGTCCAGGCAGGGCCAGCTTGAGGGAGGCCAAGCCTGAGCAGGAAGGTGCCCGGTGGCAGCTCCGCTCAGTAACTGAGTGGAACCGCTGCCAGGCACCTTCCTGCTCCAGCGGTCCCTGCATCAGGCCAGCCCGGCCTGCTCAACCAACCCCCAGGGCTGGTCAGGTGGGCCGGGGNTGACACAATGTTGCAACCATGGGCAGGGAGGGGCCCCATGCAGCAGTCTGCGTCAGGCCAGATCATACTCACAAGCCTTGTGGCTCAGCTCACCCCTCTGGCAACACATTGTGGAGGAGGAGTTCTCCCCACCAGTCCGGGCAGGGCCAGCTTGAGGGAGGCCAAGCCTGAGCAGGAAGGTGCCCGGTGGCAGCTCCGCTCAGTAACTGAGTGGAACCACTGCCAGGCACCTTCCTGCTCCAGCGGTCCCCGCATCAGGCCAGCCCGGCCTGCTCAACCAACCCCCAGGGCTGGTCAGGTGGGCCGGGGCAGCAATGGCACTACTGTTGCTGGCTGCACTCGGCCCCAACGTGCAGGCAGCAAGGTGCAAGGGACAGAGTGCACCATAGGACCAGCTCACCGCCAGCCCAGAAGACGAATGGGCCCAGCAGCAGGCCACCAGCAGCATAGATAGGGCAAGTAAGTTCTGAGCAGCAGCAGCCCAAAGCCCCTAGGCTGGCTGAGATGGGAGGTGCCCCTAGGCCGGCTGGCAGCTTCACCACTGGCAGGAAAAAAGAGGGAGGGGGCCCACACACATTTCTTGTCCCTGAGCCCATCCCAAGCTAGCTATACCCCGATCATGAACACTTGCTAATTGCAATCCCAGCTTCAAGAACCATTTCTACACAATAGACCGTAGTTTCCAAACTCTTTGCATGCATGACCTCATTCTGAGACTTAAATATAATGCCATAGCCCCAGAAACAAAATCAAAGCATATAAAATATCAAATGGGATTGTGACCCACTTGGGCCCCCGATAGTTTGGGAATCTGCACATAATTTACTGTGACTTGAAGTACTCATTTTGAGACTTTAGTAGGAAGAACCAAGACTACGTTGACTGAGTGATAGATTAGATAGATAGGGCAAGTCTTTAAGCCTCGATGACAACATCAATCTCTCTCTTGCACGCACACCCACCTGACAACATGAGGGGAACAGTACAAGCACCCCAGCAGCTGCAGATGCTGGGCAGTAACAGCCTTGAGTGGAGTGGACAGAAAGTCCTGTCCCTAGGCAGCCCCTTTCTCTGCTTCTATTGGCCGCGAGATGGTGTATGTCATTACTTTGAAGCCATTGGAATTGGTTGAGTTCCCTCACAGGAAACTACCCTGAGTCTTCCACAGCCCCACCTCAACTCCCTGTTACACGGGGAAAGGACAGGCCTGGGAATCAGAGAGTGGGGTAGGAGCAAGGGAAGGGGAGATTTCTCAGCCATCCTCTGATTGCAGGGATAGGAGAGTATTCATCCATCTCCAATCTCAGAAGGAGTAAGGCTCATCGAAGTCGTGGGGGGCAGACACAAAAGGCGTATGGGAAACCAGGAAGAGAACAAGGAACTAGGAAACCAGAGGTTGTTTGTTTGTTTATTTATTTATTTACATTTCTTATCCTGCACCCTCCTGCCATCAGACGCTTGGGGCGGCTCACAGTGCATTAACATAAAACACATATAAAAACACAATATACATATAAAAATATAAATTAATTTAAATAGAAATATAAAAACTCAGTAATATAAAATAAACATAGTTGAGCTAAAAAAACCAAACTAACCTCCCCCTCTCCCCCCCATCTCCCTCACTAAAAGCCTGGTGGAACAGCCAGGTCTTACACTGTCATCAGAAAGAGGGAAGGTCCGGGGCTAGACAGACCTCCATCGGGAGGGAGTTCCACAGCCCTGGTGCAGCCACCGAGAATGCCCTCCTCATAGTTACCACCCAAGAAACTCAAGGGACCTCAAGAAGGGCACTCCCAGCTGACCACAGGGGCCGATCTAGGGCCCGGGGCATGAGGCGGCCCTGCAGGTAGGTAGGGCCCAGGCCGTGTAGGGCTTTATAGGTCAAAACCAACACCTTGGATCAGACCCGGAAGACTGTAGACAGCCAGTGCAAAGAAAGGAGCTCATGAAAGGAGCCAGCGCAAAGAAAGGAGTAATGTGCTCATGATGACCTATCCCCGTAAGGAGATGGGCCACTGTATTCTGCACCAGCTGCAGTCTCTGTACCATCACCAAGGGTAGCCCCAGGTAAGGGGGTCATGAAACACAGGGCTAGAACAAGAGGCTAGGCACAAGGTGGCAGTGGGCTAGAGCAAGGACACTAGGCAATAAGGGAGCCGGGAGTCAAGGCAGCGAGAACCAAGGGGTCAGGAACACATTGAGGGATGGAGAGGGGAGCAGCATGAAAACAGAAAGAAAGGAATGCAGAGGAGCCAGAGTCACAGGAACAGTGAGGAGAGAAGTTGCTCTGCCCAGCTTCCTGTTGCTACCAGCATGCCTTACATAGTTACATACTGACTGGCACCCAATCAGAAAACTGGGTGGCAGGGCCAGAGAAAAGGCACAGGAAAAGGCAGGGCCAGAAACAGACTAGGAAGGAGAGACGAGGCAGTGGAAACAGGCCTAGGTGGTGGCAGCAGCAGCCAGGCTGGTCCTCCAGCAACCCAGAGGCTGGGTGTTCAAGACTGGGGGCTTTAGTCTCCCTCCCCTGGGCTTTACTCCTCGTGTACTGGGTCACTCAAGCCCGTTGCCACCGTGGCACATGCTTATCCCCACACATGCCCCCGCTAGGCTTTGGGATGGACACAGCAGCACTCCTGACCCTGCCTGCAGTCTCCCTGTGGCAGTTGGCTGGGGTGCTGGGAGGGCCTTACCCCTAGGGTCCTATTGGATGGGACACCCCTGTCCTGACGCTTTTGTGACTGCAGCATCCTGCACCGCCATGACTAATCTGAGGAGACTCTGGTGTAGCAGTGGCACGCACTTTCTGCAGCTTTGCATAACAAGACCTTCCTTCCTGCAGGAAGGGAAAGAGAATAGTTCTAGGATTTGCAGTAGGGAAGGCCGTTTTCTAAAAAAAGGATCATACGGTGGCTTCAAGATTCTTTGGGTGTTGCTTGTTTTTTCATTGCTAAGGAAGCAGGAGCCCTTTTAATGAACAGAAGTCCTGAGAAACCAGGCCTCGTGGGTAAGTAGGCACATGGGAATAATTTTATGTCCTGTTGCGTGGTTTTAGCGTACAACTGAGTGTTTTGCTTTTTAGGAAAATAGTCTGGTTTTGGAAACAAAATGTTACTCCAAAATGACTTGTTTACTTCAGTAAGAAGTTATCTAATGTTTATTTGTTTTACAATATTAATGTGGCAGGCTTCATCTGCTGTCTAGATCTGAGCAGCATAGATTAAACAACAAGATGATTAAACAGAACATGAAACAAGGAGGCAGTGTGAAGTGTAGATTGGGAACACAGATGTCCTATTAACTGCCAAACAATGAGATAATACATTAGATTATATATAGCTCCACGATTCCCCATGAATCTTGCTGAGCAGCAGCAATTTGTAGCATAGCTGCTAGAAGGACCTTCGTGCCACTCGAGGTGGGGGGGGGAGGCAGCTCAGCATGGCGCACATGCCGTGACCAGACAACCCACAAGATCAAGAGCCCCCAGGCAAGGTGAGGGTGTGTGGCAGGTGGGGCACACATCTGGCCAGTCAGTGCTGGGGGCGTTGCACCTGTTTTTGCAGGCCTGGGACTCGCATGACTAGGCAGGGCAAAGGGGGGTATTTAACTCCCCTGCCAGGTCCAGTCTCCCATTGTCGTGTAGCTGTCCCAGACACTGAAACAGCCTTTGGGGTTTTACCACAGTCTCTTTGCGGATGCTGTATTTGTGTCAAGCAGTCCTTTAGCCACTCCCCTATGCATCCCAGAATCCTCATGACCACAATGAAGTGAGGAAAAATTAGCCAGCATGCACAGTGAGGCGTTCCAGAATCAAGTGTTATGGAGTCTGCTCTCCCCATCCCACTAGACTTGTGGAAGACATGTGGTGCCTTACTTGGGGACAAAAATGTTTACGTGGCTGCTGGGAGCTCATGGTACTTTACCTCATGGCATACCTGGGGGTAAATATAATAACCACAAACTGCCTGTTTCATGTGAATGCTGCTTGAGGAAACTTAAGAGCACATCACACAGCCCTTTCCAAGTGGGCGGAAACCAATACAGCGCACAGGTCATGTTGGCTTCTTTCTGCCTTTGGGATGGTGGGGGAGTGCAGCCAAGCAAACTTTTCACACAGCATGGGCTGTTTTCCATGTTGGGTTCCCCCTGTTCAGGGAGGGCTGGGTGACTGCAGCCTAAGTGCTATCACTAACTAACTGGAATGCAAAGTAAAGATGGACAAATATGGATTAATTTTCAATTTTCACCAGGGTAAAAGAGGACAGGATTACCTCAGGATTCCATTCTAGGACCTGTGTTTAATAAATAATCAGATGTAAGAGAATAGTGGATATTAGGATGGCAAAATCAAAATCTGCAGGTGATCAAGGCCACAATCCTGAAAGGAGTCGAGGCCCATTGACCTCGGTGGCATTGGCATGCTGGTGATAGGTAGTTTCAGGATTGCAGCCACAGTTATCTTTAGCATAGTCCAAGCTAGAAAACCTTGGCCTCTTTGGTAAGACTGATTCCATGTAAGACTGTACAGCATAAGGAGAAAACATTTTAATACTTGAGTATGTTTAAGAAAAGTTCATTTCTAAAATATCTGAGAGCAGGAAGGTCATTTCAGCAGAACTGGTTTACACGTGGTTATTGCATACATGAATACGAGTTCTAATTTCAGTTAAGGAGAAATTTATTGTATATCACCATGGAACTGGAAACAGCTGGAGAGATTACACTTCAACAGGAACATCTGCTAGTTTCTTGTAGATTATGGACATTTTATCTGAGGATTTTGCTGGCACAATGGGTTCTAATGAATTAGTTATGTCACTGCAGTTTTGGCAACAAGTTTGGTTAATTAACTTATATTACTTGTGCTAGCAGCAGCAACAACTGAAAATTTTGTAGGCCCATGCACTGCGCTTGGCTAATAGCATTCTTGTTTAAGTGATGGTGGAAGTTTAATTATTACTATTATTTAGCTCCAACAACATTCCTGGCACTGAACCATCATAAATAAGAAACCGGTCTCTGCTCTGACAGTTTTACAATCTAGGAGGGAGACTAGACAGTAACATAGTGAGAGAGAAGGGCACATGCTTCATTTAATTGCAGGGGAGAAAGGGACCCTGAAATAGGACAGCAGAAGGTACATCAGTGACCAGTCTGTGGGGGTGAGGAGATAGGGAAAGCCTGGTGTAGGTTTTTAAGAGAGAGTTGCAGGTCAGGAGGGAGGGAACAAAACACACGTGTTTGGGGAGGGAGGTCCAGGTGTAAGTGGCAGCATGGGAGAAGAGACAAAGACAGATGAGGGAGTAGGAAGCTTTGGGGAGTGGGACCAAGAGTGGTATCAGAGAGGAGCAAAGTTCCCAGGTGAGAACGGGTGTCCGGGCCTTGTCAGTGAAGACCAGAAGCTTGTGCTAGATGCAAAGGGGGAGATGGAGCCTGTGGAGGAAAAAGAAGAGACGCTGCACGTGATCCAAGTAGCAGACGAGGTGGATGACCTTGGCAGGGGAGTACTGAACAGAAGTGAGAGAGTCAAGATGAAAGTGGGAATGGCCAGTAAGAAGGAGGTTTTAATAAAATTGGATGTATAGGTTGAAATGCTGACTCCAATGTAGCATTTCAACATAACTGAACAAAACAGCGTTACCATTTTCTTGAATCAAACCAAGACTTCATCCATCACATAGTGTAGAAGCTTCTTTTAGATTACTCATCTACTTTATACTGTGTTATCTTTCAGGATCTTCCTCCTTCTCTTGTAACTAGGGTAAGCATGTGCACCTACGACCTCTCAGCTTCTCTCTCACTGTGTTCCTCTCTGCCTTTTCTCCCCTTTCTTACCTATTCTATATTGTAAGCACCTTGGGGCAGGGGCCTGTCTCTTATCATGGCTGTTCAGTGCCAGGCATATTGCTAGTGCTGTAATAATAATTTAATAATATAGCAAGTGAAAGCTTTGCAGGTCCATTCACTGAGCTTGGCTATTAGCACTTGTGCTATAATAATAATGATAATTAATAATAATAACTGAATAAATCAACTGTAAGACAACATGCTTTTGACATATAAAAAAGTGGGGAAAACAATAGTACTCTATGTACACCAATAAAGTATCCTTGTAGTATCAGAAGAACCCATGGCTCCTGGTCACCATTCCAGGCTGCTGTTTTATTCCTCTTCTAGGGTCACTTGGCAAGGCTGTTGCTTTTGTATTGCCACAACACAGCACAGAAACAGAAGAACTGAAGCCTCAGCTCCAGCATCTGCTTTCTCATTTTGGTATCTGCTACAATGTAGAAGACCTCAGAGACTCTGCTAATGAGATGGAGCTCTTCTCCTTGGTAACTTGAGTATTTTTTTAAAAAAGTGAATATGCTGATAGAGTGAATTAAGAGACTGCAGATGTACATGTCTATTGTATTACCTACCAACATCTATAAAGAAACACTTAACATCCATGTATTAGTTTCTCTGTGTCCATACATACTAGAGTATCTGCTCCAAATGCTCCAGTATTGCTGTTTGGAACACTGTACCTTTTTCTTTAAAATATAGGATTTCACAGCTTTATTAACTCTGACGCTTACCATCCTGTCCTTCCAAAAAGGGTTTTATTCCTTATTTCTCTTTTAGCTCTACCATGTGTTGTAGCTATCACCTACTGCCACTAGGGGTCAGGCTTTTACATGTTAAACTATCCAAGCAATAAGCTTAAAGTTCTGAGAATAATTTTGCCATTTTTTTGCTACTATGAATAAGTACCACACTGACCAGAATACAAAAGGGTTGCATCATATTTTCGTCACACCTTCTCATTGCTGCCTCTTTTGCATATATTTGAGTGTATGATCATACTAGGTAGAAGCAACATGGTAAGGGTGGCTTATAAATGTAATTAAATAAATAAATATTCCGGACCATTGAAACCATTTACTTTTAGGGAAATACTGTATTTAACTTTTAAAAGGAGAGAGAAAATTTAAATTGGTTTAAATGTAAGAAAAAGCATTTTGTAGTCTAGCTTCATGAGTGCAAAAGGAAATCAACTTAAGAAAAGTATGACAAGATAGCGGCACACTGAAACAAAAAAAGGCAGTTTCAAATTATTATGGTTAAAACGGGAAGCTAAGTGAAGAGAGACAACTGCCACAATCCCAAGCAGGATCCGTGTGAGATCTGTGTGGGTTCCGCATGGGATCCGCGCGGCACAATGGAGATGTGTGCTGTTTGCACGTACACGGGCGGCGCACAGCGTGCACAGGGTATGGGATCACCCCCATTATCAGAACCAAATTCTGTGAAGTGAAGGGTAATTTTGATGGCGACCTAAGCAATTTTATACATCATACCAAAACTACTGGCAATTTTCAAACTGTTTGTCAAGTTCTATACAACAAGCAACCCTCATATCTGTGACACAGGGTGAAAACAGACATGACGCTAACCACCTTTTGGTGGTTATTTATGCATGTTGCAGGGCTGTATGCAGCCCTGCAACATGCATAAATGACCACCAAGGGTGGTTAAAGGGTAGTTAGCGTCATGTCTGTTTTCACCCACAGTGCTTTGAAATCGTAGGTTAACTGATTAATCAACACAGTGCTGTCAGCACAGTAACATCATGCAAATACGAACTTTAGATTGACAGAAGATAATGCCACATTGTGTCAGGAAAAATCAGTGAATGACTGGTTCTAGTGAGCCTACTCACAATGTCACCAAAGTAGGGGGTATAGCAGTCAGCCTTTGATTTAACCACTATAAGTAAGAAGTCCAATAATTCTACTCTGATGAAGGAACCCCCAGCTAAAATACTATTGACAGAAACCATTCCCAGCAAATGTGTTTGAATAGCAGCTTATTCCACAGCAGACACTTTTACCAATAAATATGGCCTCATTCCTTTTTTAAAATCAAAACATGCCTATAATAACATGTATTAAACTAGTCCCACTTTGATTTATCAATATACTCTAACTTGTTGCTGTGTCAATCCAAATGTGATACAAGAAACAGCTGGTGCTGGGTAACATCGCTGTAGTGTATGTAACGACCGCTTTCCAAGCCAGAGGTGATAGTGGATGAACTGGTCTTTTTGAGTTTGCAGTTCTGTAAAATATTTTGCAAAATCAGGGATTTACATTGCACCTGTTCTAAGCCTTAAACGGTCATGGACATGGTTAAGTTTAAACATGTGACTAGCCTCATTCTGATTACTTCTATGCTTCAAGTTCAAAATATGAGTAATTGGTTACAGAATTGGGAGTACCAGATTCTCAACCAAAAGTTTATTCTGACCTTGGTACCCTTTTATTAACCACTGTTTCTAGCAAAATTACATCAAAACCTAACCAATTCACATCCAGATGCACCAACCTGAGCAAGGGCTGGAGCTGATGGAGGAATGAGGGCACAATTGTACCAGGCCACCAAGCTCGGGGGAATCCCAAAAAACTACAAGAACTTCTTTTCTGAAATAAAACTTTGTGCAGCTAGCATCTGTGTGAATAAAGTACCAGTTTCTCCAGGAATTGGTACAGCCAGCCACTAGGTGATCGGAGAGAGGTAGCCTATGTTACTAGAATGCACTTCTCTCAATGGGCCTGGCTAGGCCCCCTCCTATTGCCACTTATTCTCTGACTCCCTCTCCAGCTTCCAGCAGCCTTTTCAAGTATTCAGGAAGTCAGCTGCTCAGGAGACCCACCCTGAGGGGCAGTCTGGGTCTGTGACAGGTGGGGAGTTGTGCCTCTTCTTTGAAAGGTTCAGCAACCTGGATTGTCAGAAAGTCCTAATATTATTTGTTCTGTACACCTACATGCAGGTATATCAATGCATACTTTTTGGTTGTGGTTTCAAAAATACTTCAGAATGGCCTAACTCTGCTCCCATTGAAGGCAGTGATTTTGAAAATATTACTTCGAGGAGAGGAAAATTTGCCCAATTCTATTTCCTTTTGAAAATGTGACCTTTCATTTTTAGAGGAGCACAAAATACTAGGCAGTTTCATTAGACTGGCTCTAACGATGCAGCAGGGGAACAGGGGACGTTTTGATCCTATCTGTAAGTAGCTACTATGACCTGGGATAGGTTAGCTCAAGAATACTCGGACAGTTGCTCGAAAGCTGCAAGTGACTTTTCAACCTGTGATCTGCACCCTTTGCAGTCATGTTGCCTGCCTGGGAGGACAGACTACCACTCCAAATGCAAATTGGGTGTTGTTGCTAAAGCAGCTGTGGGGTCTATTAGTGTTAAGCAGCTGATTGGGTTCAGAGCTACAGTCTGACCCAGTCAGGTTGGAGTATTGCTAAGTTAGGTCATAGCGTATTTGCTTTTTGTGTATGGTTCTTATTGGAAACATGTGCAGTCTTGTGAAACATTTGTTGGGTTTCATTCTCCATGTGGATCTCAGGTCATCCAGAAATTTCAAAGTGTCTTCAAAAAAAAACAGACAATGAGAACATTTCCAGTTTATGATGCTGGAGCACCTGGATCAGAAAACGGGGGTATTTTGGAGCCTAGCATGGCTTTGAAAAAGGCAGCCAACTGGATTCCTTTTATCAAGGTAATACGAAGTCATTTTTCACTTCTTTGCTGTGTGGGTGTTGTCTGCTTTCTCTATTCCAAATGTTCCTTACATTGCCCACAACTCTCTCATACGGTAGAAACACCCTTATCCAGACATCTAGCTAATCTGAACAAACAGCTGCTGTTCAGACCGCACCACAGCAAAATTTGGCATTTACTTTAACATGCCTTTTTTAACAGTACTCGAGGTGCAATCCCTCATGCATTGAAGTCAATGGCAAAACTCCCATTAACATTTAGAGTGGAGGATTACATTCTCAAAAACGAACCATTGTTGAAAATGCCAGACTGTGGCCAGCGATCACATGCTCATGGGTTCCCCATCCTCCCGTTATTAAATATTAGAGATGGGAATTCTGATTGATTTTACAAATTCAGATTAATCATGGATTCTGATCTCAAATTTTATGTATTTCCGGATTCGTATTTTCCCATTGACTTCATTGGGAAACCAATCTGCCATTCATTTCAATAGGCCATTCGTTCCAATAGCCACGTTATTTGAATGAATAGGCCAGAGTGAGAGGGTGGTGAGGGGCTAGGAATGGGGTGGTGGGGGGCTGTGTGGAGGGGNGGCCACAATCCCAAGCAGGATCCGTGTGAGATCTGTGTGGGTTCCGCATGGGATCCGCGCGGCACAATGGAGATGTGTGCTGTTTGCACGTACACGGGCGGCGCACAGCGTGCACAGGGTATGGGATCACCCCCATTATCAGAACCAAATTCTGTGAAGTGAAGGGTAATTTTGATGGCGACCTAAGCAATTTTATACATCATACCAAAACTACTGGCAATTTTCAAACTGTTTGTCAAGTTCTATACAACAAGCAACCCTCATATCTGTGACACAGGGTGAAAACAGACATGACGCTAACCACCTTTTGGTGGTTATTTATGCATGTTGCAGGGCTGTATGCAGCCCTGCAACATGCATAAATGACCACCAAGGGTGGTTAAAGGGTAGTTAGCGTCATGTCTGTTTTCACCCACAGTGCTTTGAAATCGTAGGTTAACTGATTAATCAACACAGTGCTGTCAGCACAGTAACATCATGCAAATACGAACTTTAGATTGACAGAAGATAATGCCACATTGTGTCAGGAAAAATCAGTGAATGACTGGTTCTAGTGAGCCTACTCACAATGTCACCAAAGTAGGGGGTATAGCAGTCAGCCTTTGATTTAACCACTATAAGTAAGAAGTCCAATAATTCTACTCTGATGAAGGAACCCCCAGCTAAAATACTATTGACAGAAACCATTCCCAGCAAATGTGTTTGAATAGCAGCTTATTCCACAGCAGACACTTTTACCAATAAATATGGCCTCATTCCTTTTTTAAAATCAAAACATGCCTATAATAACATGTATTAAACTAGTCCCACTTTGATTTATCAATATACTCTAACTTGTTGCTGTGTCAATCCAAATGTGATACAAGAAACAGCTGGTGCTGGGTAACATCGCTGTAGTGTATGTAACGACCGCTTTCCAAGCCAGAGGTGATAGTGGATGAACTGGTCTTTTTGAGTTTGCAGTTCTGTAAAATATTTTGCAAAATCAGGGATTTACATTGCACCTGTTCTAAGCCTTAAACGGTCATGGACATGGTTAAGTTTAAACATGTGACTAGCCTCATTCTGATTACTTCTATGCTTCAAGTTCAAAATATGAGTAATTGGTTACAGAATTGGGAGTACCAGATTCTCAACCAAAAGTTTATTCTGACCTTGGTACCCTTTTATTAACCACTGTTTCTAGCAAAATTACATCAAAACCTAACCAATTCACATCCAGATGCACCAACCTGAGCAAGGGCTGGAGCTGATGGAGGAATGAGGGCACAATTGTACCAGGCCACCAAGCTCGGGGGAATCCCAAAAAACTACAAGAACTTCTTTTCTGAAATAAAACTTTGTGCAGCTAGCATCTGTGTGAATAAAGTACCAGTTTCTCCAGGAATTGGTACAGCCAGCCACTAGGTGATCGGAGAGAGGTAGCCTATGTTACTAGAATGCACTTCTCTCAATGGGCCTGGCTAGGCCCCCTCCTATTGCCACTTATTCTCTGACTCCCTCTCCAGCTTCCAGCAGCCTTTTCAAGTATTCAGGAAGTCAGCTGCTCAGGAGACCCACCCTGAGGGGCAGTCTGGGTCTGTGACAGGTGGGGAGTTGTGCCTCTTCTTTGAAAGGTTCAGCAACCTGGATTGTCAGAAAGTCCTAATATTATTTGTTCTGTACACCTACATGCAGGTATATCAATGCATACTTTTTGGTTGTGGTTTCAAAAATACTTCAGAATGGCCTAACTCTGCTCCCATTGAAGGCAGTGATTTTGAAAATATTACTTCGAGGAGAGGAAAATTTGCCCAATTCTATTTCCTTTTGAAAATGTGACCTTTCATTTTTAGAGGAGCACAAAATACTAGGCAGTTTCATTAGACTGGCTCTAACGATGCAGCAGGGGAACAGGGGACGTTTTGATCCTATCTGTAAGTAGCTACTATGACCTGGGATAGGTTAGCTCAAGAATACTCGGACAGTTGCTCGAAAGCTGCAAGTGACTTTTCAACCTGTGATCTGCACCCTTTGCAGTCATGTTGCCTGCCTGGGAGGACAGACTACCACTCCAAATGCAAATTGGGTGTTGTTGCTAAAGCAGCTGTGGGGTCTATTAGTGTTAAGCAGCTGATTGGGTTCAGAGCTACAGTCTGACCCAGTCAGGTTGGAGTATTGCTAAGTTAGGTCATAGCGTATTTGCTTTTTGTGTATGGTTCTTATTGGAAACATGTGCAGTCTTGTGAAACATTTGTTGGGTTTCATTCTCCATGTGGATCTCAGGTCATCCAGAAATTTCAAAGTGTCTTCAAAAAAAAACAGACAATGAGAACATTTCCAGTTTATGATGCTGGAGCACCTGGATCAGAAAACGGGGGTATTTTGGAGCCTAGCATGGCTTTGAAAAAGGCAGCCAACTGGATTCCTTTTATCAAGGTAATACGAAGTCATTTTTCACTTCTTTGCTGTGTGGGTGTTGTCTGCTTTCTCTATTCCAAATGTTCCTTACATTGCCCACAACTCTCTCATACGGTAGAAACACCCTTATCCAGACATCTAGCTAATCTGAACAAACAGCTGCTGTTCAGACCGCACCACAGCAAAATTTGGCATTTACTTTAACATGCCTTTTTTAACAGTACTCGAGGTGCAATCCCTCATGCATTGAAGTCAATGGCAAAACTCCCATTAACATTTAGAGTGGAGGATTACATTCTCAAAAACGAACCATTGTTGAAAATGCCAGACTGTGGCCAGCGATCACATGCTCATGGGTTCCCCATCCTCCCGTTATTAAATATTAGAGATGGGAATTCTGATTGATTTTACAAATTCAGATTAATCATGGATTCTGATCTCAAATTTTATGTATTTCCGGATTCGTATTTTCCCATTGACTTCATTGGGAAACCAATCTGCCATTCATTTCAATAGGCCATTCGTTCCAATAGCCACGTTATTTGAATGAATAGGCCAGAGTGAGAGGGTGGTGAGGGGCTAGGAATGGGGTGGTGGAGGGCTGGAGTGGAGGTTGGGGGGCTGTGTGGAGGGGCTGGCAGTGGACTGAGGGGCAGGGGCATAGCTAGATTAGAATGGACCACCCCCACCCCCCCAATCACCATCCTCTCCCCTGTTCCAGTCCCTTCCCTTCTTCCTCTCTGCCCCCACCAGCCTCCCTGTCCCCATACAGACCCCCCAGGTCCCACCCACCAGCTTCTTTGCCCCATGCTGACCACCTGCCCCCACCCAGACCTGCCACCCATCCTCCCTTCCCCCACATTGACCCCTGCCCCCCACAGACCCTCACCTCAGCCTCACTGCTTCCACATAGCCTGCCACAACCCCCAGATTTCCTGCCCCTACACACTCTTCCCCTGCCCCCCCCCAAGCCTCCCTGCCCTCCTGAACCCAGGGAACACAGCACAGCTATGGGGGGGCTCCACCCCTCACTCTCATCTTACCTATCCAAGGGCAGGGCACTGCTACTCCCCAATCACTCCCGCTGCAGCCTCTCGGACTCCTCCTGAGGCTGCCATGAGACCGTGCCTCCGCTCTGATCACCTCCAGTCCTGAGACTACTGTGGTGCCTCTCCTCTGCTGCACCTGAGCCCTGGAGGCTGCACTAGTGCGCTGACTCCCTACCTCATGCTGCAAATGCCGGTGCTTGCTCCGCCCCGTGCACTGCAGGCACCATGCTTCCGGGCGGCCGCTTCTGCTCGGACCCCACCTGGCCACACCGCAACACACAGGACAGGATTTGTGCCCCCTCCCCCAGCTTGGGCCTGGGGACAAATGTCCCTCCTGTCTTTATGGTAGCTATGCCCCTGCTGCGGGGGTAGGGGTGTAGGCTGCCTATAAGGCCTACTGCTAAACTGAATGGCTGTTTGCTTATTATGTAAAACTGTTTGGCTTGGCATAGCAGGCTTGGAGGCGTAGACAGAGCACAAATTGGTTCACTTGACATTGCGTGAAAAGTGACATGCTCCTTAAGTCCACTCACTACTTTAACATTTCTTATGCACATTGCAGGGCTGCACAGGGTACCAATGCAGCCCTGCAACATGCATGAGAAATGTTAAAGCAGAGTTATGTGCATGTCTATTTCCCCCATTGTTAGTTTTAAATCATGTCGTCAGGAACTGGGAGAAATCAGGAAGGAGTAGTTAGGCTGGCAGGCAGGAAAGAAAAGGTGATAAAAGTGCTGATTGGATAAAGGAGAGTTTTTACCTTCTTCAGTTAAAATAGTATATAAAAAAATGATTAGCTTACTGAATAATCATAAGGGCCTACCATAAACATGATTCCAGTAAGAATGTGGTCTATAAAAATACCCTAAGCTAAAGGCTAGCTAGCTGCACAGCTCAACACCCCAGGACTGAGTGCCACCTGGGCATTCAACACAGAGTCTTCAATTGCAGGAAGCTTCTTGCTTCCATTCCTGTTTTCTTCAGAGGGTAAACTGACCTACTTCAGGGGGTTTACCTTATCCAAGAGTAAAGGGACATTTATACAATATCTTATTTTATTGCAATTTCCCAAATAATTATAGGTACTAACTTAACCATTTAAATGTATTACTATTCTGGATTTTGTTTCTCATCCATTTTCCTGTACGTCCAATTTGTCTTTTTCTTCAAGCATTATTCTGTTACTTGACTGCTTGTATGATTAAAACCATTCTGTTACTTGACTGCTTGTATGATTAAAACCATTCTGTTACTTGACTGCTTGTATGATTAAAATCATTTAGTAAAACTTATTTCTTTTAAACTTCCGACTCTATTGATTTCCTGTGTGGGGAAGGTGTAAAGTGGACATCAGTTGGTGGAACCTAGGTTGGGAATTTTTCCAAGAAATTTCTTCAGGAGGTGGAAG
>QEPC01009342.1:377514-393237 GCA_003113815.1 Sphenodon punctatus
TATCAAGGTTCTGTGCAGGATGTTGTAAGTATTGCAGGATCAGACCTTAAGCTTGCTAGCACCCTGGCCACTAGGGCTTGCTACTCATGATGGGCAGGTGCCTTTATATAGGACTAGTTAATATTTATTTATTTATTTATTTTAAAATTTTACTACCCCGCCCATCCTGCCACAGGCAGCTCTTAGGGGTTAAGCCCCTAAGTAGGCAGAAGTTCGCGGGACATCTGATTGAGAAGCTGTTGGTATAGCTTATTAGGTCAACTGCCAGAGACGGGTAGCAAGCACAAGAGGTCCATTGGTGCAAAGGACTGGAGCAACGTAGGAACAGGATAGTTCACAGTTTGTGCTGTGCCTGTATGTCATACTGTATATATGCTGGATCTACTGCACTGTTGAAACACAAACGAAGAATTAAGAGTAGTCTTGTGATGGGGTCTGCTCCTACACTGGCTTATGCATGGAATCTGTCCCTTTACAGATTGTTCCTGGGTTTGCAGCTGTTTTAACGGACAGTGAAATAAAACAGCAGTGTTCACATTGATGTATACTCTGGGCAGAAGGGCTAGACCACAGGCCTTCTCTGTGACATTGAGCAAGTCGGTTTATCTATGCTGTGCCACAGTTCCCCAAATAGAATCCGAGAACCATAGTGTCGGGAGCAACCTCGGGGGCCGTCTAATTGAACCCTGTCGGAAGGATGCGCCATATGAGCTTCCAGCATCACAGACAGATGCTTGTCCTGCTGGGTTTTGAAAATGTTCAAGGAAGGAAATTCCACAACCTCTGTAGGCAACCAGTTTCATTTCTCAACTGCTCGTATGCTTAGGAAACTTTTCCTGAACTGAAATCTAATCTATAAAAAGAGGGAGATGCTTCTCTGCCTGTCCGAGGTGTTGTGAGGATAAAATTAATTAATGAGCATGGGGATCTTGCAGATTGTAGTAATGAAAACCATGTTGCTGCCTTTAGAGATGGTTGGTCCCAAAACGAGTTGGATGATAGATCTGATCTGACATGACAATTGCTTTGGTTTTGTTCTAAGTTTATATAAGGTCAACAAATGAGAAATGTGCACATGTATATAATAACCACCTGTTAAACCTGGGCAGGAAGAAAACACAGATGCTAATAACCCTGCTGTGTCTATAAGTGAAAAAGAGATGGAAAATAATATCAGTCCCAGCAAGCATCCTGTGTCTTCCAGGAAGAAGCGAGAAACACGGTAACATTCAAAAGATGTATTTAGTGGGTTTTTTTGTTTAATAAAGAAGCAAAATGCTACACCTGCCCCCTCTTACTAAATGTGGTCCCATCTTCTTGGTTTTAATATTCAGCACTGCAGGTTTCCATGGCAGTGATTTCAGTAAGCAGCAGTTTACTTCTACACAGCAGACATAAGAGAGGTTCTTTTAATTTAGGTGGGATTTGAAAATCTCTTTGATGAACAATGGCTTTAATTCAGTTTTCCCCTGTCTGGAAAAAGGTATAGTTATGCAACCGCCTTGCAGCTGCTGGGATCAGATGAGGGCACAGAGGCTAGCAACCAGGACCTTATCATGCGGAAAGGAGCCTACTTGTCTCTCCTTTATTTACGCCTCCTAAGAATCAGGGAGCTACAGGTAAACAACCAAAGACATGGGCCATTTCTTAAATGGAACAAGCCCAACATAACGCTAGCTACGTTTCAGCAATGTGTGTTTATATATTTCATTCTTTCAGAGAATTTGCCTGGGGATCCTGAACTACTTCAGATCTGTTGAACGTACCCTCACAATCAGCACTTCGGGTCTGGTCCTGACTGCTGGCAATCAAGTCTCCAGTGCTGAAGATACCTGCTGGGTAAATGCAGCTAAAGGAGGCATTGGTGTGAGTGGGGGTCTTGGCTCTCACCACTACGTCCATTATACACCAGCTGACTTTAAGGTGAGCTGTTCATTGCCTGTATAGAACTGTCTGCAAAGCCTGATGGGTAACCCATGGGTGTTGTCAAAATGGAATTGGGAGCGAGAGAATGGGGCCACATTGGAAAGGGGCGGGACGAAGAGGCCATCAACAACGCTCCAAAAGGGCAGCGCCACATCAGCAAGGTGCAGGCAAGCCTCTCAGACCTGCTCTTTCTGATGTGGCCCTGCCTCCGTGGGGGTGTTGTCGTGGTGCTCCAAAAAAGGGTGGAGCCATGTGAGAGAGGGACAGGACTTGTCCCTTTTGGAGTGCTGTGACCTCATGATACCAGTACAAGTCTAGGGTGGTGATGCTTTCCTTTTCCTCCCTACCTGCCTGGCTCCATGCCAGGGATGTTCAAGGCAACACACATGTGAGAGCAACGTGACAAATAGCTGGCAAATTGCATCTCTCCTGTGCCTTTTGATTGTTTATTCCATGTCTCCCTTCCAGGTCTACACTGAGAGAGGCTCAAAACAGCCATAATATGACCTAAAAACCTAAAAAGATGTTTTCTCTCCTATTTCTCACTAAATGTGGAAACTTTCTTCCAAATTAGACTGATCTGAAGTCTCAGATGGAACATTATTGTCACTCTTGAAACAAGGGAAGCTTTAAAGGCTGTTGTCTTATGACCCATCACAGCTAAAAAACGGGATTTCCTATTTTTCAGAAGCTATACATCACTGCTTGTTCTGGAGTATCAGATGCTTGTATCTATAAAGAGATTGTTTTTAGTAACTTTTAGAAGTTTATTAGAAGCATTTAGGTATATTTTAAATTTTCCCTCAAGAGTTCTACGTAGCTGGAATACATGTGACTAAGAACCTTGGCATTACAGATGCAGAGATATTAAAAAATAATTTTCTTTAAAATGAATATATATTTTTTAATAAAATCTCTGATGCTTGTAATAAAGCTTCCTTGCCTCCCTCACACATGTAAAATGTGGAATATGCCAAGCCCATGACACTAATGTTTGTTAAAGATACACAACAATGATTTGATGTGGTATGCAAAGCATTCCTGAGGTGTTGAAAACCCTGTAGTCCCCACCAGCTTTTACTGTTAAAAAACAGTAGACCCCACCATGCTTTGCTGTGAGCCAGGATTTCACCCACTTATATACCGTGTTACTTCATTCTCATGCTGAAATGTTGATGGAGTTTGACTGCAGAAATACCCTCCTAGGCCCCAAGGGCATTGCTACAATAGGGACAAGTGGCACAGCAGCATTCCCTGCTTCTGGGAGGCGACCAAGGGAGCCCTTTCCATCTTCTAAGCCTGAGCCATTCCAACCTAGCTACACCCCTGTTAGTATCAGCTGCTTCACAGAAAAATTCTGAATTGGGTTGCTTGCCTAAGATTTCTTCCTTTCCTTTCTCTTCCCTCCTCTGCACAGACATTTATAATGCAAGTTACCTTCTTTCTCAGCACGTTGTGACCTGGGGAGTGACTGCTAAATAGTTTTGAAAGAGAGGAGAATTATAGGCAGTTATGAGCAACATTGCAATAACCTCTGTGCTCTCTCCTAGGGTAATTTGCAGGTATTGCTGTTTGAGTTTCAGTGGAAGCCAAGATAAATATTTACCAGGTCTACCGTGGTTTTATTATCAGTGCAGTTGGGAGTGTGTCTAGCAGTATTTCCTGTCAACCGTTTTGAATGTGATTTGTTAATACACTGTGGGTGAAAACAGACATGACGCTAACCACCCTTTAGCCACCCTTGGTGGTCATTTATGCATGTTTCAGGGCTGCATAGGGCACCAATACAGGGAACAGCTGCTTTTTCTGGGGCAGTCACCCCTAGTTTAGGCACACATCCAGACCTGTTATATGTTCACACAAGCTTGGGTCTGGGAGGTTAACCATGAAGCTGTTGTAATGTGTGGAACCAACCTCAGTGTTAGGGTGTAAAGCCATGCATTTCCCCCAAAGGCTGCATATACACTTTGAACAATAATGGAGACAGTATTGAACCTTGCAGAATGCCACAATCCAGGGCCTGGGGGCTGGAAGACTCAGCCCCCAAGACAACCCACTGGCTTCTCCCAGAGAGGAATGACCGGAACCATCCAAGGACAGTCCCGTCCAGACCCCCCNCCTACCCCCGCTCCTTCCTGAATCCCGTGTGTGTGTAGGGAACGCAGCAACAAGGGCATGCGAGACCCAGATGCCCGATGATGAGTCAGGCTGGGGACTACTAATCCTGTTAGCCCTATTCCACCCTGAGGGCGTGTTTTTCCCCCGGTGCCTCGCTGCGCTCCTAGGGCAAGGTGGTGTGAATCCCCCCTTTTGCTCTTCTAGCCTACGGGCACTTCCCCAGACCTTTCTCCAAACCCCCTCTCACCCCACACACAGTCAGGAATCGGCAGCAGCCAGCCTCTACTCTTCCCATGGCAGCCTGAGAAAGAGTGGGGAGGCTGCTCTACATGTTGCAGTGGCTATAAGGTAGCCAAAACATGGAACAGCTGCTTTTTCTGGGGCAGTCACCCCTAGTTTAGGCACACATCCAGACCTGTTATATGTTCACAAAAGCTTGGGTCTGGGAGGTTAACCATGAAGCTGTTGTAATGTGTGGAACCAACCTCAGTGTTAGGGTGTAAAGCCATGCATTTCCCCCAAAGGCTGCATATACACTTTGAACAATAATGGAGACAGTATTGAACCTTGCAGAATGCCACAATCCAGGGCCTGGGGGCTGGAAGACTCAGCCCCCAAGACAACCCACTGGCTTCTCCCAGAGAGGAATGACCGGAACCATCCAAGGACAGTCCCGTCCAGACCCCCCAGGGCTCGCAATCGTCTCAACAGCAGCCCATGGTCCACTGTGTCAAAAGCGGCCAAGATATCTAGCAGGACCAGAAGTGTTGAATGTCCTGCATCCATCTCCCGACGGAGATCATCCACCAAGGCCACCAACGTCATGTCTGTACCATAACTGGGGCAGAACCCGATTAAAATGGGTCAAGGAAACAGACGCTGTCCAGATGAGCCTGGAGCTGCAGTGCCACCTCCCGTTCAATAACCTTCCCTAAAAAGGGAAGGTTAGTGACAGGTCGGTAGGTGATGAGTGCGTCCACATCCAAAGATGGTTTCTTCAGCAGGGGGTGCACCACAGCCTCCTAGAGACCGGGGGGCATCCTCCCCTGCCGAAGGAACGCATTGATTACCCCTGCCAGCACCATCCCCAGTATCTCCCTGGAGGCTGTCACCAACCAGGATGGGCAAGGATCTAATTTGCAACTGGTGGCTCTGACAGACCCCAGGATATTCACAGCATCGGTCGGCGTCACTTCCTGAAACTCAGCCCAGGAAATGGACCAGATGGGCCTCCATCACCTCACGCTCCATCTCTACTGCTCCTAATCCAGTGTTGAAGTTGCTCTGGATCTGAGTAATCTTGTCTGCAAAGTAGGTGGCAAACTCCTCGAAGCGGGCCTGGTACAAGTCCTGTCTCTTATACACATCTAGATGTGTATAAGAGACAGGCCCCCGCACCACCCAGAACAGCTCCTCTGGACACAACTTTGCAGATGCTATGAGGGCAGCAATGAATTCCTTCTTTGCCATCCTCACAGCCTCAACATAGGACCGCAAATGGGCCCTATGGAGAAGTCGGTCGGATTCAGCGCAAGTCCGACGTCTGCGTCGCTCTAGTCGCCTACCTGCCTGTTTCATGCACCACAGCCCCTCAGTAAACCAAGGGGCCCTGCGGTGATGAGACAGGGGCAGGAGACGTCTCAGAGCCACCCTGTCAATGGCCTCCCTGAGCAAGGTTTTCCACGCCCGAACGAGATCATTAACAGAGTGACCGTCACGATCTAAGGTTAAATCCCCCAGGGCCTCCTGGAGCCATTGGGGTTCCATCAGCCTCCAGGGGCAGACCATTCTAACTGGTCCCTTCCTCTTCTGGAGGTGGTGCACTAAGAGACTGGTCTGTAGGAGATAATGATCCATCCATGACAAGGGCGTGACCCTCACATCCCCCACTCCCCCGCCTCAAGGCCAGAGCAGAAAACCAGTGTTGAAACATGATGCTCACTTTAGGAATGCCCGTAGGGCACACAAGACACATGAGAGTAACTTTGGGCTAAAATTTGCAAGGGATACTGACCCATATTAGCTCTGCCCCCAAACCCCTAGAATTGCAGGAGGAGGAAATTTGTGGGGGGATGCATTCTCGTGTCCCCTGCTGTAATTACCCCATGGAAACATATAAACAACAAGCAGCACTGTATCCGAGCAGTGGTTTACCAAGATCCTGATCTGTGTGCCCTCACTTTGGAGACTTCGATAAAATTCTGTCCAGAAAGCAATAAAGAGAAGCAAAATATATGAAATCAGTTGAATCATGATCCCAATATGCGACCCTACCTGAGCTGCTAACCTACAGTTTAGGGACCTCTGAAGTACAGGGTCACACATGTCATTGTTTAAGTCTGCTGAACTTGCAACTTATGGATGATAGGAGTTCACACAAAAATCAGGGAGGCTGGATATTAGAGCAAACTACACTTAAAACATAGCCCTGTCTAACCCTAAATTATCTAATGCAGCTGTTTCCCACCCCTAAAATGCATCCCGGATTCCCACCACAACCTCCATCTGGCAAATGTGCTTATCCCCATTACCAACTGCCATGGAACCTTTTGGCTCTATTCTCCATGGGCCGAATGAGAGCATTCTGATTTCAAAGGTAAGTGACCCAAACAAACACTTCCCTTCCTCTATCATTAATTTGCATGCTCCCCATTCTATTGGTTGTAATGACTCATTTGGCATGAGAGGGACTGGGCACGTGTTTTTCCCCCAGCAGTTTCTACCCATTGAGGTCTTAAACATTCTCTGAAATATTGGAGTTGATTGGACATAGTTTTCAAAAGTTACCTTTTTACAGAAAAACAGGGCAACAGAGGAATGATGCGGAGTGGAAAGCAGATAAATTTTAAAGGGTTGGGAAGTGTATTGATTTTATTGGACTTGGTGAGGATTTCATAATGAAAATAAATGTCTCAGCCTAACTTGATGTTCACTTTTGCTGATCTCTTTTTCTAATGGACTTTTGGAAGGTATTCATTTATCAGAAATTAACATCATTTGACACTGCTGACTTCCTAGGGTTTAAATGGGGCGTCTTACTGAAGCTAAGGAAAGGAGAAAGGATTGCTGATGCCAAAGCTTTGAGTTGTATTACCGGGCAGTGCACTTGGGCAGCGGTGCACTAAGCACAGGAGAGTAATGAGGAAGGAGTTTTTAGAAGGCTATTATGTAACTACAGTACTACTGAGAGAGACAAACCAGTAATCTTGCTGCCCTCTACTATTAACGTAAAGCTGCCCAGAGGTTCCTGGAGGCCCAGGGCAGAATGCCATATGCCCAGGTAAAATGCCCTATTCCACTATCCACTAGATTCAACTTGAAAAATTATAAAAACGATCAAAGTAATTTTTATTTAAAATGTTTACTCCAAAACTTAATTTTTAATATTTATAATCAGTATTCATAATTCTCTACTTATTTTATTTTATTTTTAGCCCTATTTCAGTAGTGAAAGAAAAAAGAGGCCTATTGTAGGATCCACTTTTGTGAGAGGCCCAGGTCAAATTACCCCTGCCTCTGGGTAGCCCTTCTGTGAGGTTTTAATCCAGCAGAGAACTTAAGCGCATGCTTTACTCCAAGCACACTAGTAGAATCTCTCAGGACACTATTCAGTAGGTCTGCTGTGTGCTGAACATAAAGCAGCTGCTTAAGTGCTTTGATGGACTGAAACCTAAGTAGATGTAAAATTGTCACTTTCCACCTATAAATTATAATACTAAATTTGTGCTAGGAATGTTACTGGCCAGTACTGAGTGGGGAGACAGAGCCACAAGAGAGAAACTGGACATCTCTTTAAAGATAGGATACTGCTCATTTTTAAAAAGCTGAAATAATTTAATATTCAAATATGCTATTTATAATCATTGTGCAAACCAGCATACGTGCCTCCATTCATAGGCCTTGCCTGTGTAAAATGTTGTTTACTAAGGAAGAGTAACAATATGTAGAAAGAATTGGAAAAGATGTGGAAACTTAGCCCAACTAGAGGAGCTGAGCAAACTACATTTTTTCCACTCTTCTATTTGGCTAGAGGTTTTTTGCTATGAGGTGGCTAAAATTTAGGAGACTCTTTTTAAAACTGTGGTGTGCATCTATATTTAGGGTGTCTTTTCAGGAACCTCTTATTTACTTCTCCAAATTCGGTAGAGAAAGGTCAATTTCAACCCAAATCAAATCTTCAGATTTTGAGGCCAATGTTTTTTGTGCATTTTGGAATGTGGTAAATGGAATAATCTGATGGTACCCAACTCTCTCTCTCTCATTTTCATCCGACCCAGACCTGGCAGTCTCGGTGCTTACTCAGTGTTTGGCGGCTGTGTGGGGACTGGATGAGGGTGAGCCGTCTGAAGCTGAATCCTGACAAGATGCTAGGGAGGGCGGTGGGGTTGGCATCACTTGTCATTGATAGGGTGCGCCCCCCACTGGTCCCTCAGTTTCATAGGCTGGGAGTGCTCCTCAATTCCCAGCTCCGCCTGAACATCCAGGTGGCAGCTGTGGTGAGGAGCGCATTTCACCAGTTGCATCTCGTGCGGTCGCTTCGGCCGTACGTCTCAGACTCCGACCTGGCCGCTATCATCCATGCTTTCATCACCTCAAGACTGGACTGTTCTAACGTGGTCTACGTGGGGCTACCCATGGTGACAGTTCAGAAACAGCAGCTGGTGCAGAACATGGTGGCTTGTCTCCTAATGGGGACGGGTCGCTGTGAGCACATTATACCAGTGCTCCGTACTCTGCACTGGCTGCCTAGAGTCTTCCAGGCCTGATTCAAGGTGTTGGTTCTCACCTATAAAGCTCTGTATGGCCTGGACCCTACCTATCTGCAGGATCACCTCACTCCCTGAGCTCTGGATCGATCCCTGCAGTCATCCTGGAGCGAGTATCTCGGGGGGTGACTATGAAGAGAGTGTTCCCGGTGGCCGTACCAAGGCTGTGGAACTTCCTTCCAGCGGAGGCCCAGGTGGCCTCTTCTCCTTTTGACATCAATATAAGACCTGGCTTTTCTGCCAGACTTTTGGCGAGGGAGATGGGTATGGGGTGGGGTGTTGAAGGTTAGGAACGGAAGTGGTTTTTTGTTTTCTTTTATGCCTCACCATGTTTGATGGTATTTTATGATCTTTTTTTTAGTTAATATTTATATTATTGTATTTTGTATATGTTTAACTTTGTTTGTTACCTGTCCCAAGCTGCTGTCAGCAGGAGGGTGCGGAATATAAATTATTAAATAAATAAACAAAACTGGGCTTATACCAGAAATTCAATCAAAACATGCTTTCCTAAGGTAGAAGTACAAAAGTGTGTAGTAGCTTTTTTTTTTCTTGAATCATTTTTATCCTTGACAGCACTTTATTGTATTAAGGTATTTATTTATGTTCTTTGGTCTCATAGGCATTTAAAGCTCTGCTCCACCATTAAAATCAATGGGAGCTAATCCATTGACTTTAATAGGATGGAGGATTTGCTCCCTCAGAAGTACTCTGTGTTCGAATGACATGCCTTGTTAAAACAAATTGCTTGTATCCTCACTTCTTTTGCAATTTGCCATCATACAGGTCCATAGCGCCCAGTTCATGGAGTTCTCAGAGGTGGAAAATCACGATGACTTCTACACCACAGAAGATGTGTACATTCACACGCAGGATCAGCGAGGGGCTTATGTGATGTATGATGTAGCTTTACGTGACCTAGAAGAGCTTGAAAAGGAGCTGCTGCTTGTGGCAAGCCAGTACATTGAGAAAGATAAAAGTAAGATGGCTGTTAGCACTGGTCTTGGAGCTTATGAAAGTGTGCTGGAGATGGTGGTTATGCAGAGTCACATCCCATTTGTTGCTTTTCTCACTAATTCTAGCTAGGCTTCTATTCCATACCTACAAGAGTAGTATTTGAGTCATTATCATGTCATGTGATGCCCCACTATTGTACTAACAGAGCACAACTCAAACCCCATTGTCTTAAATGGAGAGGGGAAAGCTAATGATGAAAGGAAGGTAATTGAGTTAGACTGGGTGAATGGGGAGAGGAGGGGCAACTATGTGGGACAGGGAAGGAAGAAAAGGACAATTGGGTCACTTACCTTGCGAATTGACCTTCTGGATGGCTCTATAGGATGGGTATTCTGGATGCTGGTGAATCTCCAAAGCAGTTGCCCCAAACATCCTGGGTGGGAGAGAAATCTAGACACTCATCTGTTATTGCTCATCTCCAATATTCATACTTAATGTAGAATTCCTTGAAGCATCCTTATGCCAAAGGCTCTGTCAGCAGAATCCATGATGTCTATCTTATAATGCTTGTTAAATGTGTGTAGGTTGGACCAAGTGGCCGCTGTACAAATTTCATGGACATTTTTTTACACACACCTGATTTCTCCTCGAATTCAAAGTCTGGATTCAGTGAACTCACACGCATGTTTTGTTACCCAGAGTTGTAAGTTCAGTAGCAGAGGACTTAAAAGTCCCTGTCACGAAACATGCAGAAGTTGCCAGGCGCCGCTGTCTACAACAGCACTCGGCTGACTTCCGGGAAGGGGGTGGGTGGGTGGGAGTGTCTAAACTTCCCGTGTGCAATGATTTTCTAAATTACCTTGTTCTGTGAATATAAATCTTTAAGGCCCTTCGAACATTCAAGTTATGCCAGCGATGTTCCAGGGGATGCTTTGGCGTAGGACAAAATGAGGGAAGGACTACTACTTGCCCCCTGTGAAAAAGAGAGTTCATCTTTGGCAAAAATGTCAGGGTCTAGCCTGAGAACTACCAACTCTTTTAGAAACACATGGGGTAGGGTCCACAGAGAGGGCCACAGAGAAGTACCAGCTATCCAGAAAGCCACTTTGATGGATAAAAAATGTGTTGAGACTTCTGAGAGAGGTTCAAATGGGGGCTTAAAGACCTCAACTCCACATTTAATTTCCAGGTGAGATAACAATGGACTGCAGGGGGAGATATGAGCCTAGAGGCTCTCAAAAATCTCCTAATATATGGGTGAGATGAGATCTTCATCCTTCTGACCACCAATTTTTCATGTGTCCTCTAAAATCTGCATATCTGGCCACCCTAGCAGTGGGTGTGAAGAGGGTGGAGGTGGGGAAATACAGGTCTCAGGACTGCATTGGAGCCAATGCAGTCCTGCAACCTGTATTTCTCATTAGTGTCCTTGAAAATGTGCATATCTGGCCACTGTACCCACTGCTGAACTAACTGGTCAACTCGACTCCCTCTAAACTGCCCTCCGAAAGTCAGTCTCTGGGAGCACAGTGCTTCCTATCAGAGCTCTCGTCCCTGTGTGTGTCCAGAGAGCTGTACATGCAAGAATTCTTTGTGAATTCAAGTCCTGCAGCGAGGAGACAGAAATAAATTCAGCCAAGATTAAATGTTCCAGCACCCTAACAAGTATAACTTTATTGTGCCTTGCCTGTACAAAACTAATTAAAAATGGCTTTTGTTTGAATGTGCGATCAACAAATTATGCTTGGGCTTTGTATCCTAGATAGCATCAGTGCATTTTCCACAGCCTGGAAAAATATCAAATTTGCTGCAGGGTGAATGGATTTCAATATTCTCTGCTAGTTGCAGGTTTCTAGTTTTTCCTTTCTTTTTCTTAGGCCTCTTATTCCCTGAATGATGGAGCAATTTTGAAATGAACTTCTGTCCCCTTAGTCGGGTCAGAAGGTGGCTTCAAGAGAGGTGGCAATAAAGATCTTATTAAATGCTGTATCACGACTCCTAGCTGATATGTTCATTCTTTGAAGAGCACATGAATTTTGTGCAGTTAAAGGAGCGTACATTTCACAGAGGCATCAGCTTGGTTCCCAAGAGAGCTGCAAGAGCTCCAGAAAGCGGGTGGTTTTAATTTGTCTTTTTATCCTTTAGCAAAGCTTCAGAACATTAACCAATCCAATAAAAACAAGTAAAAACTTGATCAACCTCCCTCTCTCTCTTCCCCCACCCAAAACAATAATAAAGTTGCTTGCACAATTCAAATGCAAAATATTTTTAATTCCATATAGGTTCTTCCATGAGACTGCAAAAGTTAATTAGGAAAACAAAGTTTTCCTTTTTTCTAATTAGGAAAGAAAAGTTTCCTACCTCAGTGTTAACTTGGCTTCATTGTATCTTTGTGATATTTGCCTTCTCATCTTCTCCTTACTAAACGTATAATGCAATGTATTTGCTGCTGCTTAAAGGTACACTACAGAATAAATGGCCTTTGAAACATTTTGCTATTAATCACCTCTTTTCCACCCTTCCAAAAAATGAAAGGACCTGAGTCTTTCACCCCATGTATACCCCGGCTCTCTATTAATGTTACTATAAACAAATAGTTTTTTTATAAATAGGATAATCACATGTCCAGCCAGAGCCTTTCGCTGTGCCTTGTCAGTCTGAAGGAAGACTGTTTTTGTTCAAGTTAGTGTCAGCTCCAGAAAGGAGATCACCTGAGAGAGCTGACAATCGATGTATTTGTGAAAGTGACATCAGGTTAAAAAAAAAATTTAAGAGCTGAAAAAGACTCTTTAATAAGCTGATGTAACTGAAAGAACCAGAAAATAAGTCTTGTTACCTACTTTAAGTTATCTCCATATGTAACAGAGGTGATGCGCATCGGAGGAAGTAGGATGGAGGCTGCCCTGCTACCAAATGGTTTCTCAGAATTGTTGTGCTAAATCCCAGAAATAAAGTCAAGTTCAGTCTCGGGGAAAACCAGTGTAGATTAGTCTCCTAATATCAGGAAGATATGGGAAGGGGTGAGGAGTGAGACATCCTCACAAAAGTGCTAATACAATACAATGGGATGTTAATGCAGATATATATTTCTATGGGGGATATCTAGTGCATTGTTCCCTTTCTTTCCTAGGTCACATAACATGCAATGAGCCGAGCGATGAGAACCTCATGGGATGGGCACACACATCTGTGGATCGATTTGCTGTGTGGCTTGACCTTTGGACTTGTGAAGCTGCTTTCTTGGATAATAAACGTCAGGTGCATTTCATTTATTAGTTTACTTATTTTATTTTTTTGAGGAAATGCTGAAAACTATTGTAGGCAATTTAATCTGGCACAATGTTGTAACTGGAAGCTTTCTAGTAGCTTAGAGTAGACAGCCAAGAGTATGTCTGGAGATGATTTAAAAATGTCTCCACCAACAGTACCTTTCTGTTTCAAAATCCACACTGATGTCAGCCAAGAGTATGTCCTGTCCTAGAATTATAGTCTAGGACAGGACATACTCCTGTCCAGAACTGGAACTGAACTGTCCATACTTGGGTCCAGAACTGGAATCAAATAAATACATTTTGTAATCCAACTCGGGTAGCTTTTCTGCTAGGACGTCAAACAAAATGAAAGTGGGTGTCCCTAGGTTGCCAGCTGACATCCAACGTTACTAAGAGGGACAGACATTCTTTTGACGTAGAGAACAATGGTGACCTTTGTTAAAACCCTGAAGCAGCTTAGCCACTGTAAAACTTGCTTATTGTTTATTACACAATCATTGCATTAGCAGCAGCAAGCACAGTTCAGGTCAGTCAGGCTTGAATTAGAGAAGTAATTGGTTTATGTCATAATTGTGTATCCCGGGTGGCAAAAGGGAAATATCCAATATGCCACAACTGACTGGTTGTCGAGACATGGAAAGCTATCTATTTATTTATTTATTTATTTATTTCAGCATTTTTACCCCGCTCCTCCTGCTCCAGGCAGTTCGGGGCAGCTTGCAACATACCAAACATTAAAAAAAGCTAAAAGTAACACAATTAAAACACATTAAAAGGAAGGCACTGAAAAACAACCCCACCCTCTCTAATCCACTCCCCTCCCACCCTACACCCCATCTCCCTCGCCAAGGCCAGGTGGAACAGCCAGGTTTTACACACACGATGGAAGGAGGGGAGATTTGGGGCCACCTGGGCTCCACCGGGAGGGCAGGCTGCGACAACCCTGGACCGCCCCTGTCCTAGGGTCTTTCGCCGTCCAGCCCCCATTCCTGGGTTCAGCGTGATGCTGGCTGGCAAGCTCTACCATTCGCGTGTACCCCATCTCTTTAAGGAGATGACCTGGCAGCAGACTATCCCTACCTAACTTACTGACTTGCCGGACCCCTGCCACTAGAGGCTGCCAGCATTGCTTGGCTGGCCTCGCTCCCCCCTCCCCGATTAAACCAGCAACATGGACAACTTCTGCTGTATTGCTATCAGGTACAGCTCCAGTCCTTCATCGGACAAGTGCACTCCGTCAGGCCGGAATAGTTCTGGCCGAGAAAACTTAATCACCGGGTGCCTGATAATATGTCCCCCTAAATCTGCCACCAACCTCTCTACTTCCTTATTCACTTTCTTCCTAGCCTTATCCACTTTGCTTGGGCGCACGGCGTTCCTCCAACGAATCCTTTCCAGCATCTCAGACCATATCAACTTGGTATTGGGGAGAAGTCTCCTTACTTCCCAGATGTCCCTTTTTATGCTTGTGGCCAGGTGTAAACCTGTTTCCACCGGTAAATTATTCTCCCCAAGATGTATTACCAGTATGTCTGGATGCTTCGATCTTGCCAACTCATGGACCACCGGTAGAAGCTGAGCCCATCTCATGCCATTTCTGCCCTTCCAGGTCACTTCGGCAAGGTGCCCCAGACCCAGCTGGGTTCCCCAATACGAGCGTCCGGCTCGCTTTCCAGCCCAGTAGACCATACTGTGGCCGATGATCACGACCCTCCGTTGCCGTGCTGAACACTCCCCTCCTGTAGAAACAGACCTGATTATCAACGCCAGCCCTCGCTGACTCAGCCCTATCATAACCTTGGGACCCCTACCCCTCACAAAGTAACCTTACGCACGTATGCACGGAAGGCACTTCATTTCCATCGACCTATGTTCTTTACCTGTTCATCAGATAAACCTGCAGCCGATGCGCTACTTGCAGCACCTATTCTAAATGAATGGCTGCTAAATGCTTGTGGAGGAAGGTCGGATCTCTTAAGAGCTTTCCTCAAGACTGCCGAGAATTGGTATCTAGATACTCTGGCCCCAGATTGGTGAATTAACAGCTGGCCAGGCCAGGGGGTACGCACTGTCAAGTAGGCCTCAAGTGCTGCCACTGGGCACAGCTGAGCCTCAGTGATGCTCACAAGTGTTACCTTCTGTCCCTGCCGCCGTTGATCTGTCTTGGACCCTCTAAGCCAGACGGCCAGGCCTTCCGCCCCCACTTGGATATCCTTAATGCCAAGTACGATACCCCCTTTTTCAGAGGATCTAGCAGCCGCGATTTCGCGTACCCGAAATGCCCCAAAGAATGCCAATTTAAACATACTGCTAAATGTTATGGCCTCAAATGATGAAAAACAAACTTCGGGCAGTTGCCTGCAAACTTGCTGCAATACCTCAGGTGTAATAGGCTGCCTATTGTCTGGCCCAGTAGGGCATTCCCTTTGCCACCCTTCTATCATTTTTCTGACTAGAAAACCCGCGCTCGGAGATGTGAAGCCAGCTAATTTATTGTAGAATGCCAAACTTTCCAGATATCGTTCTGGGGGCCAGACCCTTCCTTTTTTAAATTGATCGCAAACTGTATGGCCTGCGCCTCAGTGATAGGGAATTGTGTCCCCCAACCTTTATCCTCACGGAAGTTCTGGAACTCTCCTAGGGCATGGGAGTAGGCCGCTCTCGTGCGGGGCGCCAGTGACCCC
>QEPC01009342.1:405833-429249 GCA_003113815.1 Sphenodon punctatus
GACTCATTCCCATAAGCAAATGGGCCGCCGCATTCTGCATGAGCTGCAGCCTCTGGACCAGCATCAAGGGTAGCCCCATCTAGAGCACGTTGCAGTAAGAGTGTGCATGCAGGTGGGAAGGGGCCTCATCGCTCCCCCCCTCTCAGAAAAAGCTACGCAGCACATGGACCAGAGAGGAGCAAGCAGCAGTGACCAGGCCTGGAGGAGCAGCAGCCTCAGCTGGTACTGAGGTGACTCAATCTGGGGAGCCAGGGATGCCAGGATCGGCATCCTGGGATGCCCCAGTAACATCCACATTTTGAGACACTAGGTACCCCGTGCCCAAAATGCAGGTATTACCTACAGCAATGTGTAGCAATGCAGGTATTACCCACAGCAATGTGTTACTTGCTGCAGCTCTAGTCTCTGCCTCAAACATCCTGAGGCCTCAGCCACTGTTCCTGTTCCTGCTTCTGTGGCTCAGGGTGTATTTGCTCCTTGCTTCTAGCTCATTTGTGGTTGTTTCCTGCTGAGGAGAACTGGTCCTTGTATTTTAGACAGTTTTTTACTGTATGTTTGTCAGATGTTTCCTTTTCTTTGTAGTTATTTGCAGATGCACTGGTGGATGACCCTTCCTTTGTGAGAGAGATTGCTATGATAGCACTGGAATTGGCAGCAGGTGAAGAAAAGAAGCTCAGCAAAGAAAAGCAAGTCTTTATTCTGGATGTCTTCTCCCAACTCCTGGAACTCCTCACGCTCCGTCATCGACTGATAGAATCTGCAGTGGAGAGTGCACAGTTGGGCAGGTGAGCGTAGAGCAGAGGTGGGCAAATTTTCCTGACCTCGAGAGCCATTTCCATTTAGTACAGTGGGGCTCAAGAGCCACATGTGGCTGTAGAACGATAGTTTGCCCACTTCTGGCATAGAACATGCGTTGTGCTGGGGACTGATGTTCTCCTCCCAAGTGTGCATTATTTCACATTATGTTTTTTAGAAGTTGAACTACAATTTGGAGTAGGTTATAAACATTATACTCCCCTTGAAACCAATGACAAAATTTCCTGTTGAAGGTAATGGGTTTTGGGAATATGGAGGAAAATGCATGGACACCTTCAACTTCTTAACTTTATGAATGTATCCTTAGCCCTGTGTCCCCCTCTCTTATGTCTACTCCCTTGTCTCTGTATTTATTATTAACTGTAAAATGTGCACCTGCGACTTCTCAAATTCATGTCTCTCCCTATCTTCCCCCTCTCCCTTATCTCCCATCCTTTGCCTTTCTAGATCTTAAGCCCCTCAGAGCAGGAGTCTGTCTCTAAAAAATGATTGGTCAAAGCAAGGTACATTGCTGGAGCTATATTATTCATAATAATTATTAATAATTTGGACTTCAGTCTACTGGATCTTTTTGTCTTATTGAAGGGCAGTGAAATAGGGGGAGAAACTGAGCAGTAACCACACACAGATACATGGTGTGCGTGATACGTTGTCTGAATTGGGAGGTCTTTATGCCCACATCCTGTAATCTGCCTTTAAAAGAAATAATTTAGGAGCATGACAAAGGAGTCTGCTTAAACTGAGGTCCACAAAATACCTTCTAATTTGTACATTTCTTCAGCGAATAAAATAGTAGGAAATACATAATCCTGGTTTTGACCATATTGTTCTGAATGCTGAAACTTTCCCAATTTCTTTAAAAATGTATGTGTGCGAAAGCAAATACATAAATCTCTGAAATGCGAGCAGAAATTGTCATCAGTGAACTAAAAGAAGGGGAGCTGGATTAGAAAAAGCTCTGATAGAAACAAGGTATTTTCTTCAGGTAAATGATGGTGCATGGGCAAACACCAGTATAACTAAATTTTATTCAATAATACCTTTATTGAATAAAATCATCCTTTATTAAATATAATATTGCAAAGGGTACATTTTATATCTCCATCTTGTATAGTTTACTAGGCTGGCTGCTGAGAAATACCTTTTGAATTTGAATTGAATTTCCAGAAGAAATAGTAATCTGTTCTCCTGACTTGCAGAGTAAAATCAAATAAGTGCAACTACGTTTTTTGATTCTTAGTGTACATCCTGGTCAATTATTTACTTGTCTGCCCATCCCACAGAGAGGAAGGGGCATATTGTGGGAAGGTTGGGAACAAAAATTCACAAAACCAGAACTTTTTGACCTTTTCCTGAGGAAACGTTTTCCTGTCAAATTTCTTCATCAAAGCTGGGGCTCTTGTTCCTGCTCCATCAGCTGTTTGGTGTGCTGCCAAGCAGCTGATGGGCAGGAGTGCCAGGAGTGGCCTTGGGTACTTTGCTGCCCCAGTTGTCCGAGTAGGGGACCCCCTAGACTAGGGGCAGATGGGGAAATGTAGAGGAGTTAGAGTGAAAGGTGTAACAGGTGTGGACTTGCCAGTGTGTCTGAGTGTTGTCAGGATCAGGATCACCACTCCATCACAACTCTTGGGAATGACCATGTAGTTTGTTTCTACTTTAACATATTCTTCAAATAGCCTTTCAGCATAACAGTCTCTACATCAGGTTTAATCTCAGTCAGGGCAGCAGTCCACTGACTAGCTCTCAGACAACTCACAACCTCCATGCTCCTCAATCAGTCTTCTCTCTTCAGTCCTTCAACATTCCACCAGCGATGTTACCCCTTAGTCGTCTGGATGGCTTCTGACTCCTGCTTTCAGCTTCCTGTCTTATATAGGAGGCAGGTGGGGCGGGGTAGCAGATTTTAAAAATAAATATACAGCAGGGAGGGGCTTGGCTTCTGCCTCCCTTGGCCTCCCTTAAAGGCACTGCAGCCTTTTTATGCTGCTCCCTGCTACAAAAGGAAACCAGGGAGGTGGGACTGAAGAGTTGCTGCAATGGGGGAGACAGAGTTAGGGCAGAGCAGGGAACCACAGAAAGGAGGAGAGATTTTTATTTGATTTATTTTAAAAATGTATATTCTGCCACCTCCTGCCACAGGCAGCTNATTACCTACAGCAATGTGTAGCAATGCAGGTATTACCCACAGCAATGTGTTACTTGCTGCAGCTCTAGTCTCTGCCTCAAACATCCTGAGGCCTCAGCCACTGTTCCTGTTCCTGCTTCTGTGGCTCAGGGTGTATTTGCTCCTTGCTTCTAGCTCATTTGTGGTTGTTTCCTGCTGAGGAGAACTGGTCCTTGTATTTTAGACAGTTTTTTACTGTATGTTTGTCAGATGTTTCCTTTTCTTTGTAGTTATTTGCAGATGCACTGGTGGATGACCCTTCCTTTGTGAGAGAGATTGCTATGATAGCACTGGAATTGGCAGCAGGTGAAGAAAAGAAGCTCAGCAAAGAAAAGCAAGTCTTTATTCTGGATGTCTTCTCCCAACTCCTGGAACTCCTCACGCTCCGTCATCGACTGATAGAATCTGCAGTGGAGAGTGCACAGTTGGGCAGGTGAGCGTAGAGCAGAGGTGGGCAAATTTTCCTGACCTCGAGAGCCATTTCCATTTAGTACAGTGGGGCTCAAGAGCCACATGTGGCTGTAGAACGATAGTTTGCCCACTTCTGGCATAGAACATGCGTTGTGCTGGGGACTGATGTTCTCCTCCCAAGTGTGCATTATTTCACATTATGTTTTTTAGAAGTTGAACTACAATTTGGAGTAGGTTATAAACATTATACTCCCCTTGAAACCAATGACAAAATTTCCTGTTGAAGGTAATGGGTTTTGGGAATATGGAGGAAAATGCATGGACACCTTCAACTTCTTAACTTTATGAATGTATCCTTAGCCCTGTGTCCCCCTCTCTTATGTCTACTCCCTTGTCTCTGTATTTATTATTAACTGTAAAATGTGCACCTGCGACTTCTCAAATTCATGTCTCTCCCTATCTTCCCCCTCTCCCTTATCTCCCATCCTTTGCCTTTCTAGATCTTAAGCCCCTCAGAGCAGGAGTCTGTCTCTAAAAAATGATTGGTCAAAGCAAGGTACATTGCTGGAGCTATATTATTCATAATAATTATTAATAATTTGGACTTCAGTCTACTGGATCTTTTTGTCTTATTGAAGGGCAGTGAAATAGGGGGAGAAACTGAGCAGTAACCACACACAGATACATGGTGTGCGTGATACGTTGTCTGAATTGGGAGGTCTTTATGCCCACATCCTGTAATCTGCCTTTAAAAGAAATAATTTAGGAGCATGACAAAGGAGTCTGCTTAAACTGAGGTCCACAAAATACCTTCTAATTTGTACATTTCTTCAGCGAATAAAATAGTAGGAAATACATAATCCTGGTTTTGACCATATTGTTCTGAATGCTGAAACTTTCCCAATTTCTTTAAAAATGTATGTGTGCGAAAGCAAATACCTAAATCTCTGAAATGCGAGCAGAAATTGTCATCAGTGAACTAAAAGAAGGGGAGCTGGATTAGAAAAAGCTCTGATAGAAACAAGGTATTTTCTTCAGGTAAATGATGGTGCATGGGCAAACACCAGTATAACTAAATTTTATTCAATAATACCTTTATTGAATAAAATCATCCTTTATTAAATATAATATTGCAAAGGGTACATTTTATATCTCCATCTTGTATAGTTTACTAGGCTGGCTGCTGAGAAATACCTTTTGAATTTGAATTGAATTTCCAGAAGAAATAGTAATCTGTTCTCCTGACTTGCAGAGTAAAATCAAATAAGTGCAACTACGTTTTTTGATTCTTAGTGTACATCCTGGTCAATTATTTACTTGTCTGCCCATCCCACAGAGAGGAAGGGGCATATTGTGGGAAGGTTGGGAACAAAAATTCACAAAACCAGAACTTTTTGACCTTTTCCTGAGGAAACGTTTTCCTGTCAAATTTCTTCATCAAAGCTGGGGCTCTTGTTCCTGCTCCATCAGCTGTTTGGTGTGCTGCCAAGCAGCTGATGGGCAGGAGTGCCAGGAGTGGCCTTGGGTACTTTGCTGCCCCAGTTGTCAGAGTAGGGGACCCCCTAGACTAGGGGCAGATGGGGAAATGTAGAGGAGTTAGGGTGAAAGGTGTAACAGGTGTGGACTTGCCAGTGTGTCTGAGTGTTGTCAGGATCAGGATCACCACTCCATCACAACTCTTGGGAATGACCATGTAGTTTGTTTCTACTTTAACATATTCTTCAAATAGCCTTTCAGCATAACAGTCTCTACATCAGGTTTAATCTCAGTCAGGGCAGCAGTCCACTGACTAGCTCTCAGACAACTCACAACCTCCATGCTCCTCAATCAGTCTTCTCTCTTCAGGCCTTCAACATTCCACCAGCGATGTTACCCCTTAGGCGTCTGGATGGCTTCTGACTCCTGCTTTCAGCTTCCTGTCTTATATAGGAGGCAGGTGGGGCGGGGTAGCAGATTTTAAAAATAAATATACAGCAGGGAGGGGCATGGCTTCTGCCTCCCTTGGCCTCCCTTAAAGGCACTGCAGCCTTTTTATGCTGCTCCCTGCTACAAAAGGAAACCAGGGAGGTGGGACTGAAGAGTTGCTGCAATGGGGGAGACAGAGTTAGGGCAGAGCAGGGAACCACAGAAAGGAGGAGAGATTTTTATTTGATTTATTTTAAAAATGTATATTCTGCCACCTCCTGCCACAGGCAGCTCGGAGCAGCTAACAACATAGATAAACAATAATATAATACATTAAAAATATCATCCCACCGTATATATAATACAAATTATAATAAATTAATAAAAGAACAAACCCACCCCCATTCACACTCCCCCTACCACCCCATTACCCCTCTCCCTCGCCAAACGCTTGATGGAACAGCCAGGTCTTACAATTCCTACAAAAGGCTGGGAGGTCCAGGGCCAGACGGGTCCCCACCGGGAGGGAATTCCAGAGGCACGGTGCAGCCACCGAGAATGCCCTATCCTGCGTGGCCCCACGGGAACCCTGGGGGAACCTCCAACAAGGTGCCCCCGGCCGACCGTAGGGGCTGATCCAGAACCCAGGGAGTGAGGCGATCTCTGAAGTAGGCAGGGCCAAGACCGTGTAAGGCTTTATAGGTCAAAACCAACACTTTGAATCGGGCCCGGAACAGAAGACTATTGACAGCCAGTGCAGAGATCGGAGCACTGGTGTAATGTGCACCCAGCCCGCCCAGTCCCCCCAAGAGCCGGGCCGCTGCATTCTACACCAGCTGCAGCTTCCGAGCCGTCACCATAGGTAGCCCCACATAGAGCGCGTTACAGTAGTCTAATCTATACAAGATGAGGCTACCAGGACAGGATGTGGCTCCTGCTCGAGCGCTGTGCAGGTAGGTGGGTCTTGGTGCCAATGGCCCTGCCCCATTGTGTACCAGCATGTCTCCTGCCCCCCCTACTCAGGCCCCATCCCACCCTGCACCCTCCCTTGCATTCTGGCATGACCCTGCCCTTAATTTCAGACTCTGCAACAATTACTCCATTCCTAGACAGTAAATGAGGAGCCATCAGGAACTTTGTGCAATGGGAGACAAATGGGTGTTTTCTTGTATAGCAACAGCAAGTGTGGTGAGATGGTGATATATGCCTCCCAACATTTCAAACAACCAAAGTGAAACAAACCCCCCACCCTAGGCCAATAAACGCTGGCCTTGTAAATACATAACTCCCAACAACATCCCAAGTCCATAAAGAGGGACCGAAGCATTCCTGCTTATCATTCCACTTTTCATTTCTCATAAGACGTGCTATACTGGGTCAGACCAATGGTCCATCTAGCATCCAGCATCCTGTCTCCGACAGTGGCCAATCAAGGTGACTTGGGAGAAGCACCCAACAGGTCACAATGGGGGATCCATTCCCTGTTGTTTTTCCCCAGCTCCCGTCATGTTCCCTGATCCTGTCTGGCTAATAGCTGCTAATGGACCTATCTTCCAGAAACTTGTCCAAACCTCTTTTAAACTCAGCTATAGTACTGGCCCTTACCACAGCCTCTGGCAGTAGATTCCACAACCCAATTATACGCTGAGTGAAAAAATATTTTCTTTTATTTGTTTTAAACTTGCCACCCATGAGTTTCATGGAGTGTCCCCTAGTTCTAGTACTAGCTGAGAGGGTAAATAACTGCTCCTTGTTTATTAGTTCCACACCACTCATGATTTTATAGACCTCTATCATATCTCCTCTCAGTCGTCTCTTCTCCAAACTGAAGAGCCCCAACCTACCAAGCCTCTCCTCATACGGGAGCCCTTCCATGCCCTTGATCATTTTTGTTGCCCTTCTCTGTACCTTTTCTAGTTCAGCTATGTCTTTTTTGAGATGGGGCGACCAGAACTGCACACAATATTCGAGGTGCGGTCGCACCATTGATTTGTATAGAGGCATTATGACATCCTCAGTTTTATTCTCTATCCCCTTCCGAATAATTCCTAACATTCTGTTTGCTTTTTTGACTGCTGCTGCGCACTGCGCTGTGGATTTCATTGTATTGTCCACAACCACCCCCAGATCCTTTTCCTGAGTGGTAACTCCTAGCTTAGTACCCAGCATTGTGTACGCATAGTTTGGATTATTTTTCCCTACGTGCATCACTTTGCACTTGTCCACATTAAATCTCATTTGCCATTTAGATGCCCAGGCACCCAGTGTCGTAAGATCCTGTTGCAGTTCCTCACAGTCTGCTCGTGTTTTAACTACCTTGAATAACTTGGTGTCGTCTGCAAATTTGATCACCTCACTCTTAACACCCTTTTCCAAATCATTAATGAATACATTAAACAGCACCGGTCCCAATACAGATCCCTGAGGCACACCACTTTTTACATCTCTCCATTGTGAAAACTGACCATTTAGTCCTACCCTTTGCTTTCTATCTTTTAACCAGTTTCTGATCCATAGTAAGACACTACCTCCTATCCCATGACTTTTTAATTTTCTCAAGAGTCTCTCATGAGGGACCTTATCAAATGCTTTCTGGAAATCCAGGTACACTATATCTACTGGGTCTCCCTTGTCCACATGCTTATTTACACCCTCAAAGAATTCCAACAGGTTAGTGAGGCATGACTTACCTTTACTAAATCCGTGTTGACTCTTCCCCATTAAGCCATGTTTGTCAACATGCCCTGTAATTCTGTCCTTAATGATGGTTTCCACCATTTTGCCCGGCACAGACGTCAAGCTTACTGGTCTGTAGTTTCCAGGATCGCCTCTGGATCCCTTTTTAAATATCGGGGTTACATTTGCCACCCTCCAGTCCTCGGGTACAGTGGCAGATTTTAGTGACAGGTTACAAATTACTAACAGTAGGTCTGCGATTTCATATTTGAGTTCCTTCAGAACTCTGGGGTGAATGCCATCTGGCCCTGGTGACTTGTTAGTATTCAGTTTGTCAATTTGCCCTAGAACATCCTCCAACGTCACATTGATTTGTAACAGCTCTTCCAATTCCTCGCCCACAAAGCAAGGATCCAGCGTGGGTACCTCCCCCAAATCCTCCGCAGTGAAGACCGACGCAAAGAACTCATTCAGCTTCTCTGCAATGTCCTTATCCTCCCTGAGCGCCCCTTTTACTCCCTTGTCATCTAATGGCCCAACTGACTCCCTAGCAGGCTTCTTGCTTCTGATGTATTTGAAAAAGTTTTTGTTGCTTGTTTTTGCCTCTTTAGCAAGCCTCCCTTCAAAATCTCTCTTGGCCTGCCTTATTAACGCTTTACATTTACGTTGCCAGTGTTTATGCTCTTTCGTATTATTTTCTTTGGAACTAGCCTTCCATTTCTTAAAGGATGCATTTTTGGCTGTAATAGCCTCCTTCACCTCCCCATTTAGTCATAGTGGAAGACTTTTGGTCTTTCTGCTTCCTTTTTTAACTTGCAGGATGCATTTAATCTGGGCTTCCAGAAGAGTGCTTTTAAACAACCTCCACACCTCTTGCAAACTTGTAGCCCTTGCAACCGGGCTTTTTAGTTTCCTTTGAACTAATTTCCTCATTTTGTCATAGTCTCCCTTTTTAAAGTTAAATGCTACTGCTGTACTTTTCTCTCACTCCAGAAATGTCAAATGTGATCATATTATGATCACTATTGCCTAGTGACTCCGCCACAGTTACTCTGTGCACCAGGTTCTGCGTGCCACTCAGAACTAGATCTAGAACGACTCCTCAATGGTTCCAGAACCAGCTGTTCTAGGAAGCAGTCATTATGACATCCAGAAATTTGACCTCCACGTCCCGCCCCGAGGAAACATTTCCCCCAATCAATATTAGGGTAATTGAAGTCACCCATTATTGTTATGTTGCTGACTTTAGTAGCCTGTCTTATCTCTTTTAGCATTGCTTTATCAGTCTCTCCGTCCTGGTCAGGGGGAAGATAGTATAGCCCTACTGCGATCCTCTTCTCCTTTATACCTGGAATTTCTATCCATAGAGATTCTAGGGAACAGTTTGCATCCTTTAAGATTTTAATTGTACTTGACTCAGTGTTGTCTTTTACATCTAGAGCCACCCCACCACCAACTCTATCTACTCTGTCATTCCGATATAGTCTCCTTCTTCTGCAAAAGTCCTGTTTGTAGGTGGGGGACAAGCTAGTAAGACCTCATTAACACAATGAATAGTAAGGCCTCCTTCTCCCTTGCAAACTCATCCTTGTCCTTTAATCTGCATTTGCCTTTTAGCAAGGCATTCACAAAGCTGCCAATTGTCCTGAATTTCAGTGGCTCACCTTTTGCATCAGGTGACAGAGAAGAAGGGACCATATCAAGGAGCTCAAGAAGCAGTAAGGATATCTCACAACACTCAAAACATGGGTTTGTGCCACTCTAAAAGAGTGCGGTGTCAATGAGCCCTAAGCATGTGCAGAGACACACTTATCCTGATTATGGAATCTCGAAAGGAAAGGTGGTCTTTTGACTAAAACCTAAAACAACGTTCTCTCCTCCAATCTTCCAGTAAGTCACTTAGTCTCTCTGCAGCTCATTTCCCCCCATCCCCTGCTGGACATTTAAAAAGTTTATTGATATATGTGCTTTCATAATACCACCTACCACCCAATGATAAAGCGCCCTGAAGGCCACGATCCACTAACTATGTGCTCTGGAGTAGTGGTTTGTGGATTACAGCCAAGTCGCCTGGAAGGAGGGTCATGCTAGAAACTAAAGGACTTCTCCTAAGTTAGAAATCATAAAAGAGCTCCTTTAAATAAAGCAGAAGTCTTTCCCCACAAATGAGAGAGGCTTCAAGACCTAAGTAATCTTCATATTGCACAGTGTGTGCATGGGGGCAGATTCCCATTCTACAGCCGTGGGTCAGGGACCTGCATTCACTGTGTTTTCCCCATTGGTAGCAATAGGAAAACACGGTGAGCATGGTTCCCTGGCCACGGTTATTGCCACTGTAAGAAATTGCAATAGGGAATGTGATCATATTATGATCGCTATTGCCTAGTGGCTCCAACACAGTTCCTCCTTGCACCAGGTCCTGCTGCGTGCTACTCAGGACTAGATCTAGAAATAGCTCCTCCTCTCGTTGGTTCCACAGCCAGCTGTTATAGGAAGCAGTCATTTACGGCATCCAGAAATTTGACCTCCACGTCCTGCCCCGAGGAAACATTTCCCTCAATCAATATTAGGATAATTGAAGTCACCCATTGTTGTTATGTTGCCAACTTTAGTAGCCTGTCTTATCTCTTTTAGCATTGCTTTATCAGTCTGTCTGTCCTGGTCCGGGGGACGATAGTATAGCCCTACTGCGATCCTCTTCCCCTTTATACCTGGAATTTCTGTGCATAGAAATTCTAGGGAACAGTTTTCATCCTTTAAAATTGTAATTGTACTTATTATTTATTTTTATTATCACAAAGCCTTTTTAACCCCGCATCCTCTCGCACAATGGTGGCCCGGAGCGGCAGACAACATATAAAATATACCAATAAACATAAAACTAAAATATTAAAATTTACTAAAAGGCAGAATACAAAGGCAATAAAGACAAACCCCCACCCAGCCTCCCCTCTCCCCTTTCCTCAAAGGCCTGGCGGAACAACCAGATTTTACAAAATCTTCAGAAAGAGGGGAGGTGACTCCAGGGATAAACGGGCCTCCATCGGGAGGGAGTTCCACAGCCTAGGTGCAGCCACCGATAACACCCTTCCCGCCGTCGCCATCCAGAGTACCCGGGGGATCTCGAGTTGGGCGCCCCCAACCAACCGCAGGGGCCGCAAAATGACCCGGGGCCTGAGGCGGTCTCGCAGATAAGCAGGCCCCAAGCCATTTAGGGCTTTAAAGGTCATCACCAACACTTTGAATTGGACCCGGTAGACTATAGGCAGCCATTGCACAGAACGGAGCACAGATGTAATGTGCTCATGGCAACCTGTCCCCGCTAGGAGATGAACCGCCGCATTCTGCACCAGCTGCAGCCTCCGGACCGTCTTCAAAGGTAGCCCCGCATAGAATGCATTACAGTAGTCCAGTTGAGAGGTAATAAAAGCATGGATGATGGTTGCCAGGTCCGAGTTGGAGACATACAGCCATAGCTGTCGCACCAGATGTAATTGGCAAAATGCTCCCCTTGCCACAGCCTCCACCTGGCAATCCAGGTGGAGCTGTGGGTCGAGGACCACCCCCAAACTACGGACCTGAGCAGCCAGAGTAGGACAGACCCTGCCAATAACAGAAGCCACCACTCCCCTGGCCCTGCCCACCAACATCATCTCTGTCTTATCGGAATTCAGCCTCCTTCGATTCGCCTTCATCCAGTCCGCCACAGCTGCGAAACACCGGCTGTGGGGTGACTCAGTGTTGTCTTTTACATATAGAACCACCTCACCACCAACACTATCTACTCTGTCATTCCGATATATTTTGTACCCTGGTATTACAGTGTCCCATTGGTTATCCTCGTTCCACCATGTCTCCATGATGCTTAGATCTTTATTTAGCGCCATACACTCTAATTCCCATCTTATTTTTTAGGCTTCTAGCATTTGTTATAGACCGTTATGTGCATTCTTTTTATTCTTACTGTGCACATTATAGGGGACTGTATCAGGCACCCTGGAATTGTTATTTATCTGTTCTCCAGCAAAGTCCACCTGAAGTCCCTTAATTTTTATCCCTTCCTCAGTCTTAAGCAACTCTAAATCCCCTAAGTTAACATAATCCTGCATAGATGCCACAGTCCATACTGTGCACTCCACTGTGCCTATTGGCCAAACTGCTCTATGACATTTTTAATTTTTAGTGCCAGCAGCCGGGTTCCATTCTGGTTAAGGTGGAGCCCATCCCATCTGTACAGGCTCCCCCCTCCACAGAAGGCTGCCCAGTTCCTGATAAATCTTAAAGCCTTCCTCCTTGCACCATTGTCTCACCCACGCACTGAGACGTTGGAGCTCTGCCTGCCTCTGGAGTCCTGCATGTAGAACAAGCAGCACTTCCGAGAATGCTACCCTGGAGGTTCTGGACTTGTCTACTACCTAAAAGCCTAAATTTGGCCTCCAGAACCTACGTCCTACATCTATCTATGTCATTGGTACCAACATGGACCATGACAACAGGTTCCTCCCGAGCACTCTCTAGAATTCTATCTGTGTCGTGTGAGGTCCGCTACCTTTGCACCAGGTAGGCAAGTTACCATGTGGTCCTCTCAGCCACCAGCAACCCAGCTATCTACATTCCTAATAATCGAATCCCCAAGTACCACAGCTGTCCTTTTGCCACCCTTCTGGGCACACATCATTCCATCATCTCCTCATTGTCTTCTCAAGTGCTTTTTGTGGAATGCAACCAGGAAAGAGGTGCCTAAGGCTTTAACGTTGGTCTTCTTGTCTTTGACCCCCCTGAAAGAAGAACAGTGGGATTCAGCACCCAAAGAGAGATTGTCCCTGCTAAATAGGGACTGGTTGGCAGTATGGTGGTAGTAGGTTTAATGTCCCAAAGTCTTATTCTCTTTCCCCCACCCCAGTATCCAGCATTTCTCTCATGGGACCTGCGTGTTTGTTCCAGCAGTTTCCAAACTTTTTCAGGCTCTGACCCCATAAAGAAAGACAAGAAATCCTTGTGGCCCCAGGCTTTGGAAATTTAGATATCTAATTATGCAGTTCCTGTCCTAGCAAGGCCCAACTTAGCAATGTGATGATCCCACTTGTGGACCCAACACCTACTTCGGGGATCTCTGGTTTAGCCATTCATATATTAACAAAATTTATAATACTCTTCTTCACAAGATTGTTACGAGACGTCTAACTAGTAGTATTACCATCGTGTTACTACTCTGCTGCTGTGTATCTAGGATACCCAGCCTGCTCTCTCGTTTCCTGTGAGATCATGCCTGTTCTGTCTCCTCTTTCCCCAAATTCTTTGTTACAATATTTCCCACCATGGTGCACTGCGGACTTGCATAACCCAAGTTATGCAAGTTACCCAACTTCAGACCCTTTTTGTTTTAACGGGAACTAAAACTAGGTCTGAGCTCTTCTTTATTTCAGTAAATTGCTTTCTGACACACCTCTCCTCTCTGTATGTTCAGTTCAATCGAATATATGGTTGAAAAAACATCATGCTTTCTTGTATGTCTGCGCCACATCCACATTTGAATTTCTCAAGTGACTTCCCTTCAAAAGCTGTATGGAATATAAACTTCTCTTAACCTTTTGATTTGTTTTTGTTTGTGTGTACTGTACAGTGTTAATTTTATGATATCAACACTAAACAAATAACACAATGTCATAATGAGCAACATTTGCTCTGTCTATCGGTGACCTCATGGCAACTACTAGAGGAGCCCCATTCCCATATTAATAGAAGCAGTTTATAAAAATGTACCTCCTAGGTACTGGATTTCCCAGTAAGTACAGTTTTATCAGTGACAGTGTGTACTGCTTTACAGCATTACAAAACACATTTAAAAAAAATCCACATAACAAATATTTGCTTTGTTTTTAGGTTTTACAAGGAATTTGCAGGGGAGATGGGTTTTGATGATTTCCATTTGTACTTGAGGCCTGTGCACTTTGAATTTGCATCTCACAAGGAGAAAGCAGACCAGCCTCCACCAATATTCATTACTGCTCTTTTGGAAGATGACACTAGTGTGGACAGGTAAACTAGGGCTTTACTGCATTTCATAGAACATGGTGGGAATGAACCTCTTTCTAGAGGGAGCAGGACCTGCCACATTTCAAACATTGTCTAGTACTCAGCCCCTGCATAGGAGAGTGAGAGACTCTGTGCATTCACATCCTGTACAGACCATGGCCCTGAATATTTTACAGGTTTTTTTAAATATCACATTTGCAACATTAGTTAAGGGGGGGAAAAAATAAATCAAGGTTTTGTTTGAAAGGGACAAATGGGGTAAGGAAGGGAAATGTAAGTAAAGCAGAAAATCTAGTTTTCTTCCCAGATTCTCTAAGAGCAGTTTACTTTAGTGTTTCCTAATCATGTGTGTATAAAGGGTGGGGGATCTTTTCCTACCCAGGTGTCACTTTGAAAATTAGGGTGCTTTCCAACGAGATGGAATGTGCAGCCTTTGGCTTCGTGGGGGAAGTCCAGGAGTCAAATGACATGCAGCTTCCATCTCAGGTCTTTGCTGGCAAACATACGCGTCCGGCAGGATGGTGAAATCCTACTCTAATGGACATGTGTGTTTGCCAGCAAAGACCCGCACTTCCCACAAGATGGAAGTTGTGTGTCATTTACATATCCGAGAATCCCGCGACGCCAAAGACTGCGCATTCCCTCCCAGCTCAGCTCATCGGAAAGCACCCTTAGTGCAAGCTCCAAGGGCTGCATAGAAGTTGGTGGCTAAGGGGTTGGTTCAGGGAGAGAAGGGTCCAGATCGTAAACGTGCACTATGGATCTTTCCCCTGTCTTTAAGTGCATGCTCTAGTCGTCTTTGCTCTCTTACCTTGAGCTTATTATTTCAGTGCTTGGGGTAGTAACTGGGTCCAGAGCCAGGAACTGGAAGGGGCCAGATTAAAAACAAGCTGTTGGACACATTCGGCCGCTGCCCCAGGCCTGACGTTCCCCACCCCTGGTGTAAAGCTTTAGGCTCCCTTCCATATCTTATTGAGAAGCTGCTGCGGCTTGCTTCCTATTCAGCGGCGTATACTCTACCCAAGATCTTAATTCCAGGTTAGAGAAGTATGCTAGCTCTATTGAACTGTAGATCGTGATTAGCACTGCCTGGTAAATTGTTGGAGTTTCCCAAAGGTTAAGAAACAATGAATAACAATTGATTTTACTGAAGTTACTAGATTTCTTTGCTGAGAGTCAATCCCACAAGTCAGAATGAGAATTAGTCCTGATTCTCAGCACAGTCAGCCACAAACGTCTACACAAATAAAATTTCCTGTTTTATTTCTCTCTAACATGGTTCTGAAATCTTTAGTAGTATCCTAAAAATCCTAGTTTTAGAGAGAGAGGGAGTAGGGGGGAGAAAGGAAGGGACTCTGTATAACCTGCAAATATGAAGAGGGAAGAAGCTCAGTGCATAGAGCTGTGCACCAATATCCAGGGGCCCGTGTTCACTGTGTTTTTCCTATTGACGGCAATGGGGAAAATGCAATGAACACTAGTCCCTGCTACTTACCCTTACTGCCTTCATCTTTAATTTTTTTCTGCAATTCTGTGGGACATGTATGATTTTTGCAATATTTGTCTTCTGCAGATATATCCCATCCACTTTATTATTAAGTGTCCAAGAGATTGACAATAATCAGATTGGGAAGTTTAGCTTTCGTACAAGGGAAGGTGTTCTGCAGGTGAATATGTTCACATTTTCCCAAAGAAAGCAAATCCATGCCGTACGCTAAATTACATAATATTGTGCATTTTTCATCTGGAGTTTTCAAACTGTTCCTACTCATAATTTTATTTTATGTAAATCCCTTATGTATCCTCCTGCATTGCACTGAGCTTTGGTTTTAAATTCCTTCAGGAATAGAATTGTGTGAATGAAATGTTTTAAGCATGTAATCATTTTCATTAACATGAGAATATGTATTAGTAGTACAGAGGCAATAGAATGATTCATGCCATTTCTGTAGCTTTTAGCTTAGTAAATGCAAAGATAAAGCAGAGCGAAGAAAGATGCCTGTCAAGTAGTCCCTGTCTTTTACATTATGTGAGAAACTGCTAGTGCTTTTGTATCCTTTTTTTTTTTTAAAGCTCTTGACTCCAACTGGAGTGGAAAACATGCAGGCTGCCCTGGCCTGTCAAGTAGCTCAGAAAAATGCTCTCCTTGCTGCTGTTCAACAGGCTGCATTTTGTCACATGACCCAGCCAACACATACCTTGGATGTGAAGGTCAGTCGTGTGTGTCCCAGTGGTATTGATGTGATAAACTAGTTCACATGGACACGGTGTTCCGTTCCAAACCATTTTCCTGCACTGCAGTGCAACTTGCTGCTGCTGACATGACTCTCAGCCAGCTGCTGTAAATATTTTTGGCTGGAAAGGGGAGGCTTTTCTTCCTCCTCCTAATATAGATTGATTTTTCCAAACACTTGGGAGTGTCTAAGATATCATCTTTAGAGATATATTTTTTTGTAAGCAACCATAGAGATCGCATTTTGAGAATAAGTCATTCAATTACTTCAGTATCATTTCTTGGACTAGACTTTTACTGCCTTAAAATCAAAGCAAACATAAATCAAGACCAATAATACAGAGGTTTCTAAACTAAAGTTTGGGACTAGAGCTGCAGCCAGGTACCCGAAGATTCTTTTGAGGGGGGGGATGCCAGCCGGCCTTTGAAAAGGACAGGCCCCTGTGGTCTGGGCTATAGGTACTTTATGGGAGGGGAAGTGCTAATCGGCCTTTGAAACTGACAGGCCCCTGGTGGGGTGTCAGCATTCAGATCCTGTCACTTTCAAAGGCTGCTTCCCCAACCTAGAGCACTCCTCGGCTGAGAGGTGTTCGGGGGGAGGGGGGAACACTGGTCAGCTTTTGAAACTGGCAAGACCCAGCTTGTACTGCTGGGTTTGTCAGTTTCTCAGGGCAATGCTTGCATTTTGGGGCATCAGGCACCCGACCATAGATCGCCCCTCGGGTGCCTGATAGGATGTCAGGAAGTGCAGGCATTACCCATGGGCACTAATTTTAATACCTGTTGTGGCTCTAGCTGGAACCCCCAGTGGGGTTGCTGCATTGTTAAGTGGGATCCAACTGAATCTGCATAACTAGACATGCAGATTTCCAAAGCTTAGTCTCAGGGATTGCTTTTGTGTCTCAGTGGGGTCATAGTCTGAAAAACTTTGGGAACTGCTGTGTTAATCAGTCCAGTCATGCACCAGCAGTAGCCATTAGAATGGCAGGGTGAGACGTGAGCAATAAGAATGGCGGGGCAATTCCAGATATCCAAGATGAAAATGAAAAAAACACACTTATATGCACAAAGGGATTGAAACCTAAATGATTTGTCATCAGAGTTTGGAAGTATTAGAAGCCATAAAATAAGTTTGTTTCAAGAGTTCTGCTGCCTGAAATCTTCAAATGAAGTGCATCTCCTTCTAGTTTCCTTAGCGCCTGTGAAATAGTCCGTGAATTTGTCACCTCCTAGCTTTCCTTTTCTTTAATAGTATATACTGCCATTATCCATAGGTCAATTTATTTCAGTCTACATCTAACAAATTGAACTGAGGGCCACTCCCAACCCTGGGTGAAAACAGACTGGTACCTTAACTCCACTTTAATACTGCTTTAATATTTCATATGCATGTTGCGGAGGGCCACTACAGCTCTGCAACATGCATAAGAAGTGTTAAAGCGGAGTTATGTGAATGTTCTGTTTTAACACCCTGTTTGGGATCAAGAACCTCATGGCCACTTATCATAGATTTTCATTTTATTCTTCCATGAGCCTTATTTCCTTTAAGCAATCGCAGATTAGAGGTGCGCACCAGGGGCCCATGTCATTTTTGTTTTCATTTTGTCATTTTTGTTATTTAAATGTCATTTTTGTTTTCATAAATATAAAATTGTCATTTTTGCTTTCCGTTGGTTTCAATGGAAAACACATTTTCAGCTGTAGTCTTTTTGCTTTTCATTATATTTGAATGAATCTTTGTGGTGGTATACCTCCAATGGAAGGCATTAAGTTTACAAAATTTCAAAACGATTGGATAAAGGAATCCAATTTTATAAGCAGTTGAATTATATTATTTTGCAAAAATCTTCATATACATTCTTAGCTGTAACTTCGTTGCCTCACATTTAATGTAGATGGAACTTGGTAAGTTTATATCTCTTCCTATATTTATTATTTCTGCCAACTTTCAGAAGGATTGGATAAAGGGTGTATATCACACTTTCACTATCATCTGTGCCAAATATCAGAAAATGTGATAAGGGTCCCAATTTTATATGCCTGCACAGCATATGCAGAGAAGGAGCCTATGCCAGGGATTCTCTTACGTGTCCCTGTGGTATAAGATCTGTTTGTGATGCCAATTGGCCAGCAGAAATGGCAACCAAATAGCCTCATTCTGTGCTGTGACAATCACAACTTCTCTCCCCCACTTGTTACTGGGAAGTCAGAAGCATCTCTTTAGGAAAGAGCCAATAGAGATTCTCTCATGTCCTCTGTCACAGTGCTGCAGGATGTGATTGTGATGATAATTGGCCAGCCTGGATGTGTAAACTATGTCTCCTGATTTCTGGGATGCTATCCCCAAATTCCAAGTTATGTCCCTTCTATGCCCACCTCAGGCCACCCCCTATGCCCACCTCAAATCCACTACAGATTGGTCCTGTAAAGCTGGAAGCATGCAGTAATTGACCAGTGAATGTCTGTCAGCCTTTTGGGTTGTTCCACATCCTCCCTCCTACAGCCTCCCTCCCCCTGCCATGCCATGCGCCTGCCTCTGACTGGCACTGGATGTGCTGCTATTTATCTGAATAATGGTCTTCAAGTGGACAATATAAATTGCATATAAAATTGTGTCCTTTATCAAATTGATCTATAGTTTTGCAGAGATGACAGGAAAGGTATATGATGCATTCCTGCCAAATGTCTTGTAAACAGGATGGAATATAAACATGTTACAGCTGGAAATGTATTTTCAAATTAATGTCTTATACCATCTTATACCATCAGGACCCTTTATCCAATCTTTCTGTCAATTGGAAGGAGTGTTAAGATTTTGGAGGGACATAATATTCACAGGTTTCATGCAAATTGGATGCAAGATACAGAAGTTGTAGCCGTGAATGTGTATGGAGCTTGTCTTAAAATCACAAAATTCAATTTCTTCTAAAATCGGTTCCCTTTATCTAATCATTTCATAAGTCAGTACACGTAGTGCCCTCCATTGGGGGGCACACCCTCCCCAAGTTCCATCAGAATTGAATAAGAAACAAAAAAAAATTATAGCCGGAAATACGTTTTCAGTTTTTCCTCTTTATTTCAAAAAACAAAATGTTTTCGTTTCTATGTTCATTATTATTATTATTATTATTGAATTTGTGCAATCTAATGAATGTATCGGCCATGTGGCTGCACATAATAAAGTTATGTATATTATTATTTATCATTTTTGTTATTGCAACAACAATAATGAAAATGACAATTTTTGTTATCGTTATTGTAATAATGAAAACAACATACACACCCCTATCACAGTTGCTGGCCAGTGTAGTTTCTTCACAGCATCTCAAGTGATTCTATGTCATCTGTGACATCTATGAGAATCATCATTTCTTGATCATTACACCAACTGACCTAGGTATACAACTACATGCAGTAAGGACCTCCCGTATCCAGATCTCCCAGTGGCATAGCTATAATAGGGACAAGAGGGACGTTTGTCCTGGGGCCCAAGTTGTGGGGGGTGCACAAATTACGCCTCCTGTCCCTATAGCATGGTGGTTAGCTGCTGCTACAGATAATCCCCCGTGTCTTGATGCATCACGTAGTGGCTGAGCGGAGAACGGGAGACGCGTCAGAAGTGGAAGCGCTGCCCTGCAGTACGTGGGACAGAACAAGCAGTGGTGGTGGCACGAGGCAGGCAGCACTACCTCTGGCTCAGTGCAGCAAGCAGAGCTGCGGAGAGGTGCCACGGTGGTGTCAGAGTGGCAGCGGCAGCCTGGAGGAGTTTGAGAGGCAGCAGCGGGGATGATTGGGGAGCAGCGGTACCCTGCCCCGTGGTAGCCTCTCAAAATCTTCCAGATGGTTGGCTCTTGCTTCTCTCCCAGCTGCTCTGGCCAGCTCCAACACCACTGTGGCACCTCTCCTGACTCCTCCCCAGCTCTGCTTGCTGTGCCAAGCCCGAGACTGTACTGCCTGCCTTGTGCCACTGCAACCTGGGAAAATGAGTGTTCCTTGGGGTCTGGGGTGAGGGCTGGGGAGGTAGGGAGTCTGGGTGGAGGCTGGGGATCTGGGGGTGCTTTGTGAGGGAAGGGAGGCTGGGTGGAGGGACTGGGTGAGGCAGGAAGGCTGGGCAGAGGATGGTCATGGGTGGGGGGGGGCAAGTCTATTTCTTGCACTAGAGCCCATTCCAACCAAACTACACCCCTGAGATCGCCCCTTTAATGTATGGAACAAATGTTCTGACACCCACTGTTTAGCTCTGTCCACTCCCATTCAGGCACTTCTAGTGTCCAAAGAGTTTGTCTCCACAGCTAATGTGAATCTCCCCAGCGAATGAGGTTATACTGGATTGGCTGACCGGTTTAAAGTCAGTGGGTGTAATCCTATGACTCACGTACACTGCACCTACGTGAGTCACATGGCCAGAATGTGCACACTCAGGTGTGCACACGTGCTGCAAGCTGTGCGGGGCAAAGGTGCAGCCAGGGCTGATGTGACACACACACGAGCCCACACCATCTGCGGCCCTGGGGATGGAGCAGGAGCCGTGCCTGTTCCATCCCTTGGGCTGTGGGGGGTGCGGACTCAGGGTTCGCGTCTTTGCCCCATGTGGCTTACTGCACACACAGCGCACACGCATGTTCCGCTCCTCTCCCCTCTGCTCTGGCCACCTCCAACACCACTGTGGCACCTCTCCTGACTCCTCCCCAGCTCTGCTTGCTGAGCCTGCATGTTCTGGCCATGTGCTGTGCCTACGGGTGGTGTTCGTGGACCATAGGATTGTACCCAGCATTTGGAAATATTGTATTTTCTTTACAGATAATATAGTATGGAAACTCTCTGTTTAAATATAAATTGTGTTTCTTCTCAAACGTTCTTTGGCTGTGATCCTCAGAGGACTCATATCAGCAGAAACCCCATTCACTTCAATGGGGCTTTCACCAGTGGAGTCTGGGCTATTTTTGCTCTACAGTTCTATTTTGTTCAATCAAAACTTTTTTTGTTCAATTTTTACTGGGTTCAGTTAATTATAGCACAAAGCCAGTTAAAGTGACTATGTGAAAGAACAGCCTTTCGGCCTCTGAAAGAACAGGTATAAACCTGGTGTATAATATATAATATTTCAGGAAGGAAATTTGAGTTTGAGGAGTCAGAGCAGCTCAGCAAGTGGAAGAAATTCTAGATCTAGGAATGAAATGGAAAACCAGCCAGTGGCAACAGCATCAGCAATTTTGTACTCTACACTGCGCCCTTTAGATGGATGTAGGACCATAAAAAGGTATCCAGTCAGTATGTATGTGTATTGTTGAATGTGGCACTGTTTCTATTTTCATATGTCTTAATTTTCATTGAAGCCAAAGAAGTGTATGTTAAAAGCCTGTTATGGAGTTCTGTGTATGTTTATTTGATTTTTACCCACCCTGTAAATTCTGTTGCGTAAAGAAAAAGAAATCATATGTTAAATTGTCAATGACATTAGCTGCAATCTGCAAACCACTTACTCTGATCTTTTGTTCTGGCCTTGAGGCGGGTGATCCGTTAGTGGGGGATGTGAGGGTCACGCCCTTGTCATGGACGGATCATTATCCCCTACAGGTCAGTCTCTCAGCACACCTCCTCCAGAAGGGGAATGGATCAGTTAGGTTGGTCCGCCCTCGGAGGTTGATAGAACCTCAGCGGTTCCAGGAGGCTTTGAGGGAGTTCATCTTAGACCCAGACGGCCATTCTGTGGATGAGCTTGTCCAGCATTGGAACATCACGTTGGGGGAGGCCATCAACAGGGTGGCTCCAAGACATCTTCTCCCTCCGTCTCGTCACCGCAGGGCCCCTTGGTTTACTGAGGGGCTGCAGTTGTATGAAACAGGTAGGTAGGAGACTAGAGTGACGCTGGCATCGGACTCGCTCTGAATCGGACCAGCTTCTCCATAGGACCCACTTGTGGTCCTATGTTGAGGCTGTGAGGACAGCAAAGGAGGAGTTCTTTTCTGCCCTCATAGCGTCTGCGAAGTCGCATCCAGCAGAGCTATTCCGGGTGGTGCAGGGGCTGGTCAGTCCGGCCTCCCTCCGCCTTGACAGGGACTTGTCCCAGGCCCGCTGTGAGGAGTTTGCCACCTACTTTGCAGATAAGATTGCTCAGATCCAGAGTAACTTTGACACTGGATTGGAAGCAGTAAGCGAGGGGCATGAGGTTATGGAGGCACCGTCTGGTCGATCTTTCTGGGATGAGTTTCAGGAAGTGACGCCAGCTGATGCAGTGAATGTCCTGGGGTCTGTTTGAGCCACTAGTTGTGAACTAGATCCGTGCCCGTCCTGGTTAGTGAAAGCCTCCAGGGAGATCTTGGGGATGGTGCTGGCGAGGATAGTGAACACGTCCCTTCGGCAGGGGAGATTGTCATCCAGTCTCAAGGAGGCTGTGGTGTGCCCCCTGCTGAAGAAGCCATCTTTGGATGTGAACGTTCTCGCCAGCTACCGACCCGTCTGTAATCTTCCCTTTTTAGGGAAGGTTATTGAACTGGCAGTGCCACTGCAGCTTCAGGCGCATTTGGACAGCGTTGGTTTCCTGGACCCTTTTCAATCTGGGTTCCACCCCAGCTATGGTACGGAGACGGCGTTGGTAGCCTTGGTGGATGATCTCCGCCGGGAGATGGACGCAGGATGTTCAACATTCTTGATCCGGCTAGATCTCTCGGCCTGATTTGACACAGTGGACCATGGACTGCTGCTGAGACAGCTGCGAGACCTGGGGGGTCTGGACGGGACTGTCCTAGGGTGGTTCCGCTCATTCCTCTCGGGGAGAAACCAGCGGGTGGTGCTGGGGGCTGAAACATCAAGCCCCCGGACCTTGACCTGTGGCGTTCCGCAGGGTTCGATCTTGTCTCCGCTATTATTTAATGTATATATGCAGTAGGGGTGGGAAACCGGGAGAATCCGGTATCCGATAATGCCGGTACCGGGCGTACCGGCATTATCGGATTCGACCCGGTAATCCGGTCCGGGGTACCGGATTCCGGGTACCGGATTTTTTACATTGCAGCCATTTAAAAATGGCTGCAATGTAAAACTTAAAGCCCCAAGTTAAGGGGAAAAAAACCCCTCCCCGAGTCCAGGCTGCGCGGGTGGAAGGGGGGACACCCCCCACCCACCCTGCCCAGCCTGGATTTTTGTTTAAATAAAAACAGACTGAGAGGCGAGGC
>QEPC01009342.1:430007-441757 GCA_003113815.1 Sphenodon punctatus
TCGTGAGAGGGTTCGGGGTGCGATGTCACCAATATGCCGACGATACTCAGCTGTACCTCTCATTTTCAGCTGACCCAGGTCCTGCTGTCTCATTACTTTCCCAATGTTTGGAGGCTGTGGTGGATTGGATGCGGCAGAACAGACTGAAGCTCAATCCTGATAAGACAGAGGTGATAGTGGTGGGGAGGGCGAGGGAGGTACTGGCTCCCCTGGTAGGTGGGGTCCGCCCTCCTGTAGCCCAGCAGGTTCGGAGTCTGGGGGTGGTGTTGGACTCGGGGCTCTGGCTGGATCGGCAGGTAGAGATGGTGGCTAAGGCCGCCTTCCGCCAGCTGTATCTGGTACAAAGGCTGTGTCCATACATTTCCAGGCCCGACCTGGCCACCCTCATTCATGCCTTCATCACCTCAAGGCTAGACTACTGCAATGTGCTGTACATGGGGCTTTCCTTGTTTCTGGTTTTGGAGGTTGCAGCTGGTGCAGAATGCGATAGCCAGTCTCCTTATGGGGACCGGAAGGCAGGAGTGCATAAAACCTGTGCTCCATACTCTGCACTGGCTGCCTATAGCGTACTGAGCCCGATTCAAGGTGCTAGTGTTGATCTATAAAGCCCTACACGGTCTGGGCCGCTCATACCTTGGGGACTGCCTCATCCTCCATACCACAGAGCGATCCCTGCGGTCCACTGAGGGCGCCTTTTTGGAGGTCCCCTGTGTAAAGCGGGGGGCCACAATGGAGAGGGCGTTCTCAGTGGCCGGGCCGAGGCTCTGGAATTCCCTCCCAGAGGAAGCCCGTCTGACCCCAGGTCTGTTGGTGTTTCGGCAAGCCTACAAGACCTGGCTGTTTGCCCAGGCCTTCAGAGGGGAGGGTGGGATTGTATTTTTAAACATTGTTTTAATGAATTTCATTGTGTGTTTTTATGCTGTAAGCCTCCCCGAGATGCTGTAGGCATGAGGGGGCAGCTAACAAATATTTATAAATTTAAAAAAAGAAATAAATAAACAAACTGGTTTGTGGACCACAGCCATTTTGTTTTAATCTTATCTTGTATAAAGAATAGATAAGTAACTCCTGTAAATTAAGGGATACTAAATAAAAAAATAGTTCTAAAGTTCAGATTAGAGTTATTCAGTTTTTATAGTGTCTATATTTCAAGCCAGCCAGTGTGGTGTAGTGGATAAGACGTTGGATTTGGTCATGGGAAGCCAGGGTTCAAATCCCACCCTAGCCATGAACTCACTGGGTGGCCTTGGGCAAGTCACAATCTTTCAGCCTCAGTTCCCCATCTATAAAATGGGTGTGTGTGTGTGTCTGTCTTGGTTTCCCTCACCCTTTTCCATCTTAGATTCTAAGTCCACTGGGCAGGGACCTGTCTGAAAAATCTGTGACTTTAAAAGCACTGTGTATGCCTAGTAGCGTTATAGAAATGATAAGTAGTGGCTTACATTTTGATAGCAGTCAGGACTGTCCTCTGCCATTAAAGTCAATGGGAGTTTTGCCATAGACTTTGATGGCAGAGGATTGTACCCTCCGCCTTTGAATATTCCCAGTTATGGAGCCAAAGGACAGTATTGTATGTTCATTTTTTCCTCAGATTGCCAGAAGCTTTTGTATCTATTCAGCTGGAGAAACTAGGACCACGAGATATGATGCTGAACACATTCATTCAAAAGAAAGAAATCCTGGCTAGCAGAATGCAGAGCCCCGTAAGTGTGTCAAATAACCCTATTAGGTCTATTCTTAGTGTTTTTTTAAAGAGAGGACTTACATTCTCACACACCCTCATGTAGCTATCCACCCCCTTTTATAAGAGGGGTGGATAATATCTAGAATTAGCCCTAGGTTCATTATTCTTCTTGTAAATTTGCTTGAGATGTAAGAATGTCTCTTGAGTGCATTATAGTTCGGACACTGATTTGGTCTTGATTAGAGCTGAGCAAATATAGAAACATATATACATCTGTTTGTGTGCACACATACTTATACACACGTTTTATAAGTACATGTTAAAGTCAAACTTGTATAGCTCAACATTCTAGTTAAGTCAAATAAGTATGTTTTCCCTTGCCCACATCTAACAAATGTGTTGTTTCTTGTATTAAATAAATCTAATTCTGTACCATAACCACTCAAAGTTTTCATGTGTTTAGAGTATATCCATCTCACTAAAAATATTACTATCTTGATGTGAGTAAATGATTTCCTGGTAGCTGTGACCAAATAACTATAGTGTATATGTTTCAAACTTGTAGTGTAATTCAGCAGTGCCCCCATCCTCTGTCTGCACTACAAATCCTGCTGCTCAGCTGAGTAGTAGGGAACCAGACCCTTGTCACAAAACAACCAGAAAGCTTAGCTACCCGGCCACACTGTTTCTGTAGCAGCCTTAGAAAGAGCTTATCTAGCGTGTTGGGCAGTATGCAAAGCCCTTCTACTGGTGACTGAATCAAACACAGCATCCAGCTCTTCCTCCTACAGCTCTGGTGGTAGAACTGGGCACAAATCTGGACCATGTGGTGAACTGAAGGTGTGCGTTCCTGAAATTTACTTTGTGAAACAATAGTTTAGGGCTTTTCTCCTGTGTGGTGGATTCTCCAGTGTCTAGATACTACTATTCCTTTACTGGAAGCAGCCTATCACCAAAGCCACCTGAGCAACTGCTAGCTGTCTCTTTTTAATACAGTCATGGAGGATAGTTTGGGCATATTGCTCACATAAACCTGTGATTTCTTTTCTGTACATTTTCATTGTACATGTACATTTTCATTGTAAAACTTGAACATGGTGATTTTTTCCTTGTGTGGTGGATTCTCTGTTGTTTACATAGTTTTTGTCTAAAGCAGCCTTGAACCCCCAACCATCTCATTTCTTCTCCAAAGTTCCAGAACTACTGAGCAATTGCTGGCCCCCGCATCCCTTTCTACCTCGGTCATGAAAATGAGCATTGCATATTGGTCATATACAGAGAACTTAAGGCTAGAGCCTTAAAAGGGCCCTTGTGGTGTGGCTCAGCAGCTGTGCTATGGGGCTGTAGTGCCAAGGGTCCTAGGTTCTAGTCTGCCCAAGTTGCTTTCTGTCAGCTGGCTTATAAAGTAGATGAATATTCGCTCACATAGTTTCCCTCATTTCAAACCAAAAATGGATATGCAAGATTGTGCAGGTGGTGGTGAGAGAGGGGCCATGCCTCCTCCTGAATTACAGCTGCAGTTTAGCTAGGCATTTAAGCAAATGTGAGTATCCATTTCCAATTGTGAGTATAGGTCAGGTACCCACAGGGATGCCCTAAAATACAGATAGCCCCCATGGGTAAAAAATGCACTACCTGTTTCAGCTCCCGGTGGGATCAAATGACCTGCATATAAGAGGTATGGATTCTGGATTGAGCTACATTAGGTACTAAAATTAGTACCCACTAGTAATGCTTGCATTTTGGGGCACCCAGTGCACTACTGAGGACCAATCAGGTGCCCAGTGCCCGAACTGTCTCTTATACACATCTAGATGTGTATAAGAGACAGGAAGAGGAGTGACCTTTGAAAGTGACAGGCCCCAGCTGGGACCACTGTAGAGTCAGACTCCACACCGCTCTTAGACAGCACGTGTCAGTTTCAAAAGCAGCTTCCCAGCACCTACGAGAGTGCTGTGTGGGGGAAGCCCTAGCCCACTTTTGAAACTGACACGCTGGAGCTCTGTGGAGTCAAACTCTGCAGTGCTCCCTCCTGGGATGTGTCCGTTTCTCTAGACAATGCTCGCATTTTCAGGCATTGGGCACCTGATTAGTCCTCAGGTAACCCACTGGCTAGGACCACTGCAGAGCATCCCAGCCAGGGCCTGCCACTTTCAAAAGCCAGTCGGTGCTCCCCTCCCCCCCCAGCACCTCCGCCTCTCTGATGAGAGGTGCGGTGTGGGGGTGGTGGAAAGTGGCCTTTCAAAGTGACAGGCCCCATCTAGAAGCGCTGCTGAGTGTCCCTGCTGGGCCCAGCCTGTCACTTTTAAAGGCCAGATGGCACTCCTCCCTCACCTCTCGCAAGCGCCCCTCAGGTGAGAGGTGCTGTTTGTGGGGGAAGCGGCTTTTGAATGAAACAGGCCCCAGCTGGGAGCACTGTGGAGCCAAGTTCTGCAGTGGTCCTGGCTGTGGCCTGTCCCTGTCAAAGGCCAGTTAGTGCATTCAGGCAGCCCATTCAGGCATCAACAGTGCCTGAACTGGACCAGGTCAATTCGGGCACCCCAGATTTATCAAGGATGCCCCCTTGGTTGCAGCTCTAATCCTGGGTGATATTTCCTATATTTTGCATGATAATGCTACTGTCTAGGGTCATGGAATTATACTGAACAAAGGGAGATCATGCAGGTGAAAAGCTTGGGAATAACTGAATTAAAATCATCCTTTTGGACTGTCATTACGTTTTCATAGAAAATGCAACTTTATAATACTGCCTATGGCCAACAGCAAGTCCAGTATAATAGAATTTTCAAGGATAGTATATTTCTATTGCTTCTCTCTCTTTGAGAACTAAGTGGGTGTGCACCCTGCAGAGAGGCCTTACTTAAGAAGCAAATGTTGTTTTGCAGAATGAAGTTGAAAAAGTCAAAAGAGAAGTTATTGTGGAATACTGCCATAAGTGAGTACATGGAATATAAACACTTCAGTCCTTTGCTTTTAAACCATGTCAATGATGCATTAACAGAGACTGAAGGTTTTGTGTGGAGACTATTCCTGCTCTGAGTTGGAGTACAATAGAGTGTATTGTTAAAGTATATCATTCAGAGCATCTCAAAATGGATTACAGTTAGTTATAAACCAAAAAGACAAAGGGAGGTTGTCAGGAGCAATTAAAAACAAGGGAGCTATTTTTGGTGACTTAGTGGGACGAGGGAGGGAGCTAGAAAAGCATAAGTGACATTAAAAAGATGGTGCAGGAGCTGGTGAGAGAGGGGCTGCTTCTCCACAAGAACTACAGCTGCAATTTAGCTAGGCGTTTGAGCACATGCATAGCTATGAGCAGGTGCTTAAATGCTATGGTGAGGGAAGAGGATAATGATAAGGTGGTAATTAGTTTGAGGAAGAACAGGAGAATCCTCATAATAAAGGGAGCAGGGGATTGTGGTAGGAGTTAGAAGCCTGCAACCTGACTCCTAGCCTTTTGGGGATTGACTGGTCCTGTCAGGCTCAGGTGCACTCTGTGTTCAAGCCCCTTGGGCTCAGGCTGGGATCTCTGGCGACAGGAGGCTCTGCCCCCTCCAAAGTGCTGTGATGGGTCAGCACTTTGTAGGAGGAGTGGGGTCAATGGAAAGGGGCAGGGGAACATCTTAGTACCACCTATTTTCTGACATAGTACCACCCCTGATGGAGCACTGTGTTATGGCATTCTGTGGGGCATGGAGCCACCCCGACACATCAGATGTGGGTTTTGGGTCCGGTCCAAATTTTGGACCTGACCAGGGGTCTAGCCTGCTTGAAGTCAGGGAATGATCTAGTGGTGATTGCTGGTGACCGGTTAGCTCCGCAATCTCACATCCAGGCATTAGGATGACCAGCAGGGGAAGTGAGGCAGAAGGAGGTAGTTGATTAGAGCTGCAAATCTGACTTGTGCTTTTTGGAGCCCTCACTTTTGTTTGTGTAATACTATATAGCTCTGGATTCTGATTTGGTTCTAAATTACATTAATGGGAATTTTGCCTTTCGCTTCAATGGGTTTGGCTCTTGTTAATCAACAACGCAAAACCAAAGCGCTTGCCCATAGCTATTTGTATGCAGTTTGCCTCAGTGTGAAGAGAAAACCAATCCACATTAACAATGTTTCTAAAAGAACAACTGAATAGAAATGAGGAGCCCATCCCATTTAATACAAGAGAGTCTATCAAAAGAATCTAGTGTAGCTCTTTTCTCTGCTGCACAGTTGGTTGTAGACTAAAATGAATAGAGACAACATAACAATATATCAGCATGTCCCCTTTTTGTGTCTGTGATTCTCCCGGGACTGACCATCATACTAACTTGTCTGGCTGTAAGCCCAGCAGAGGGTTGTATTGATTGTATAGTTGCCCCAGATGGTCTGAGCAAATACTGTAGCTAGGAAATTAGTGGAGTGCTAATTTGTTGAGTTATTAGAGCACATGACTGCTAATTAGATAATGTGGGTTCGGTTTCCAATTCTATTTATTACCCAGTTGCTTTTATGGCTGCCATCACCACAGTATCAGTTTGCCTTACAATCATGAATGCATTTGTCCTCCTAGCACACCATTTTACATTTGGAGAACTAAGGCACAGAGAGACTAAGGCCACATTCACCTGACTACATACAAATGACTCCTGAAATAGGGGCAAATTACTAGGGGTGTGTATGTACTTTTTATTATTACAGTAACGATAAAAAATTCATTTTCGTTATTGCAGTAATGAAAACAACAATGTCATTATCGTTGTCATTATTAGTGCTGTGGCAGTTGGGTAATGGAAGGAAAATGTGGAGAGGGGAGGAGGGAGCAGACATCTTGGAGCCCTAAATACAGGGTTGAACTAACTGTGCCTGTGTTGGGAGAGGCAAGCAGCTCAGCAGTATCAGATGGATGTATCGCTGGCCAATGAGCAGTACAAACAGACCCCAGCAGTCTCATGGCACTCTGTGATTGCTCAATGCCTGCTGCCTCCCACAACCAATCGATTAGACTCTGTGGGAGGGCACTGCAACCCTTTATAATGGAAGGGCCAGGCTTTTTCTCTCCCTTCTGTGAGAGCTCTGCTTGTCAGGTTGCGTTTACAGAAATGTGGTGCTTGCACACACGAAATCCTCCCTAGTCCTCATTGTATTACCAATATATATCCTTCCTCATACCCTACATTTTACCTTCTCCCTTTCCCTGCCCTTCTCCCCTCTGTACATTACATATAGATAGGTAGTATAGATTAAGATATATATTATAGAAATATAGATTAGAATAGTTATATAGACAATTGATTAGATAATAGATAGTTTTCCTTTTCCCTTCCCGTCTCCCTTAGATTTAGATAGATATTAGTTGTGCATGGGAATCGATAATGATACCAATACCAAAAATAAAATCTTCATTTGAAACGGTAGTGATACCGATTTAAAAAAAGATAATGAAAACGACATCATCATTAACTATAACGAAAACATTTTTGAATAACAAAAACAAAAAAACTAATGACATGGGGGGACCTGGAGCACACCCCTACAAATTACCATGGGAGCAGTCTGTAGGCTTCTACTTCCTGGGCTAATTTTATCCCATAAATGGAGGCAATATTAAAGGCTGACTCTGTCCTTGAAACTGAGGAGATATTAAGCAGTTTATCCTAATTCAAAACCGAGATTAATTGTGTTGATAATGAAGATTGCCCTGAACACGTGAGCATACAAGTGGTAGCTGCCAGAGAGAACTCTCTTGTGTGCACAAGGCCTAAGTGACTTGTTCGAAGTCACACAAGCCATCTGTGGAAGAGCAGGAATTGAATGCAAATCTCTGGAATATTGTTCCACAGCCTGAACTGTAAGTTCAATTTTCTTCCCTCATTACCCCATCTTGGGAAGTCACTTTAACTCCTTGGTGCCTAAGCTTTCATATTACAAAATGTATATTAATATAATACCTACTTTAAATGGGTGGTGTGAACACTATTTCATCACTCTTTTTAAAGTACAAAATACTTTAGAGTTAGTAATTTTACTAACTGGAGCAGCCAATATAGTGACACTGCCATATACTTTGTTTTCGTGTGTATTACAACAGAACAGAATACTCTCTCTTTGATGGCAGAAGATGCCACCGGTGTTTCACCATAGGGAAAGAATAAAGCAAAGAAGAGTGCATCCTTTCAGATCTACTGAACCTTATTTGGATAGTTTTGTATGCTGATTTTTTTAATACCATTTTTAGGTTGAGCTTTCGTATGTCACAGTATTCTCTACGCAGCCAGATCATTGCCTACTACAACAGTCTAAAAGCTTTGCTAGAGGATTTCCCCAGTATCAGAGACAAATACTTCATGATTGGATTAGCTCAAGAGAAAAAGGGGAGAAGGGAATCAAGAGAGAGCCTTGTGGATGATCCCAGGTTTGTACTTCATTAAATTGTTCCCAGCTGCCAGTGCACCAAGCTACTTGGTTTTGCCAGCTGGAAAAGATGGCCACATAATGTTGTTGATAATATGCATTTTGGAGCCAGATTTTCTACTAGTCTCCAGCTGGCCTCTGACTTTGCACACACAACCAATTGTACTTGCAAAAGCAAGCAGTTCCAAAGACAGGGTGGAAAATGTAGTTGACTGACTTCAAGAAAAGGGAATCAAACAAAACTGAGTAAAGATTTAGGCCATGACAAGTGGCTGGTTTAACAGTCAATAAGGTCTGCAAATGCTGACCAGGTCACAGCTGATCTGGGCTCCACTCTTCCAAAATTTGCCCAGCGGGCTCCACCCTCTTAAGTAACTCATTCACAGGTAACTTGATTTGGGGCTCCTTCAGTTCAGACTTTTAAGTACTGTGCTTTGAAGCAACTTAGGGATAGCAAAAATCACATTAAACTTTTAAAATACATTTTAAAAATAAGGTCTATTTGGTCCCATACTGCATGTTTGCTGATCATGTCCCTGGGTGGTGAGGGCTGGTTAGTGCTTGCTGTGACAATTTGTTGACTATTTTGTGGATAAAATCGCTTTTATTCACCATGATTTTGACACTGTACTTGGAACAGTAGGAGAACCAGAGGTTATGAATGGCCCAACTTGTCCTATTTTATGGAATGTCAGTTTCAGTGGGTGTCGCCCACTCATGTTGCAAACTGGACCTGTCCTGGCTGGTGAAGGCCAACCAGAAGATGCTGGGGTCGTTGTTGGCGGGAGTGGTCAATGCCTCCCTTCAGGAGGGCAGAGTGCCGGGATGCCTCAAGGAGGCTGTGGTCCAGCCTCTGCTCAAGAAACCATTGCTTGACATTGACTCCATTGCCAACTATCAGCTGGTCTCTAGCTTCCCCTTTTTAGGGAAGGTTATTGAAATGGGTGGTGGCTCAGCAGCTTCAGGGACATTTGGACTGCATCAGTTTTCTTAATCCCTCAGTCCAGCTTTCATTCAGCTTATGGCACTGAGACTGCACTTGTGGCCTTGGTTGATGATCTTCGCTGTGAGTTGGACCAGGGTCAGTTGACACTGTTGATTCTGTTAGATCTGTCGGCTGCATTTGACATGGTTGATCATGAGATGTTGGTGACTCACCTGCAGGACTGGGCCGGGGTAGGTCGAATTGTTCTTGAATGGTCCCATTCCTTCCTGACCGGGAAGACTCAGCGTGTGGTCCTGGGGGATTGTTCATAATCTCTCTGGGACCTCACGTGTGGCGTTCCGCAGGGTTCTCTTCTGTCCCCTCTCCTGTTCAACGTATACATGTAACCTTTGGGAGAGGTCTTGAGAGGGTTTGATGTTCAGTGTCATCAATATGCTGACGACACCCAACTATACCTCTCATTTTCAGCTGACACAGGCCTGGCAGTCTTGGTGTTTACTCGGTGTCTGACGGCTGTACGGGAATGGATGAGGGTGAGCCATCTGAAGCTGAACCCTGACAAGATGTAGGTGGGAGGAGCTGAGGGGTTGGTAGCCCCCATCATTGATGGGGCTTGCCCCTCCTTGGTCCCTCAGGTTTGTAGTCTGCGGGTGCTCCTCAACTCGCAAGCTCTGCCTAGATGTTCATGTGGTGGCTGTGTCAAGGAGCATATTTAGCCAGCTACATCTGTTATGATGGCTTCAGCCATACGTCTCAGACTCTGCCCTGACCTCTCTCCTCCATGCTTTCAGCACCTCAAGATTAGACTTCTGTAATGCGGGCTACCCCTGGTGATGGTCTTGAGACTGCAGCTGGTGCAGAACACTGTGGCTCATCTCCTTACAGGGACAGGCCGTTGTGAGCACAACAGCTTTTGCTCCATTCAATGTACTGGCTGCCCATAGTCTTCAGAGCCTGATTCAAGGTGTTGGTCCTTACCGATAAAGCTCTACACAGTCTGGGCCCTGCTTACCTGTGGGACCGTCTCACACTCTCTCTCTCTCTCTCACACACACACACCTCGATCCTGGATCGGTCCCTGTTATCGACCGGGGGCACCCTCCTTGAAGTCCCCTGAATTTTTTAGGTTATAACCATGGGAAAGGTGGTTTTGGTGGCTGCTCCACAGCTGTGGAACTCCCTCCCAGTAGTGGTTCATCTGGCCCCGGTTCTCCTCTCCTTCCAATGACAATGTAAGACCTTGCTGTTCCACCAGGCCTTTGGGTAGTGGGTGGGAGGGTTGGGTCGGGAATGGGGATTTACAGCTTTTTAGTCTATTGTTATATTTGATTTTTTGTGTCTGTTTATAATGTTATTTATTTGTTTTCGCTATATGCATGCTGACCTGAGCTGCCTTTGGGCAGGAGGGTGCAGGATAGCAAGATTGTGTAATAAAATAAAATAATAATAATTCTCCCCTGGGTGTGTCCTCCTCTGCCTGTTTAGTACTGGTATGAGCAATTTATGCTGGTACAAAGTCCCTTGAAGTGAACAGAACTCTCAAAAACACTAAACGGATAGGGGATTGGACTGTCCAGGTAAATGTTTTACAGGCACCAAATCCTCATCATCAAAAATGACTTGAGCATTTAGGAAGCCAGGCTCTGTTCACTCTTAAACCTATATATTTGGTTTTATTTAGATTTTTAAGTGGAAGCTGTTAACAAGTGATAGTACAAGCGCTGAGCCTATTGGAAGTAAGAACAAGCACCAGTTAGCATTTTCTCTCTCTTGGTAATGACTAGTTGACTCTTCCAGGCAAGGTAGCTACGGAAAGCTTAGGTAAAATATTTGTATGTGCCTGGCTGCTAAGGAGAATTTGCCCTGGTGCTAATCTCCCTGTAGTTCATACATACTTACAAGCTAATTGCGTTTCCTAGGGTTAAATGGGGATAACTAGAGGAGAGAGAGAGAGAATGAATCCAGAGTTCAGTTCAGAAGCATTGATCCCACATCCGAGAAAGGCTTGTTTGGCATAGTCTCGACTGTTTTTCTGGTTGGTTTGGCCAGAAATCTTCACAAATCCAAAGGTCATGGCAGCGTGTGTGTAAATAGACGAGAAGTGCATCAATAGCTGACTAATGCTCACTTTGAAGTGGCTTATTAATTCTGCATTTCTTGGGAGAGAAACTTGAGGGTTTATCCAATGTATTCTTTTGCTGTGAATCCTGCAGGACACTGAATGCTTTGCTACTGTACTTTCCTTAACACAGCACTTCCATTTTAATGAATACATGCTTAAAGGTGAAGGTTAGGGACAAGAGGAATTGGAGTAGGCCCCTTTGTGGAGGGCTGAAGCTTTAATTAAGTAGGCTAGATGGTAGTGACAGGAGTAGGCACACTACCTAGGTCATTAGCTTTGTGATTAGGGCAACTGTTCTAGGTGGTTTATCTGAACTGATATGTCAGGCGGTGGCATAAAATTAAAGAAACAAATGGATAAAAAACAAATACTAAGGTTACCTAGTGCAGTGTTCTTTGTGGAGTCTCCTTGGGTACATTTTGTGCTTATCAGTCCTGCCATGAAAATAGATAGCAAGCAGCTGGTTAAGCAAATCCTGTCCAAATGTCATTCCTTCATTTGCAACATGCTAACGTACCCATTTATTGTTCCACGCAGGTAGAGGTTCTAATTTGGAACTGAATCTCTTAACAATAAACACAGTATAGATGTGACTTTATCAAGT
>QEPC01009342.1:442011-457729 GCA_003113815.1 Sphenodon punctatus
AAAAAGAGAGCGATTGCATAATTCCTAATTTAGCAGTCTCCTTGGGGAAAGGAGGATTTTAATCCTCACTAATTTTGTTGCCTTATGAATTGCACCCTTTCAATACAATGTTGGACTGATTTCTTCCATACATAGCTTTGTGGCTCCCTTGGAACTCATTAATGCTCCTTCTGTGTCATCCAGAAACGATGACTCTGCCTTGCCCCAAAGGCTGAACACTTAGGGTAAAAACAGATATGCGGGCAGCACAGCAGCTTCCCAGCATGGCCTGGAGCAGAAAGCCACAACTGACATGGCCGGGGTCAGGAAGGGGAACCAAATTAATGTGCCTGTGACTAGAGAGCCGTCCCACCACTTGCATACCACGAGTAGGGTGGGAAGCTAAACTAAAGTGCAGCCCGCCCTACTCCCAGTACCCTGAACCCCGCCATGATGGACAGCCATGGTAACTAGCCATGGCACTTGGCCATGGCGTCCCACCCCACCCCAGGGTGGGTATGGCGGGGCTGGACAGATGTGATAGCGCGCATTGACCTGGGTTGGCCCACGTGGGCGGCCCTTAGCTCAGGCTGTGGCATCAGAAATTTCTAAGGACAATGGGTGAAAAGACATGACGCTAACCACCCTTTAACCACCCTTGGTGGTCATTTATGCATGTTGCAGGGCTGCATTAGGGCACCAATACAGCCCTGCAACATGCATAACCAACCACCAAAGGGTGGTTAAAGGGTGGTTAGCATCATGTCTATTTTCACCCACAGTCTGGGCTAGTCACCTACACACCCTGGGGCAGTATTGGGCTAACATCTGGCAGCACCTAAACAGATATGCTGGTGGATTGCATGCCAAAGCAGGCCACTGTCACATCTGTTTTTACCCTTCGTCTCTACCTAGAGATCAACAGGACAATCTTGCAAGGTGCACGGTGCTTCTTTGAGGTGCTGGATGATCTGTTTGACGTCAGTTGCAGGTGAAGCCAGCTAAATGGTGTTTGAAGCTGCATTGTGTTGCCAGCTGAGCCTGCCAATGCTGCAGTTGTTAGGGAAGGCATTGACCCCTCTCCTCTATACTTGCAGCAGCAGTGCCAGCCTTGGGTGGGGACAGACTTCTTGTAATGAGAATGATCCTTGGTTTTCCTTGCAAGCCACCCATCGTAAGCAGACCCAGGTACTCACACGACCTGACAGCAGAATCTTAGAATCACAAAGTTTCCAACTTCTCAAGGGTCCTCTAGTCCTACCCACTGCTTGGATGCAGGATGACTACAGCCACAACATCCCCAGCAGACACCTGTCTTGCCTATTTTTGAAAGCCTCCAGTGATGGAGCGCTTATGATGTCCCTGGGCAACTTGTTCTATTACCGCACAGCTCTTACAGATAGGACTTTTCCCTGATATTTAACCAAAGTCTCCCTTCCTGTAACCTCAGCCCATTATTCCTAGTCCTGTCCTCCGTAACAGTGAAAAGTAATTTCTTGCCATCTTCCTGGCAAGGAACTGTTATGAGTGACAAAGAACTGTTAGTTATAAGCAGCTTTATGGCCTGTAGTTGGGGCTGTACGTTAAGACTATGCGGGAAACTAAATACAGCCAAAAAAGGCTGCAGTCTACAGCACCCCCACATTCTGATTATGGAGAGAATAGATTGGGCGCCTAGCTTCTTTTATGCTGTGTGCCAAGGCTGCTTTTTGAAATGGTGCATGGGCAGGAAAAAAAACAGTTAGGGGAGGGAGAAGAGAAGGAGCCAGAGGAGAATGAGTGGAGCGGAACATGAACCAATCCCTGGTTGGCATGATACCTCGCCCCCTGCCAAGAGTATTTTTTTTTATTATTACTTATTTATAAAACATTTTATATCCCACCACCTTATATCCTTAATGGCAGCTCAGGGCAGCTTACAGGTTCTGTAAAGATATAAAATACAATAAAACCAACAATCAAAGCAATAAATAGGTATCCCATAGTAAATCCCCTCCCTCCCTAATTACCCTACCCACTCACTCTCCCTCGCCAAATGCCCGGCGAAATAGCCAGGTTCTACACTTTCTGTGGAAGGAGGAAAGATCCGGGGACAGGCGAACCTCCACTGGGAGGGAGTTCCACAGCCTTGGAGCAGCCATCGAGAATGTCCTCTCCATCATCCCTGTCTGACAGACATGGGGGACTTCGAGAGGCACCCTCCGATGACTGCAGGGGCCAGTCCAGGACCTGGGAGGTGAGATAAATTGGGCCCTACTTATCTCTCAGATAAGTAGGGCCCAAGCCATTTAGGGCTTTAAAAGGTCAATACCAACACCTTGAATTGAGCTTGGAAGACTGTAGGTAGCCAGTGCAACGAATGGAGCACCATGTTATGTGCCCACGGCATCCTGTCCCCGTAAGGAGGCGGGCTGCTGCATTCTTCACTAGCTGTAGTCTCTGGACCATCCCCAAGGGTAGCCCCACAGCGTGCATTGCAGTAGTCTAATCTCGAGGTGATGAAGGCATGGATGATGATGGCAAGGTCGGAGCCTGAGATATATGGCCGAAGCCATCACACAAGATGCAACTGGCAGAAAGCGCTCCTTGCCACAGCTGCCATGTGGACATCCAGGCAGAGCTGTGAATCGAGGAGCACCTGCAGATTCCAAACCTGAGGGACCAAGGATGGGCCGACACCAATGATGGGGACCTCTCCCACACCTGGTCCCCCAGTTCCTCCCACCAGCATCACCTAGAGAGGAAGGGGAGAGAAGAAAACTGTCCAGATTGGATAGTGTTTTCAGGGAGGTGGTGTTCACTGTATAAAACCAGATGCACTTCCTGGCACAGCAATTCTTCTCTGCTCTAGTTGGGTGGGCAGTGGCACTGCTAGACTACTAGCTTCTTTGAGAGTTAAGGGACAGACTTGTGAGTGCTGTTTTTCCTTTAGAAACGGAGGGTACTCAGCGTGGTACCGTCCTGGGGGACATGGCTTCTGACACTGGGAATTATTCCTCTTGGAGATCATGCTGTTGGGCACCATAGATATTTTTCTGTCTGCTGCCTCGGCGTTGGAGTTCTTCTTTGGCAACTAGGGGTGTGCACTTCATTTTCATTATTTCAATAACAAATTAAAATCTTAATTTTCGTTATTGCAAAAACAAAACCGATCATTAAATCAATAACGACTTTAATTTTTTGTTATTCACTTTGTTATTGCCTGGCAGTGGCTGTTGTTTTCGGAGGGAAAATGTAGTGAGGGGAGGAGAGAGCAGTGTTGAACTCTTGAACTGGGGCTGTGATGGGTGGGGTGAGCAGACAGCAAGCACCTGATGGATGTAATTGCTGATCAATGAGCAGCGCAAGCAGGTCCCAGACAGTCATATGGCACCCTGCAATTGCTCAATGCCTCCTGCTTCCCAGAACCAATCATGGAGGCTCTGGGGAGGGCACTTGCACACCGTAACACTTGTCAGGGCCAGGCTGTTTGACTCTTGTTCTGTGTTAGCTCTTGCTGTGTCAGATTGTGTTTACAGAACTCTGCTGCTTGCACTAAAAATCTTCCCCAGCCCTCAGTGTTACACATATATACACCTTACCTTTCCTTATCCCCATTATACATTTGACCTTTTCCCTTCCTCCATCTGTTTCCCCCTGTACATTTATATAGATAGACATGTCACTGGGCCCCACTTCACCGTGAGGTAAGCGTTGACAGGATCAGCCCTAAAAAGACTGTTATACAAGGGTAAAATGATTTAAAAGTTTATTTTCAGCCCTTAGTCCCAGGCCAGGCACCAAGCCTCTGTCCAGTCTTTAAATCCAGCACACAGTCAAACACAGGTAGCCTAGCCATACCCAGTCCACTGGCTTTCCAATCCATCTTCACTCACTTCCAGGCTCTTCTCACAGCATCTGGTTCAGGTCGCCTTCCTTCAGGAGCAGACTGTCCTCTACTTCCTGCTTCGCCTCTCTTTATATCCTTCAGGCCACGCCCCAAACACTTCCACTTCCTGGTGGCAGCCATTTTAACTCCACTTACGTGGCAGGTGCCATCTTGTGGCCTAGCCCTACCACATATCTTTCCCACAAGATGGGATTACTGGCAGGTGAGTCCATCTGACAATTTCCTTCTTTACACATAGAACTTTCCTTCAAGCTTATATGCCGTCATAATACACGCAATATTCTTCAGGGGTCTAGCACCCTGAATTGGGCTTTAATGCCCCCTGGCCTCGACGTCATCCCTTTATAGCCAGGCCCGTTCCACTGGGTGTAGTATTAATCAGAGCTACCTTCAGCTTATGGTCTTAGCAACTTTGTCTCCTGCCAGGGGAGGTGTTCCTCCATCCAGTGTACAGTCTACTTAACCTTTCGGGAGGTTGGCCCACCACGCCTTCTGGACACTCCCCCACGCCCCCCCCCCCCCCCCCCCCCCCCCGGGACCCTCAAAACCTTACCAGGTCAGTATAAGAATAGATACTATCCCCTTCCCAGGGGTTACGTTGCCGTATTTCTCAGGGAGGAATCCTCCACCTGATGCATATACATTTGAACATTGTGAGTATGTACTGATAAGCTTCCTTCAGCCCTGTTTCCCCTTAACATTGGTTAGGGCTTCCTTCAGCTCATGTGATCCTTTAACATAAATATAGCCTCCTTTCAGCTAGGTCTTTCCCCTTTTTTGAGCTTCCTTCAGCTCCTTAACATATTATCCCCTTATTAGGGTGGGAGACAGGCCCACCCTTATACCACCCAGTCCTGGGACCCTTAGGCAGCATTGCTCCTGCATGGCATAAACATGCCAGTTTCCTCCACCAGCATACCACAATACAATTCCTAAGGCTTTCATTTAGACAATGAAGGCTTCTTACCACTACCATTCTGGTCCTTCTGCTCTTCTAGTTAGGTAACAGATTTTTTTCTCACCTGACCTCTTACCACCCTGCTAGCAGAATCCCTGCTACCTTCAGCTTTTACAACTAGCCTCTCCTGGCTTGCTTCAGCCTGGCGTGGGCCCTCTCATTCCTTCCCAGCATCCCACCCTGGGACCCTTCAAGTCTGTGCAGGCTATGTAAGTTAGCCTGTTCTTCTTTGCTTTCTCCCAGGGTTTCAATAACTTCTACCTTTTCCTTTTAATTTCCCTCCTTGTTTTGGAGATTTACCAACTCCCATTCCCTGCCACTGGCACTCTTTACACCCATTTGGGCTTGGCCTAAGCCCTTTTACATATGGTCCCCAATCTGTTTTGTAGGGCTCGGCTGGCAGAGCCAACACCACCTCTAATGAGAGCCCTTGAGGTCTGTCTAATCCCTCTTTTACATAGTTTTCCATATACACAATAGTATTATTATTAACTAGGTGTTCCTCGGCCTCAGCGGATTTCCTTCTTTCCACCCATCTTTGCAGATCCATATAATATACTAACTTAGCCATCTTCTCTTTTTGAGCCTGTGACACCCAGTCAGTCCATCTCACATGATTAACTGTATATTCTTAATCTGCCCTAGCCTGTATAACCCCTCCAAAAGCTCCCTGCCCACTAATTGATCCATGCTCCTTGGAATCAGTAATTTGGGTCACTGCATTTAGACAAACCCAGTTGTACTCCCACTGGTTTGCAGTAGCTTTTTCTGGGTTGTAGTCTGTATCTACGCATTGGAGCACTTTGCTTTGGGGCTTAGGTCTGTCTGTCTATTTCTACTGCTCATCTGTTTTGATTGTGGCTTCAGGTTAAGACCCCTTTTCACCTCCTCTTTTAAATTTACATTCTCTTGAACCAATCCATCATTCTCTTTCCTGAGCCTTTCTACCTGCTCCCACGTCAGCCCAGTCTGTGTACTCTGGTCTATTTTATCAGGGAGATCGTTAGTACTGCTCTTCGCTATATTTCTCCAGAGGGTCTTGTTAAGCCTGTCTGTATTTCCTTATTTTCTCTTTTCCTTTTCCTTTGTCTTTCTCTACAGAGCTTTTGCTTCTCTGGGCAACCTCTCTTCAAATGTTCCTTTTTATTAAGAGTCCAACCTGTTTTTCTCTGGGGTTTCTTCTCTTTAGGGGATTCACCTCCCATCAATGTCTCCATTGCTGATCGATGCAGGGTTCTTCTTTCCAGGCCATCCCCCTGTCTCCAAGGGCTAGACCCAAAGGTGTCTCCTTTCTACAGGTCCAGCAGATCCTTCTCTTTCCTCGTCTCTGCACCCTTGTTTCCCAACCTGTTTCTTTACAGGTGACTCCACTGTTTTTCTGGCCCTTTCCCCCAGCCTCTTGGCTTTCCGTTTCTGGGCAGTCTTGCTTCAAGTGTCCCGGCTGGTCACAGTCCCCACATTTTCTATCATTTCCACAGGGGTAATACCGTCTTACATGTTCCTCTTGTCCACATGGTCAACACAGTCTCAGGGGCTTCCAATAACTCTTCTCCATTGTACCGGGGAAATATCTATACAAATGTCCCCAGCTCCCACAGGTGTAGTACTGTCTTGGGATTTCCCCATGGGGCATATACCCTGGTACCTGCTTTCCCATGCGGTCTGTCTGCGAGGTCTCGGTGGTCTCCTAGAAATTGGTGCAGGTTCAGTGCACTGCTCGTCATGCCACCTTGGTCTCTCCCAACAACCCAGGGTTACCACTTGACTTGGTGGGAGGTACGCTCCTCTCGGTTTCAGTCCTCCTGCTGCCATCGTGCCTCTCTGAATCCACATCCTGCTGCTGTAGGGTTGGGGTGAACCTCCAGGCTCCAGCCCTGCTCAAGCCACTGTCCTGTGTGAGCTCAACACAATCTCCTCCTCTCTGGTGTCAGGCACAATCCTCCCTCTGGGCGCAATCCTCTTCACCTCTCCCCTGCTCCGCGACCTTATCGCCTTTGGTGGAATCACTGGCTTGGTGGCCAGCAAGGCATGCCTGCATTCTCCACCATTTGTCACAGGGCCCCACTTCACCATGGGGTAAGTGTTGAAAGGATCGCCCCCAAGAAGACTGTTATATAAGGGTAAAATTCTTAAACAGTTTATTTCCAGCCCTTAGTCCGAGGCCAGGCACCAAGTCTCTGGCCAGTCTTTGGCTGTGTGCTGGGTTTAATCATATAACACAGGTAGCCTAGCCATACCCAGTCCATTGGCTGGCTGGCTGGCTAGCTAGCTTTACTCACTTCCAGGCTCTTCTCACGGCGTCTGGTTCAGGTCTCTCCTTAAGGAGCAAGCTGTAGAGGTGTTCTCCCTCTTGTAGTCCAGAGCAGACTGTCCTTTGTTTCCTGCTTCTTCTCTCTTTATATCCTTCAGGCCATGCCCCAAACACTTCCACTTCCTGGTGGCAGCCATTTTAACTCCACTTACATGCCAGGTGCTATCTTGTGGCTTAGCCCTGCCACAATATGTTTAAGTATAGATTATTATTATTATTATTATTATTATTATTAGCATTTATATAGTGCCAGCAATGTACCTGGTGCTTTTTAGATATAGATTACAGATATAGATTAGATTAGATAGATATACCCTACAATTTCTTCCTTTCCCCTATCTGTCTCCCCCTGTCCATAGGATAGGGGGAGGCAGATGGAGAAAAGAAAAATTGTATATTAGNCCAATCCTTTTCCTCTGCAAGTTGAGGGCAACACTGGAGCTGGGGGAAGCAGGGGGAGGGAAGAGCTTGCTGCCCCCTACCCTCCTGCTTTCCTTGTGTTCTTTCATTTGGGTTGGGTAATATTTGATATTTGAGCTAGATATTTGGGCAGTACTCCTTCATGAAGATTTGTTGTAGTAGTACAGACAGCACTGATATTAACATGTTTAAGGATATTTTCAGACATTACGAGATCATGCTCAACCACAGACAATACCTTGTGGCGGGGAATGGTCCCGTAACGTCTGTTTGATGCCCACCAGATGTTCACCCCAGTGAACCTCCGGCGGGAATCAAAATAATCATGCTTTCGAGACTGGTCTGGGGACCATTGCTGAAAGCGTGGTTAGTTGAATCATGGCCTGGAATCAGCGGCCGGTAACGTCTGTTACTGGCACCGATTCCGGGCCGTGGCCCAGACCACGGGTCGGAATCGGACGCAGCGACCAGCTTGGCCGCTGTGCCTGCCCATCTCCCGGAGGGCGGGCGGCTGAGGGAGCGTGGGGTGTGTGTGTGGGGCTGTGCAGCCGTACGTTGTGCCACGCAGCCCTACCCGCCCGATTCCCCGCCGGGATCAGCTGGCACGTCTGCTGGCCGTGACGGGGCGATTCCTCAGGGAATCAAAAGGGTGATTCCGTGATGGGACCGAAGCCGCCCCGTCACATCTGAAATCACCCATTGTTCAGTTACCACTGCATTAGAATGAGAAAGGGAGGAAGGAGTTCTCAGAAGTCTGAGACAGGTGGCCCTGGTAGAGGGTGTGGGCGTGGAGGAGTTGGCATGTCTGCTGGCACTTCTGCCACTTCTGAGGAATTGGGCACTTCCCACGATTAAGAGAACATTTCCCCCCCTGCAAGCTGTAGGTCTTCTCAGGGAAAGAAGCTGCAGAGATTTTGGAGATGGCATCTGTGGAAGGCAGGGATCCCCAGCCTTCCATTAGCAGTGGCACTGGAGGAGGGAGCAAAGGAGTGGGTGGGTGCAGCAGCAACAGTGCACCCCTCCTGAAGCAGCAGCTGGCACTGGCAACAGTGATCTGGCACCGATACGAATACCAATAATGACACTGATAATGAAAAATGAAAATTCGTTAATAACGAAAATGACAGTTTTTAATAACAAAAATGAAAACAAATAATGCACACCTCTACAATTCATTAGTTTCTCCACTGCCTGCACCCACACTTTTACACCTCTGGCCTGCTTGCTGAGCTGACACATTCAAGGTTATTCCTGGGAACCTCCTGTAGGGGAACATGTATATATTAATTCTCCTTTCTGCTGCCTGTGTTTTTGATGTGTTGGCTCACCGCCTTCTCTGAGGAGACTTCCCTCAGCTTTAGTTTCAGGTTCAGCTAAGTCTCTAAATGAACCTGGGGCAGACTCCTTTCTTTCAAATTTCAGTGTCATCAAACTAGTGCTTCTTGGAGATGCTGCCTTGTAAAAGCCAGGTTTTACAAGGCAGCATCCTCAAGAAGTGCTAGTTTGCCGGCAGTCACTGTTTCAAATGATGACCTCCCGACTTCCATTAGCGACGGGGGAGCATCTAAACTCCTCTGCGCTAGTTTCTTTTCTTGCAGACTCTGAAAACAGCAAGAAAGGAGGCTGCCCCAGGCTTGTGTAAAAAAACAGCCTTACATAGTAATTTATTCATTCAGGCTCTGGGGTTCCCAATATAGGCTTGAGAGTGATCTCCCTCCCGAAGCTCAAACAGCAGCCGTCTCCACACTCTTGCCCTTAGGCTCCCAGCAGAACCGCCTCCCTTCTCTCTCTGACAGTTGGCTCTCTAGCTGCCACAGAATCTTTGGCCCTCTCCTCTACTGAGCACACTCCAACCCCCCAGGTTAGAGCCTCATATGATGTCATTTAAAGGCACCTAACATTTAGGGACCTAAATTACATAGGTTAATAACCACATGTAGCCTTTCCTGACACTCTCTCAATATCAGTAACAGGGGTAGGAGCAATCCAGACAAAGTGTGGTTGCCTGTTGGCCCCAAGTGACAGAGATGGAGACAAAGTAGTTTGGATTATATCTTTTATGAACTGGCTGTTGTTGGTGGAAACGAGCACGCTTTTGGACTTCACGGACTCCTTTCTCAGGCAAGCGGGTAGGAGGAACTGATGCATTATTGCTTCCAACCTATGAAGAACAGAAACCTTTCACTCCAACTCCACTCCAGAAACACTTTATCTCCTCTAACTCTTCTTTTCCCCGTTTGTGAGTTTTATAGTCCTGGTACCTTCTGCCCTACATGGGAAATCCCTAATGACCATCTAACAAATGGTTATTAACTATCTTTTTTTTCCCCAGTAAGATCAGTCAGGCTCTACATAGGCCCAGAATTTGGACCCTCCTGCAATTCAGAGACTTTCCTGACTGACTCTGTTCCTCTACTGGCAGACATTGTGGGGAATACTGACCTGTTTGAACTTTCAGGGTCTCGATTCTTGGTTTTATATTATGTTTCTCTCATTAAACATGAAAGCCCTATTTTTTATGCCATTTTGAACCTTGAAAAATACAGCCTTAACCATTTGGCTCAAGTAACAATGCATGTGTTTAGTTCAGAGGTAACATAAGAAGTGCCATACTGGGTCAGACCAATGGTCCATCTAGCCCAGCATCCTGTCTCTGACAGTGGCCAATCACGGTGGCTTGGGAGAAGCACCCAACAGGTCACAATGGGGGATCCATTCCCTGTTGTTTTCCCCCAGCTCCCGTCATGTTCCCTGATCCTGTCTGGCTAATAGCTGCTAATGGACCTATCTTCCAGAAACTTGTCCAAACCTCTTTTAAACTCAGCTATAGTACTGGCCCTTACCACAGCCTCTGGCAGTAGATTCCACAACCCAATTATACGCTGAGTGAAAAAATATTTTCTTTTATTTGTTTTAAACTTGCCACCCATGAGTTTCATGGAGTGTCCCCTAGTTCTAGTACTAGCTGAGAGGGTAAATAACTGCTCCTTGTTTATTAGTTCCACACCACTCATGATTTTATAGACCTCTATCATATCTCCTCTCAGTCGTCTCTTCTCCAAACTGAAGAGCCCCAACCTACCAAGCCTCTCCTCATATGGGAGCCCTTCCATGCCCTAGATTATTTTTGTTGCCCTTCTCTGTACCTTTTCTAGCTCAGCTGTGTCTTTTTTGAGATGGGGCGACCAGAACTGCACACAATATTTGAGGTGTGTTCACACCATTGATTTGTATAGAGGCATTATGACATCCTCAGTTTTATTCTCTATCCCCTTCATCCCCATGGCTGGTATACTTGGAGCCTAACCCAGAGCCATCAAAACAATGGAAAGATTTCCACTGATTTCAGTAATAAAGTTTGGATTAGCCCTGTAGTTATTATTTGATAGTTGAAGGACTGGGGCCAGCCCCAGCCAGGAGGTTTTTTTAGAGTCAAAGAAGGCTTTTTGCCTATGTCTGGAGTATGAAATATAAGAGAGTTAGTCCTTAAGGTTTAAAGCCATCTCTGAGATGTCCATTGAACTATAACTTTCTGAAGTGTGAGGAATCTTCTTTTTACCCTAACAATTCAGGTCATTTCAGTTGCGGCCACGCTATTTACTGTCTGCTGATGGACGATCCTTCCTCAATCTGTGGTTCATCCCTCATCCTTCTGAGGTGTTGTTTATGTTTAAAATGCTGCCGGAGAAGGTTAGTGTTTACAGACTTAAAGAGAAAGTTTGATTTGTTGGTCAGGAAGTATAGAGTTACCTCCGGACAGGTTACATTTTCATACATGTTGAAGATTAGCTAGGCACTCGAAATAACAGATGTCGTGTTTGGGTTGAAATTCTAGCCACAACTGGGATGTGAAATGTTTGAGAGATTGATCTGTTGAAACTGGGCTGATGGGGGTGCGGGGAGTCACACACAAGTCCAAGGAGCCACAGTAGATAGAGATGAAGGAAATGTGTACATGGAACATACGATGTAACTAATTACCAACTTGTCACTGCAGTGACATACCAGGTCACTGATGTCACGTAATGAACAAACTTTTGCCCTTTTGAGGGTGACTAGTTAAGACACAGAAGCAAAAGTATGGGACTGGAGGGAATCTCTAGTTTAGTTTTGATCTTTTTGGAAACTGGTCCTGTGGACTCCCAGCCCAGAAATGGTAAGTCTGAACCTCAGTCTACTACAATTACTTATCATTTCTATAATACTACTAAGCATACACAGCATTTTACAGTCACAAATTTTCAGAGACATGTCCCTGCCCAGTGGGCTTATAATCTAAGATGGACAAGGATGAGGGGAAACACAGTGACAAACAGACACACACGCATTCCCATTTTACAGATGGGGGACTGAGACTGAGAGGTTATGACTTGCCCAAGGCCACTCAGTGAGTTCATTGGCTAGAGTGAGTTTCGAACCCGATCTCCCAGGTTCAAGTTCAGCATATTATCCGCTACATCACAGTGGCTTTCATGGTTGAGATCTCTCCGTGCTTTCTGTATATTTTAAAATAATTTTCTCTTTGTGCCTCTCTTATCGGTAGGCTGGTTACAGAGCTCTCAGGCAGACTCTGCAAGTCGTGTCAGCTCTTCATGATATTGTTTCATACTTATTCAGCTTTGCTCAGCTAGGAAACACACCAGGCTGTTTTGATTCCCTATGTCCAGAGCCTCTGACTGCAGACTGGGGAGGCACTGAAAGAATTGGTAAGTATTAGTAACAGATGCACCACCTTTTATATTTACAGCAGATACATTTAAACATTTCAAGAAGAGTCTGAGAATGCCTGTAGACTGAAAGGTGCCTCTTATTTTGAGTGCCTGTTATATGATATTGTATTAATAAAGTATCATAATATGTGCACCAAGCATGCCTATAGCAATTATAAATTGCTATAAATTCAAACATTTTAGAATCCTAGCAACCATGATGCTGTAAAGAGACCCCAAGACCAATCCTCTGCTCTAAGGCAGGACCAACAACCTCTAAAACAGAGGTTCTCAAACTACAGTAACCTTGAACCTCCAAAGCCTTCCCATTTCCTTTCCAAAGTTCTACCAGCGGTGCTACCAGAGCAGCTGCTGGCTCCTGCTGTCTACTTTGGTCCATGTGGGGATGAGCATTCTATATTGGTCATATAAAGAGCTTACAGTTAGTGCCTTGAAAGAGCCCATCTGATGCAGCTCAGCTGCTCTGCTTTGGGGCAATTGTGCCCAGAGTCCTAAGCTCTTTGCCTGCTCAAGCATGCACATGCACACACTTTCCCCCATTTTAAACCCAAAACAGGTAGGTGAATATTCATTTTCCATTGTGAATATAGTCAAGTACTCACAGGGTCACCCAAAAATGTGGGTATTACTTGCAGGTAATAAATTCACTACTTGTTTCAACTCCTATTGTGCCAGTTATACTAGGGAGAAGGTGGGTAGTGTGGCTTCTTTACCAATGGTTGAAAATGTTCCAGAATGGACAATATTTGTCAGGAGCCATTCTGCTAAAGGACATTCCTTCTTCTCACAGCAGGGACTTTTCAAACCCTTGGTGGGATGTGGTTCTCAAGATGGAATGCACAGAAGCAGGATCTGAATGGCTCCCCTCCCCCCCGATGTATCCATATTTAGAACCTGAGCATGTACAAGGGGGCTAGCCGAAAGAAACAGGCTCTTATTTTTACTATAAAAGGTCCACACAGGGATGATATGAGGAGCTGAAATTGACTGAATAAATCATGAAGATTATTCAGAATAAAATCACACAAATACAGTAAATCATGCAGATTCTCAGAACAAAAGCTTAAAGTTGAAACAGTGAAGGAAGGACAGGCAAAGAAATGTAACCAGACATGCTACACAGTAGTGGGATGTCCCGTTCTTATGGTTTGTTCTCACCGGCTTCATTTTATTGATGGCAGAGTGTCCCACCTCAATATTGTGTTAAGGGCTGATGCCCTCAGTTCCATGGCCACCATAGGAAGCAAGAGGCACAGTCTGAGAATGTGACTGGCAGGACAACATGTTACCATAAAGCTGCTCGGTTAACCCAAAATTGTTATCTTTTGACCGACAGATTAAAAAGAGAGGATTTGTTTCTCTCTATAAATCAGTCACATAATTATTTTCAAAGGACAAAACAGATTAAATGTTTATATGGTAATGTTCAAATGAACACATGTTTATGTAGATGCAGTATCGGTTATAGAACAGGTTTCACTTATTGCTAGGGATAAGCTGCATTGTTGGTTGTCTAAATGCACTCGAGAAGGGAGCATTATTCAGCAGTGAGACTCTGCTCATACTGTCAGCTATGTTATCAACACGCACTGTTGATACGTACAACATTCACACCCAAGTTTTCAAACACGGAGCTGCTGTGACACATTCAAGTCATGCAAAAGTATTATTATTATTAAGCATTTATATAGCACCAGCAATATACCTGGCACTTTACAACTGTATGAAAGAGACACGGTCCCTGCCCCAGTGGGCTTACAATTTAAGAGAGACAAGGCAGTGTGACAGTGTGTACAAATACAATTTATTATGTGAAATCTGAAGTTCTTTCCATTCCATTAAATTTTAAAAGAAAGATCAGGCACTGACCCATTGTGTGCATGCACATTCAAGATTTGTCCTGTGATCATTTTTATGCTGGCTTTGGGGTTGTCCAAAAATGGGACTTAAAATCAATTATGCAAAACACAAATGATTTTTAAAATATGCTCTCAGTTTGTCAGCTCTTGTATGTTCTGTACAGCGCCAGGTTTTGCAACTGGCGCTTTATAAATGTTTAATAATAATAATAACTCTGAAAAGTTTTTGTAGAAGGATTACAGCAAGCCATGAACATGAACTTTTGTATAAGTCATGTTGCTTAATTTTCAACCTTAGGAAACACTCAGTACAAGAGGCATGCACTACAAGCCACTAATTAAGATTGTACTTTTCTGTGTTCTAATGGCATTCTAAAGGAATATATGTCAGAGAAAGTATTGCTAAAAGTATGCTGATAAAGATTTGAATACTACTGATCAGCCTGAGCCAAATGTGTGCTGTAATGTTCTATATGTTGTTTTATATGGGCTTTATCGTTTATGGCCTTATTGTGTTTAATAGCTCAAATAAATAAAGTGACAAGTTCTTCAGAATTCAAATATCCCTAAAACACGCTTTATACAGTCTTCCGTACTATTCTTGGATAAGATACTCTTTTCTTCACTGTTCATTGTACCAACCTAGTTGCCCAGAAATGATTCTGTTTTACTGATGAAGTTATCACAGCCCCATTAGCACAGTGGCTTGACTTGGCTTGGCTTGGCCTTCCAAGGTAGGGATGTAATTTCAAGTTGTATCCATGGCAGGTGATGGGAGCTACTAGTAGAATAAGCTGGATAAAAATTTTCCTTGTGTGCACTGGGGGATTAAAAACCACCATATGAAAAGGAAAGGATGTTCTTGCTGGGTTTTATTGCGGTGTTTGATAGTGTAATGAGAAGAGTGTTCAGCATCTTCCTGAATCAGGCCATTAAAGACTATTTGCTAAACAGACACTGCTCCTTTTAAAGTCCATGATCTCGAGACGGAGGGCGCATGCGCGAGAGCGGGTAGAAGGGGATTGCTGCAGCTCCGTCCCCCGAGCTCTTTAAAGTGCTCCCCGCAGAGTATTAAGTTAAAAAAAGAACCCAAAAAGACAAAGGCAAGGAAGGAATGACCGGCAGGATGAAGGGCAAGCAGAAAACTTCACAACAGAATGCTCTGGAGAGATTCTGTAAGCAGAGCTCCACAGCGCAAAGCGGAGAAGCTGACAAGCGACGGAGGGAATCCAGCATGGCCGGGGAAGCGCGCGAAATTGACCAGAGGTCAGTTTCAACTGATTCAGAGGAGGAGACCGAGGAAGGCAAGTCTCTATATAAACTTATGGTACAAATGAAGAAAGAACTGAGAGCAGACATGAAAAAAATTAAAAGCTCAGTGGATGAAGGTAATAAGAGGCTGGAGGGCTTAGCAATGCGAATTGAAGTGGCAGAGGGGAGAATATCTGCGACAGAAGACCAGGCCCTTAGTGCAAACCAGCAACTCACTGAGCTAAGGCAAACAACTGAATTGTTAAAAGAAAAGTGTGAAGACCTAGAAAATAGGTCCCGCAGAGGAAACCTGCGGTTTAC
>QEPC01009342.1:457989-485919 GCA_003113815.1 Sphenodon punctatus
GCAAACAGCCAGGTCTTACAGTTCCGCCGAAATGTAAAAAGGCTTGGGGCCAGGCGAGCTTCCTCCGGAAGGGAGTTCCACAGCCGCGGCCCTACTACCGAGAATGCCCTCTCCATCGTGGCCCCCCGTTTAACACGGGGGACCTCCAAGAGGGCACCCCCGGCAGACCACAGGAGCCGCCCTGGAACGCGAAAGGCGAGGCGGTCCCTAAGGTATGAGGGGCCAAGACCGTATGCATAGTTCCTTTCATATCTAGGATTATAGTGTTGTTATTGCAGTACATACTCGCTGTAATAGACCTCTTGAGCGCCAATCTGTTAGTACATAATAATGAAAGGACAATCATCAATAATCAAAATACCATGAAGGGAGGCACCAAGTTTTTTATAGCCAAGAGTCTGCTATAATGAAGGGCAGTATTGTAAGGGAACCTAGTAGTAGTAGTATTTGATGTGATTGTGCTTGAGGACATCCTCTGAGATGGCGACCTCATTGAACTAAGTGCTGTACAAAAACGGATGATACTGTCTCTGCCTCAGCAGCTTGCCCCCTAAATAGAAAAGACAAATGGGGTATAATGTACAAGCAGAATGAACAATGTGATAGCTTTTGATTTCAAAAACTACACCCTTTACAATTGAGGAAATTAGCAAAGTGAATGGGATTGAGGAATTCATGGACTTTAGTGTGGAGGAGGCTTGTATTTATTTTTGTTATCAAATCAAAGATGTAAAGACTATCTGTTTTGGGGGTTTGTTTTTGTCCTTCTGTTGTTTATAGAGTCACAGAACTGGAAGGGACCAGAGGTCACATCCAGTCTAGCCCCTTGCACCAATACAGAATTCTCCATACCTAAACTTGCCGCAACAGAAAAATCCAACAAAGAACTAAAGCCTATAATAAAAATCTGCCACAAGTGGAGTTTGGGAGTGACTAGAGCAGACTGAGACCAATGCCTGAAATAACAGGGAATAGTTTTTATTCTATATCTAGATGATTCAAACAAGTGAGCCACACCACACATTGTAGAGAGAAGTTACAAAAACAAAACTTCAGTTAACTGACAATCTGATTGGAGGGAAAAACTCCTTCCTGACCTCAAAATCAGTGAACACTTAGACCAGGGCTATCCAACTTTTTGGCTACCTCTTCATGTTCCCATGACAGATCCAGCACATGTGCTGCCAACTAGACAATCCCGAGTTGGACTCTGAGCATGTGTGTGGGTGGGACCCACAAGTCAGGCTCCTGACATATATAATTGTAGTACCCAGAACACCCAATCAGTCCCATCTTCAGCATCTTTGATGCTTCAGGGAGAAAGGTGGTGGGGAAAACAGTAGGTTAAAGTGTAAAAACAAAAAGTTCATTCCTAGAGCATCAAAAGGAAACTCATTACGTGTGTGTTCCCATAAATTTATCCAACTCTCTCCCTCATTATTTTTTTTAAAAAGCTAATCAGATTCTCTGCCTCCACTACTTGTCCTTGGGAGCCTTTTCCGGAAGTTCACTGCTCTGATGGTTAAGCATCTTCTAATTTCCAGCCTAAATTTCTTCAAAACCAACTTGTATCCATTTGTTCTTATACCCACATTTACCTTTAGTTTAAATAAATCTTCTCCTTCCATAGTATTAATTTCTAGGGATGTGTGTTACAGATTTGTATTAATCCATAACTGCTCTTAATGGGCATTTATGGATTGATCTGTATTAGTCCTACCAAACTGCAACAGGTGTGTTGCAGTTCAGTTTAAAATCTATTAAATTAAAAAACAAACAAACCAGACGATTCTGTGCACGCACTGCCTTTTCCAAAATGGTAGCGGTAGTATTGCCACCATTTTGGAAAAGGGTAACCAGTCTGCACATGCCATTTTGGAAAAGGTTGTGCATGCGCAGAACAGTCCAGCAGCCATTTTGTGCATGCATGGTTATTTTTTATTTAAAAATGTAATTGATTTTAATTGTGGATCCGTAAAGCCTGCTTTACTTATTACAATGTGGAATGGCAGGAGTTGGGCGCTGTGGTGGCCATCATTGGCTGCAATGGCTGCCCGTCAGCTGGGGGGAACGGGTCGCTGCATGCAGCACGAGAACGGGGCCATGCAGATGCATATCCGTGTGTGCCCCTGCCCCAGCTGCCTTTGTATTTGTTGGGTGGCAGGACTGGATCTCCGCCGGAGTGACAGCTCCCATCACTGCCTGGGTAAGTCCATGGCGGTGGCAGGAGCTGTCACTTCTGTTTTCACCCAGAGTCCAAGCGGAGCCTTTCCATGGACAAACAGAGCAGGCCCAGAAGAAACAGGAAGGAGAAACAGACAGATAATCTGCTCAGATTCCTCTTATATGGCAGGTAGCAAACCAGGAAGCTGGGAAGTGGAACAAGACTAAGGGGAGATATGACTTGACCAGCACAGGCAGGACCATAACGAAACAGCTGCGCTCTGGTCTAAGTGCATCAGTGGTGCCGAGGTTCCAGCCACTGCACTCAGGGAGCCAAGGGTGCTGGCTCAAGCCCTGGTCTTTACAGATAATAGAGAGGAGAGAGAAAATATCTCTTCCTTATAGTGAAAACAGAATCAATCTGGGCTACGGTCACATTGGGCCAGGTTAATAAAAAAAGATTCCTTTAAAGTAGTGTTAGGGGCTTGCTATAGACCCTCCAGCCTCAAATTTGTACATGGAGAGAAATTTACGGTATTTAACTTTATTAAAGAAATACTAGTGGGAATTGTGTTATTACGGGAGACTTTAATTTTCCTTATGGGAGATAATAATTTTCCTTATTATGAGAGACTTTAATTAGTAATATTACTAATCACAGTAAGGCTCAGTTATTGCTGCATATAATAGGTGATACATTTCTTCACCAAATTGTCACTCAGGCAACCAGAAGGGATTGTTTGTTTGTTTGTTTGTTGCTATTAAGAAGTTAACTGGCCTTTTGGTAAGGGGAAATTCAGTAGATTTAATATATTTGGATTTTAGTAAAGGATCTGATACTATACCACATGAAAATCTACTATTTAAACTGGAGATGGGAATTAATAAAAGACATAGTTAGATGGGTAAGGAATTGGCTAAATGGAAGAAAACAAAGGATTACGCTGAAAGGCAGACTTTCAAGCTGGCGAGAGATTACTGGTGGAATTTCTTAGAGTAGTTTTGGGACCCATCTTATTCAACGTATTTGTTAATGACCGTGGTGATGAAAGTAAGAGCAATGACACCAAGTTGGGAGGGACTGCCAATACAGAGGAGGATCAGAAAATCATACAGGATGAATTGGATGATCTCATGGGTTGAAGTGCATTTTTATAGAACAGCTGAAAACTTATCAGTTAGAAACAATGGAGAAGTAGAGTGGCTTGGGTTTTTTAGTTGACTATGAAATGACTATGAGCTTCCAATGTGATGCAGATGCAATCCTGGGATGTATTTTAGGTGTGATATTTCCAGTAGGGATAGGGAAAGTATTGTTGCCCCTGCAAAAGGTACTGGATAAGGCCATATCTGGAATATTGTGTTCAGTTTTGGTCAATGTTCAAGAAGGAGAAACTTAAACAAGTGCAACAAAGCGCTACTAGGATGAACTTCTAAGATGAGGTTAAAAAACCTGGCCCAATTACTCTTTTAAAAAAAAAAAAAAAAAAAGATTGAGAGGAAACATGATCATACCGTACAAAATATATTCGGGGACTTAATAGGGATGGGTACCTGGAAGGAATTCCAGATCTTTATTCTGGATTTATTTCAGATTTAATTCAGAGTCTGGTGGCCATTTCCCAGCTGTGTTGATGCTTAGTCTGGGCTATGATTCAGGGATTTCCCTGAGTCATAGCCTGGGCTAAGTGCCAACACCTCTTATGAAATGGCCCAGGCTAACAACTGGTGGTGCTTTCAGAAGTGATGGTGCGACCTACGGTTCCATGCGGGTCAAAGCATGGAAATGCGGACTACTGTTATGTCTGGGGGAAAAAAAACTTTGTTTTAATTTGGACCAGATTTGCTCTGCCCTTCTGATTCTGCCCTTGGACTTTGCTTGTTTGTGTTTGTTCCTGCCTGCCCTGAATCCAGTTCTTCTGACCATCTGCCTGCTTGTTTTCCTGTGTCTGTGTTTCCCTAGTCTCTGTGTTGGTCCCCAACCTGTCCACGAGCTTCTGGACCCAGACCTGATACTGTACCTACTCTCCATACCCCCTTGGTTCCTGACACATTCATGTTAATGTTTAATGCTTCCACTCCCCCTTTGCCGTGATTCCTGTCCTTCCTAAATAAAACCTGTCTTTCGATATCGGTATTCCCAGTATGACTACTATTCCAACAAGTTTGTTATCCCTGTGATATTCATGATCATAACTGAATTCCTTAGTACTTTTTATAGTACCTTTTCAGACACAAGAACTCAAGTGTTTTTCAGAAGTAAGTAAGCATAAATATCCCTGTTTCGTAGATGGGGAAACAGAGAGTGTAAGTGAATTGTCTGTGAACACATGGGCAATCTTGTGGCACAGCCCAGAATAGAACTTGGGTTTCATGGCTCCAAGTCCTGGTTTAATCCTTTTAAACTTCTCTCCAGTAATATTACTGCGTGTTATGGGAGATGAAGATCCACAGCACTGAATCACAGTATGCGTCAGATGCAATTTCCTGCTGACCCACATGAAGATAGAAATAGAGCACAGGCTTGTTAGCTTTAACTTTTATTGACTGAAAGCATTGTGGGTGACAGGTTAGGAAAATCTTTCACTCTGATAAGGGTTAGTTTGCAGAGAACAAAAGAGCTGCACACAGGAAATAAGAACAATAAGTATGTTGCATATCATTTCTATGTAGCTGCCTATTCTTATTATGTATGTGTTAGACTTCAGTGTCTCCTTTGTGGAGTTTAAAGGCAAGTGTGGAGTGAATGATACTGCTAAAATGCAAGCTGCTTTTTAAAGAGTCCTTTATACCGTTTAGGTCGCAAAATGTCTTTACATTTTTGTTTGTCAACATCCCTTATTGCACAAGACACCTACAAAGTGACATGGTTTGCATCCTGAAGTGCATACTCCTAAAGGGCCTGATTGTGTAAGGTGATGAGTGTCCCAAGAGAGGGCGCTTGCACACGAGACGGGGAAACTGCCGTGAGCCAAAATCACGGCAGGGGGAATCACGTGAAGCTCCCATTTTTGTCGTGATTTCAATCACAGATGACAGGACTCAAAATCCAGCCCTGTCATCCATGATTGAAATCTTTATATCATTATATATATATAATACATTTTAATATATTATAAATTTGTACTTATATACTTTATATATAAATATATATTTATATTATAGTTTTATATATAAATATATATAATGTAATATAAAGTATTAAATGTTTAATTTAATATATTAAAGTATATATACTTTATAAAGTATACTGAGATAGATAAAAACCTATCTAGATGAATGGACTAAAATGATGGAGGATGGATGTAAATTAGTTTTGTGGAATGTAAGCTGGTTTAACAATCCCAGTAAAAGGGGTAAGGTCATCAACCATTTGAAAAAACTTAATCCAGATATAACAGGCCTCAAGGAAACCCTTCTCCCAGGAGAAGAAATGAATAAGCTTTAAAAGGGCTTGACTGGAGAAGTCTTGTATGAGTTATTATTTTATATATTGCAGCAACCAAACGGTTGAATCAATAAACCTTTATCTATCTATCTATTGGAGAAGTTTTCTTGTATCTTATACTCAAAAAAGAAGCAGAGGAGTGGCCTTATTGATGAGAAAATTTCCTTTTATTGTCATCAACACCATTTCTGATAGTGAGGGAAGATACTTGTTAGCTGCAGGCCAGTTCTCAGGATAAGACACTGGTAAACATTTATGCTCCAAATGAAGGCATGGCATGCAGACTTTCTTAAACAATGTACTCCTTATGCTATTCCCCATCCCATTTCAGAGGCTCCTTGATAGTATTTGGAGAATTTAACTGGGCCCCTGATCCCAGAGTAGATAGAAAAATTATGAACCCAAGCTCCACAGAATTAAAGAAAGTGGAACGAAGCTTCCCAAAGGCATTCCTAGATCTTCCATTAGTGGACAGCTGGAGGGAATGACATAGCAGGGAAAGAGACTACACTTTTTTGCAGCCAGCCAAAATTCTTACTCTAGAATAGATTTAGGAATGACAGAATGGTAACACCTACACTTAATAGAAAAAGTATGCATAGACGATATACTAATTTCTTACCATGACCCTGTGTAGGTGAAGGTCAAAGTTCCAGAAATCCAGAGGTGGGAAAAAACACTGAGTTCTTTGAGATTATCTTTTCTCGAACCCCAAACTATAGACCAAATTAGGAAAGAGATCAAAGATTATTTAGATATCAGTGATAACAAAATGGTTTTGGACTTTTCACTTTGGGAAACAGAATTGTTTTTGAGCGAGAGAGAGAGAGAGACAGAGCTCCACACTTTGCAAGAATAGTTTGACATAGGGTCAGAGTAAGGGACGTGGAGGGTCCTGCTTGGCCATACTTTGGGCTCCTCCACAGGGAGGATATTCTAACTAATCAGCAACCTGTTCTGCAAGAGCTGAGTGCCACACTCCCACCCTCCCTTCCCTTTACGTGCATTGAGCATTCTGGTAGGATTTTAACAACTGGTTCTGCCAAACTGATAGGATATCGTATCTGGCCCTCCACCCAGGCCATTTGCATATTTGCTCTTTCTCAAAAACCAGGATACGCAAGATATGTGGCTTGCTAATCTATCAATATTGGTATGGCTTTATGCAATTAAATAACAGTGAAATCTCATGATTTATAACAAGATTTAGGCTTGGTAGATGTGCACATGCACATGCTGACTGGTTTGAGGATGGGTGCCTCTACTTTGCTGGATAGCAGAGATGAAACAATTAGCAGAATAAATGTTTGCAGGGTGGGTTTTTTTGTTGTAATTTTGGATAGGTTGAGCCAAACTGCATTCATCACAATGTTTCGGCAACAGTTTTTGCTACTTTGGTTATGTTGGCCATTGTCACTTGTGTCCAGTTTTGTTCATATCCGGGTTTCAATCATTTCTGTCACCAACAATGAGAGTGGGTGGAGTAGAAACTGGAACTGAACGAATGACCCAAAACAAATGGACCAAACGAAATCAATGAAATGAATGAATGTCAGAAAAAGACAAAAACAGGTAATTAAACAAAGATCAGTTGGCTACCATTCAGTACCCAAATTGTTTGTTAGTTCAGACTGTTCAGATTAAAATTTGGGTTTGCTTGTTTCAGCGAGTACTCATTTCAGCTCTGCTGGCTAGAGAGTAAGCATAATGACTTCTTTCAGCACCTCTCAGGATTGGGCCTTAAGTTTTAAAAGTGTCTTAACAAAGTGGGGTGAGAAATGTTCTATGTGAGAAGTAAAGACAATGTATTTCCAGGATGCCTTTGTTTTGATACTATTATTATTATTATTAACAAACATTTATATAGCGCCAGCAGTGTACCTGGCACTTTACAAAGTAATAAAATAGACACGGTCTACTATGATAATGTTGTGCTTTGGTTAAATAGCACCAACTGTTTGGGTGGAGCAGATACATTCATAAATCTGAGAAGGTTTGTCATACATGCTTAGATATGATCAACTTTGTCATACATGTTTAGATAGATAAACTCTGCCTTGATATTGCTTCCCACTCCTCTCCATCCCCTGTTTGCTTCCCCCCTTCTCCTTCCCGTTCCTTCCTCCTGTTCTCCTTCCCTCTGGCCCCACTTGTGGAAATCACCTCCCTGCTCTCCACTTCCAATCCTTCCACTTGTCCCCTTAACCCTATCCTTTCTCGCCTCCTGACCTCTATTGCACCCACTGTCTCTCCATACCTCCCGCACATAATCAATCAATCTCTCCCTCTCTACCGGATCCTTTCCCTCTGCATTCAAACATGCCACTGTTTCTCCTATCCTCAAGAAGCCTACCCTTAATCCTTCCAATCCCTCTAATTACTAGGGGTGGGACTTCACCCAAAAATCCGGTTTACCGGATTAGAACCGGTATACCGGTACTGGTATTTACCCATTGATTTCAATGGGGAACTGTCCCCATTGAAATCAATGGGGAAAAAACAAAAAAACACTTTCCCTCCCCTGTCCAGGCTGCGTGGGTGGAAGGGGGGGGGGTCACACACACACCCTGGATTTTTTTTTAAAATTTTTTTAGCCAAAGTCCCTGCTAGTGCGGGGTCTGGCCGCCACCGTGCCGGCGTCGGCAACCCGAAGCCTGCACCAGCAGGTACTAGGGTGATTCCTGGGATGGGGGGCGGTTTAACACACACACACCCCATCCCACGGATCACCCTACCCCCCCACCCAGCGATTGCCTACCTTTTGTGCTTCGGGCGGCGGCTGCACGGCGGTCTGGTGGCTTCAGCGCTGGCTGGCTTCAGTGCTTGACTAGGCCTTCCGGGGAAACCCGGAAGTTCCCCTGGAAGGCCTAGTCAANGCTGAAGCCTCCGGACTGCCGTGCAGCCGCCGCCCAGAGCGCAAAAGGTAGGCGATCTCTGGGTGGGGGGGTAGGGTGATCCCTGGGATGGGGGGTGTTAAATCACCCCCCATCCCAGGGATCACCCTAGTACCTTCTGGTGCAGGCTTTGGGTCGCCGACGACGACATGGCGGCGGTCCGGAGCCCGCACTAGCAGGGTCTTGGGTAAAAATAAATTGCTTTAAAAATCCAGGGTGGGTGGGGGGTGTCCCCCCTTCCACCTGCACAGCCTGGATGGGGGGAGGGTAATTTTTTTTTTCCCCCCCTTTCTTTTTTACATTACGGCCATTCATTTCAATGGCCGCAATGTAAACAAATCTGACACAGGGGAACCAGCACAGATACCCCCAATAATCAGATTAATCCGATACTGCTGGTACAGCAAAATACCAGCAGTATCGGATACCAGGGGAACCGAACTTCCCACCCCTATTACCGTCCCATCTCTCTCCTCCCTTTTGTCTCTAAGCTCCTGGAACATGCTGCGTACACCCGTTGCCTTGACTTACTCTCCGCCAACTCCTTCCTTGACCCTCTCCAATCTGGCTTCCGTCCCTCCACTCTACTGAGACTGCTCTTGCTAAAATAACTAATGACCTTCTCTTAGCAAAATCCAATTGCCACTACTCCATCCTTGTCCTCCTCGATCTCTCTGCTGCGTTTGACACTGTCAACCACTCTCTCTTACTTGACTCCCTCCACTCCCTTGGTTTCCATGGCTCAGTCCTCAACTGGTTCTTTTCTTATCTCTCTGACCCTTCAGTGTGTCTCTTGCTGGTGCCTCCTCTACTTCTTTTCCCCTCTCGGCTGGAGTTCCCCAAGGCTCTGTCCTTGGCCCTCTTCTCTTCTCTCTATACACTGTTCCTAGGCAAACTCATCGAATCACATGGCTTCCAGTACCATCTGTATGCTGATGATACCCAACTCTCTCTCTCCACCCCCCCCACCCCCCTCTCTCTCTATCCAGTCTCACCTCAAAACTGCCTCTCTGACATTTCTACCTGGATGTCTCATCGTCAGCTCAAACTTAACATGACTAAAACAGAACTCCACATTTTCCCCCCTAATCCTTCCTCTCTTTCTTCCTTCTCTGTCTTCGTTGATGGGATCAACATCCAGCCCGTCCCTCAGACACATAGCCTAGGGTTCATCTTTACATAAGAACATAAGTGCCATACTGAGTCACAACAATGGTCCATCAAGCCCAGCATCCTGTCCTCTGGCAGTGGCCAATCTCGAACGCATGGGAGAAGAACCAACAGTCACACTGGCCAATCCATTCCCTGTTGTTCACTTCTAGTTCCCGACAGTAAGAAGCTACTTGGTTAATAGCCATTAATAGGCATACTCTCTAAGAACTTATCCAGTCCTTTTTTAAACCCAGCAATACTACTGGCCTTGACAATGTCCTCTGGCAACAAATTCCATAAGTGAATTATGCATTGAGTGAAAAAGTACTGCTTATTATTATTATTATTATTAGCAAACATTTATATAACTCAAGCAATGTACCTGACGCTTTACAAAGTAATGGAATAAACATGGTCCCAGCCCTAGAGCTTACAATCTGAGAGATGGGGGAGGGGGAAGACAAAGGAAGGGGAACAGAGGTAGAGACAAGGAGTGTAACATTCACGAAGATGCAAGGTCCCAGGTGCACGTGCTTGACTTGGTTACATCGAGAATGATGGCTGGCTGGTCCGTGTGATGAGGATATGAGTACACAGACCTCAGGTAACAGATTGTACTGGATGGAGGGTATCAGCAGGAGTTAGGTGAGGGGAGCAAGGCGTTGGGCAGGGCAAAATGGAAGAGTAGGGATTTGAAGGTACGAAGGGAGGGGGCTAGGTGGATGTGAAGGAGTTCCAGGCATGGGGGGCAGCTAGGGAGATGAGATGAAGGGGGTTAAGGGAGCAGGTAAAGNTTTTTTAGCCAAAGTCCCTGCTAGTGCGGGGTCTGGCCGCCACCGTGCCGGCGTCGGCAACCCGAAGCCTGCACCAGCAGGTACTAGGGTGATTCCTGGGATGGGGGGCGGTTTAACACACACACACCCCATCCCACGGATCACCCTACCCCCCCACCCAGCGATTGCCTACCTTTTGTGCTTCGGGCGGCGGCTGCACGGCGGTCTGGTGGCTTCAGCGCTGGCTGGCTTCAGTGCTTGACTAGGCCTTCCGGGGAAACCCGGAAGTTCCCCTGGAAGGCCTAGTCAAGCACTGAAGCCAGCCAGCACTGAAGCCGCCGGACCAAAGTGCAGCCACCGCCGCTTCCGCTAGGAGCGCAAAAGGTAGGTGATCTCTGGGTGGGTGGGGGGGTAGGGTGATCCCTGGGATGGGGGGTGTTAAATCACCCCCCATCCCAGGGATCACCCTAGTACCTTCTGGTGCAGGCTTTGGGTCGCCGACGACGACATGGCGGCGGTCCGGAGCCCGCACTAGCAGGGTCTTGGGTAAAAATAAATTGCTTTAAAAATCCAGGGTGGGTGGGGGGTGTCCCCCCTTCCACCTGCACAGCCTGGATGGGGGGAGGGTAATTTTTTTTTTCCCCCCCTTTCTTTTTTACATTACGGCCATTCATTTCAATGGCCGCAATGTAAACAAATCTGACACAGGGGAACCAGCACAGATACCCCCAATAATCAGATTAATCCGATACTGCTGGTACAGCAAAATACCAGCAGTATCGGATACCAGGGGAACCGAACTTCCCACCCCTATTACCGTCCCATCTCTCTCCTCCCTTTTGTCTCTAAGCTCCTGGAACATGCTGCGTACACCCGTTGCCTTGACTTACTCTCCGCCAACTCCTTCCTTGACCCTCTCCAATCTGGCTTCCGTCCCTCCACTCTACTGAGACTGCTCTTGCTAAAATAACTAATGACCTTCTCTTAGCAAAATCCAATTGCCACTACTCCATCCTTGTCCTCCTCGATCTCTCTGCTGCGTTTGACACTGTCAACCACTCTCTCTTACTTGACTCCCTCCACTCCCTTGGTTTCCATGGCTCAGTCCTCAACTGGTTCTTTTCTTATCTCTCTGACCCTTCAGTGTGTCTCTTGCTGGTGCCTCCTCTACTTCTTTTCCCCTCTCGGCTGGAGTTCCCCAAGGCTCTGTCCTTGGCCCTCTTCTCTTCTCTCTATACACTGTTCCTAGGCAAACTCATCGAATCACATGGCTTCCAGTACCATCTGTATGCTGATGATACCCAACTCTCTCCCTCCTCCCCCCCCACCCCCCTCTCTCTCTATCCAGTCTCACCTCAAAACTGCCTCTCTGACATTTCTACCTGGATGTCTCATCGTCAGCTCAAACTTAACATGACTAAAACAGAACTCCACATTTTCCCCCCTAATCCTTCCTCTCTTTCTTCCTTCTCTGTCTTCGTTGATGGGATCAACATCCAGCCCGTCCCTCAGACACATAGCCTAGGGTTCATCTTTACATAAGAACATAAGTGCCATACTGAGTCACAACAATGGTCCATCAAGCCCAGCATCCTGTCCTCTGGCAGTGGCCAATCTCGAACGCATGGGAGAAGAACCAACAGTCACACTGGCCAATCCATTCCCTGTTGTTCACTTCTAGTTCCCGACAGTAAGAAGCTACTTGGTTAATAGCCATTAATAGGCATACTCTCTAAGAACTTATCCAGTCCTTTTTTAAACCCAGCAATACTACTGGCCTTGACAATGTCCTCTGGCAACAAATTCCATAAGTGAATTATGCATTGAGTGAAAAAGTACTGCTTATTATTATTATTATTATTAGCAAACATTTATATAACTCAAGCAATGTACCTGACGCTTTACAAAGTAATGGAATAAACATGGTCCCAGCCCTAGAGCTTACAATCTGAGAGATGGGGGAGGGGGAAGACAAAGGAAGGGGAACAGAGGTAGAGACAAGGAGTGTAACATTCACGAAGATGCAAGGTCCCAGGTGCACGTGCTTGACTTGGTTACATCGAGAATGATGGCTGGCTGGTCCGTGTGATGAGGATATGAGTACACAGACCTCAGGTAACAGATTGTACTGGATGGAGGGTATCAGCAGGAGTTAGGTGAGGGGAGCAAGGCGTTGGGCAGGGCAAAATGGAAGAGTAGGGATTTGAAGGTACGAAGGGAGGGGGCTAGGTGGATGTGAAGGAGTTCCAGGCATGGGGGGCAGCTAGGGAGATGAGATGAAGGGGGTTAAGGGAGCAGGTAAAGCATGGGAGGGAAAGAGAGGGAACAGAAGAGGAGCGGAGTTGATGGACTGGAGTACGGAGTACTTCCTTTTATTTGTTTTAAATCTGCCAGCCCCTAGTTTCATGGAGTGTCCCCTAGTTCTAGTACTATTTGAGAGGGAACAGTTATTTACTCTATCTACTCATTCCACGCCACTCAAGGTTTTATAAACCTCTATCATGTTCCCCCTCAGTCTTCTCTTCTCTAAACTGAAGAGGCACAGCTTGTCAAGCCTCTCTCTTTGTACGGAAGCCATTCCATACCCTTTATCATTCTCGTTGTCCTTCTCTGTACATTTTTCGGTTCAGCCATGTCTTTTTTTAGATGGGGCAACCAGAACTGCACACAATATTCCAGGTGCAGTCACACCATTGATTTGTATAGAGGCGTTATGACATCCTCAGTTTTATTCTCTATCCCTTTGCGAATAACTCCTAGCATTCTGTTTGTTTTTTTGACTGCTGCTGCACACTGGGCTGAGGATTTCAGTGTATTGTCCACAATCACTCCCAGATCCTTTTCCTGGGTGGTAACTCCTAGCTTAGTACCCAGCATTGTGTACTTGTAGTTTGACTCCTCCCTCTCCTTTAAACCTCAGATTGATTCTGTTGCCAAATCCTGTCGCTTCTGTCTGCACAACATTGCTAAGTTCTGTTCTTTCCTCACTGTTTCCTCTGCTAAAACCCTTGTCCGTGCCCTGGTCATCTCTCGCCTTGACTATTGCAACTTCCTTCTCACTGGTCTTCCTTCCTCTCACCTTGCTCCTCTCATTCCTATTCATAATTCTGCTGCTAAGGTCATCCACCTTGCCCACCATTTTGACCACGTACAGCCCCTCCTCTCCTCTCCCCACTGGTTCCTTCTTCCTGAACACATTCTGAACAAACTCCTGGTGTTTACCTACAAAGCTTTTCATGGTCTTGCTCCCCCTATCTCTCAGCACTCATTTCCTCCTACACTCCTGTCCGGGAGCTCTGCTCCTCCTCTGCCACCACCCTCGCCTGCGCATGGCTCCTCTGCCCCTCAAAATGCACACACCCCTTTTCCCTGGAACTCCGTCCTTGAACACATTCGCTTGGCTTCCTCCCTCCAAATCTTCAAATCCCTCCTCAAAACCCACCTCTTCCATCAAGCTTTCCCTGGCTCCTCGTTTCCCTAGCCAACTTATCCTGAATCATCGTATCTTGTGTGATGTTAAATGAGTAACTAAACCTTTATAACTAAGCCAAGCACGTGCACCTGAGACCTCATGAGTTCGTGTATGTATCCTTGTCTTTTCCTCTGTCCCCCCCTTTGTCCCCCTCTCCCGTCTCTCTTAGATTGTAAGCCTGCTAGGGCAGGGACCGTGTCTCTTTCTTACAATTGTAAAGTGCCAGGTACATTGCTGGCACTATATAAATGCTTAATAATAGTTACAAGAGAGGAGGGGAATACCGAAGGATGAGACAGTATAAGGAGCAGCATAAGGCGAGTTGATTGAAGCTGAATCTCAACAAGACAGAGGTGATGGTGGTGGGCAAGGTAGGTGATCTGGGGGTTGGGGGCAGGGGGACTCCTATTATAGATGGGGTTTGCCCCCCCGGTTACATAGGCCCAGAGCCTGGGGGTGCTGATCTGCAGCTGCACTTGGACAGTCAGGTGGCGACTGTGGCTGGGGGGCCTTTTGCCAGTTACATCTGGTGAGGAGGCTCCAGCCTTATATTTCTAATTCTAATCTTGCTACCATCATCCATGCCTTCATCACCTCGAGACTAGACTACTGTAACGCCCTCTACATGGGGCTGCCCATGGTGACAGTCTGGAGGCTACAGCTAGTGCAGAATGCTGTGGCCGCTCTCCTGACGGGGACGTACCTATATGAACATATTACTCCGATCTTTGCACACTGCATTGGCTGCCGGTAGTCTTCTGGGCCCGATTTAAGGTGCTGGTGTTAACCTATTAAGCCCTAAATGGTCTAGGTCCCACTTACCCGAGGGATCACTTCATCCCCCGGGCCTTGGGCCAGCCTCTGGGGTCGGCCAGGGGTACCCTCCTGGAGAATCCTGTACTGTAGATGGATGGCCCCCACGAGGAGGACGTTCTTGGTGACCACTCCGTTGCTCTGGAACTCTCTTTCAGCCTCTGCCCATATCTGCTCACCTTCTGGTGGCCGTGCAAGACCTGGTGGTTCTGCCAGGTGTTTGGAGGAGGAGACAGGTAGGGTGGGTTGGGATGTGGGAGGTTTGGGGGAAAGAAGGGGTTTTAATTGGGTTTTTATGTCTCTGCTTTTAATGTATTTTATTAGTTGTAAGCTGCCTTGAATTGCCTGAGGCAAGGGGGAGCGGGATAATAAATACTTGTATAAACAAACAAATAAATAAAACAAAGGTGCAATCTATGGGGGAGAGGGAAGGATCAGAACAGCACTGTGTTTTTATGGATGATCATGCTGCAATATGTGGATCTGGGGAAAATATATTATGTTATTCCCCAAGGTTTGTTTATTTAAATTTGATATTCCACCTTATTCTTATTACTTTCTTTCTTGAGAGAATTCAAACTCCAGCCTCTAAACTTAAATACCAAAATGTAGGGGCCACGTTTGCAAATTTGGTCTTAACCAAAGTCTCACAGAAGGTTCATGGAAGAACCAGGAACAGGTTTCCTAACTCGTAGGCTATAGCCCTTTATTTTAAGTACAAGATAGGCACCAGATGCTAGAAAAGAAAGCTTTGTCACTGCACCCTGGAAGAAGACAGGGAGACAAATTTGGGTTTTAACAGACCACACTCTTTGTTAACCTTTTAGAAGCTGAGGGGGGAACCATTTTCCCCGCCAAAACTGGGTCCAGCAAAGACACTCCATCATGCCTATGAGGGCGGCCTGTTGCACAAACAGGTACCTGCCCTTTCCATATCTAAACTAAGCTAGGCCCCCCTCTCACCTTGTCCCTCCTCTGGCCCAAGACACAGGTCTTGGGTAGGGGGAACGCAACTAGGCACCCGGCAGTGGCCCATGGAGCAAAGATAGAAGCGCGGCAGGTCTCCTGGGACTGCATCTGACCTTGGGACATGTTTGTGATGCCACCTACCTCCCCAGAAAGGGGGGTGCACATCAGGCCACACAAGGTTCCTATGCCTTGCCCTGATCCCCGCCTCTTTATGAAGTGGCCCCACTTCACCTGTTGATCTTCTCTAAAACCCTTAGCACTGAGCCGGATCCCCACCAACCAGTGCAACAATTAGAAGAAACCACCTGATTTAAATGCCCCTGTAACAAGCCAAATTAAGAGAGCTGCACTATGGGGAAGGCGAAAAACCAGTCTGCCACCATGCCAATCGAGCGTGCCTGTAAAAAATTCCTTCCTGGGCCCAACGAGGCGACCAGCCAGACATCAATGGAATGCCTTTTCATACATGTTTTTCATCCAGCTGGTAGATATTCAGATAGAAAGCGGCTTTCTAGAAGAAGCTTCTTCTGTGGTCAACAAGGGGTCTGTTCAGCGAAGGGCAGCAACTTGCTCCTTCACTCAGCACAAACCTAGTGTCATTTGTCAGCCACCGGTGAGGAAATTCCTACGCCAAGCTCAACGTATTTATTAATGTTAATGTGCAACTTTTTGTTATGCTAACATGTTTAGAAAAAAGCTCTTTTATAAAGTAGTGTGTTGTGTCTGATTTTCAAAAGGTGATTTCTGTCTCCTCAGAGAAGCATTTTTGTCATCTGGGAATGTATCTGCCTACCAGAGCATTACAGACAACATGTACCATGGGCTGCCTCCACTGAGTAACACCATGGTGAGGAGTGTATTTGCTTCCCAGTTCTGGCTTCCACAGCCACTGGACCCACGTAGTCCCAGGGTATGGAAAATGGACTTTAAAACTATATGGATTTGGTCTGTTTAGCTGTCGCCTGTGCCATTGTCAACTGTCAACTCAGTGTAATACAGACCACCTTTTCCTAAATGCCCTAATCAATGTCAGGCAAACAAAAGGTTTTCCTTAAATGAATCATCTATTTATTTGGGTGACTCTTTCCACAACTTGCTGGGCATAGTCCAAACAAGCCTATTCCACTCAAAAATGTCTATTGATACTATCCTCAGCTTGGTTCTACCAACCGTGAGAGAGCTAGTGTTTTAATCATCCTGCCATGCAGGTCTGCCTTGAGCAAGGTTAAATGATGGTATGGCAAAAATGTCAGCAAATCAGTGGCTCCTTGTTCACTCCTTGCCTTAAAAGGGTGATACATTTATTTATTTATTTATTTATTTACTTACTATACTTAGTCAATTTTTATGCTATCCTTCCCAAAGGCTCAGTGTGACTCACAAACCATAAAAACAGTAAAATACGAAAACAGCTCCACAAAACTCCCAACCTTCCCACAACCCTCCACAAAACCCACCTATTACCATCTCTCCATTCCCCACATCCAACTCCCACCACTCCTACCCCAAACCCACCCACCGAAGCCCCCATCCCTGCCCACCAAGTTCCTTTACAAATAGGAAGGTCTTACACCACCTCCAGAAGAGCTCAGACTCAAATGAACTTCCGGGGGAAGGGCAACCGAGAACGCCTCCCTGTGAGCCCTCCTTGTATGAACAAGGATGCCCCTCAAAGGGAGGCACTCCCAGCCAATCACAGGGACCACAATGAGGCATGGAAGGACAGGTGGTCTCTCAGGTACATGGGGCCCAGACCATTTAAAGCTTTAAAGGTCAAAAACAGCACCTTGAATTGTGCCTGGAAAAATACAGCTCGAAAATCTGCACTGACTCCTATAATGTGCTCATGACGCCTTGCACCAACTGCAGCTTTCGAACAGTCATCAAGGGCAGCCCCAAAAAGAGCATGTTGCAGTAATCTAGCCTCAAGATGATGAAGGCATGGATTACAGTGGTCAGATTAGAATCAGAAAGGAAAGGTCACAGCCTCCTCACCAGATGGAGTTGGTGAAACGCACTCTGGCCACTGCTGCAACCTGATAATCCAGTCATAGCAAGGGGTACAGAAGCACTCCGAGGCTGCAAACCTGATTGACGAGAGGGGGACAGACTCTATCCATAAAGGGAGTTCCAATCCCCTCCAGGTTACAAAGCCAGCCAACCATCATCACTTCAGTCTTGTCTGGATTCAGCTTCAATCGGCTCGTCCTCATCCAATTCCCAACAGCAGCCAGGCACTGGGAAAACACTGACACTGCAGGATGAAAAAGAGAGGTAGAAATGGGTGTTATCAGCATACTGATGGCACCTCACTCCAAACCTCCAGATGATCTTGCCCAGTGGCTTTAGATACACATTGAAGAGGGGAGGCAGAATGGAATCCTGCGAGACAATACAAGGGAGGTCCCGAGGAGATGATGAGCAATCTCCCATTACCCACCCACTGGGACCTCCCCAACAGGAATGAACAGAACCTCTCAAGTGGCCCTGCACACCCATGCCAGGTCCCACAGACGTGTCAACAACACCTCATCATCAGCCTTACCAAAAGCCACTGGAAGATCTAACATGATCAGCAGGGCACAATTTCCTTTGTCAGTCTCCAGGCATTGATCATTGACCAAGGCCACAAGCACAGTCTCCATGTTGTACCCTGGATGAAACCCTGACTGAAATGTGTCCAGGAATCTGAAAGCATTGAGATGAGACTGAAACTGCCGGGCAACCATCTGTTCAATAACCTTCCCTAAAAAGACAGGCCGATAGCTGACTGAGGAGTCGGTGTTCAAAGATGGTTTCTTAGGCATGGGCTGGACCACCGCAGTTTAAAGGGTGTCCAAGAACCTGCCCTTCTGAAGAGAGGTGTTGACAACCCTAGCCAGCAAAGGTCCCAATGTCTCCGTGCTGGCTTTCACCAGCCAGGACGGGCAAGGATCTAATTCACAACTGGTTGTCGACATTGCTCAAAGCACATCCTCCACATTGGTGGGCAACACTAATTGAAAATGATCCAAACAAATAGGACAAGGCTGAGCTTCCACAACCCCAAACTCTGACTTTGCGTTTGAAATAGCAGTGCCCGAATCGTGGGGATGAATACAAGTGATTTTGTCTGCAAAGTAGTTAATAAAAATGTCACAGCAGGCAATAGATGATTCAGGTTCATGGTGAAGACAGACTGGATTGACCAAGCCATTCACCACCCGAAATAGCTCTGCAGGATGGAACTTTGCAGATGCTATGATAGCAGAGAAGAAAGCTCTTTTTGCCATCATCACAGCCATGGCATTGTCTTTCAAAAACAATTATAACCCTTGTGCCATGGCATCTGTAGCAAGAAGGGCCGGGTTACCTTTTGAAGGGGGTTGACACAACTAAACACACTGGCTTGAGCCCCCACCCAGAAATCTGGGACACTAAATTTTACTATGCAGCCTGGCAGGCTGTTACTTTTCCCACTTGCAAGCACGCCAGCTAGGTTGTGAACAAAGGAGCTTTATTAAAAGATAAGAATTAACGAAGTATTAAAACAAAGGAGCATCTGGTACTAATGATACTTTCCACACATAAGTCCCACCTTCAGAGCAAGAGTCCTGTGTCACAGTAAAGAGTCACAGTTCTGCGCCAAACCCCTTCACCCCACTCACGGTTCTTTGGGGAAATGTTCAGTTCACAGAACCCTGGTTTTCCGACTCAGGCTGCCGCTGCTCTCTGTCACCAACATCCTCAATCATGCCTCCGTAATCGTCACCTTAACCTGGCCCAGGGAGGCTGTTCCTCACGGGCTGCTGCAGCTACCTCGTGGAGTCTTCAGAAGAACCTGGGAGCCTGCCTCCTGATCCAGCAAGTGAGTTCAACAAGGGAATGGATCAGAGGGGCTTACCAGGTCCAGTCATCCAACACTGGTTTTTCCCTCCTGTTCTCTGGAGACCCTGGGAGCCTGTCTCTGACTAAGCAAGTGATTTCAGCTAGGGTCTGGGTCAGAAGAACTCCATGGGCACTAACTAGTCTGGTGCTCTCTAATATCAGTACTCCAGAGATCTCTGGAGGCCTCATAAGAAAGAAAGACTCTAGCAACACTGCCAGAGTACACAAGCCATCTCTAGTGGCTTGCTTGTTTTGGCCCAGCCCCTTGAGGGGCACTATTTCCGACAGCTCGGAAGGTTATGGTGACTCAAACCCAACCCCAAGGCTTTGTCCAGTTTATTGTGGTCCAAGAACATTGTTGCTCTGGTGATTGGAACTAATTCCCTATTGTCCAAGGGGGTCCCCAAATTGTCCTCTGTGGTCTCCCATCATGCACCTGGAATGTGCATGCAAATCAGGCATGCAGGCAAATGAAATGTACTCAGGGAGGGCACACCCATGGAGTTTTCCCTTTCAATGGGCTGTTCCAAAGTCCTGGGCTACACAATCTATGCCGCCATCGGCCGGCTTCAGTACGAGTTGAGCACCACCTGCACTCTAACTCCTGCTTCAACCACCTCCGGTTCCCCATATACCAAGGGGACCTATGCCATTGCAGCAGTGAGAGTGGATGCCTGGGTGCAACCATGTCAATGGCCATGGTCAAGATGTCATTCCATAAAGCAACCAGGTCAACAAAGTAGCTGCCAAGGTCCGTGGGTAAATTCCCCAGAGAGTTCTGGAAGCCAATCAGATCCATTAGTCTCCAGGGGCAGACCATCCTAACTGGTCCACCTCTGATGGGGGCTTCAGAGGGCAGGGATCTGGACTTTCAAAAGGTAATGGTCCAACCAGGACAATGATGTGTTAGAATCTCCCAGCAAAAATCCAGTCCATCATGTGTCCCACCTCATGTGTTGTTATCTGGGATAAACCCATCGTTGTCATGGAGACCACGAAGTCCCACTCTGGTCCAAAAAGGTTGGTCCCAGTGTGTATGTTGAAATCACCCAAGACTATAAGTCTGTGTGGCCTCATGACTGCCTCTGAGACCAGCTCAGTCAGGGAGTCTGCTGTGCTGTGCCGTGCTGTGAATGAGGTGGTTGGTACACCAGCAGAAGCCCCGATCTGTCCCTGGCTAATTCCAAAACAAGTTCTGCAGGGTGAAGAGACACTCCCTGCCCCTTCCCTGCCCTTATCTGGCATGTCTGTTTATCTGACACAGGGCAGGATTGTGCCCTTGTATTGGTGCCTAAGTAAAGTATTATCAGGATATGCCAACTGACCTGTTCTTTTAAGATATCTTCGTAGGAAAGGTAAATCTCTTTTATTTAATATTAGAAATCTGTCTCAGCCCAGGAAATGTAGAAAGAAAAGATAATGGTCGCTTAGGTGAGGTCATTGTTGAGTCAGTGTACCCTAATATAATGCAGACTCTGCACAAATCTGAAACATAGGAAAAACTTCAGAATATGGTGTGTTGTAGACCAGTTAGCAGCCTGTACTCTTTTTTTTTTTTCCCCTCTAGTAAGGCTAGATAAATCCTTGCTTCTGTTTAGCAGTGGTGTGCATGTCATTTTCGTTATTACAGTAACAATAATGTGTATGTCTTCTATTTATTTGTATGTTTGGGTGAAAACAGACATGACACTAACCACCCTTTAACCACCCTTGGTGGTCATTTATGCATGTTTCAGGGCTGCATAGGGCACCAATACAGCCCTGCAACATGCATAAATAACCACCAAGGGTGGTTAAAGGGTGGTTAGCGTCACGTCTGTTTTCACCCTCCGTTGGCAATCGCCTATGGCCACGCGAAATAAACTTTATTATTATTATTATTATTATTATTTTATTATTACAGTAACAATAATGAACATTGTTGGCTTTGTTATTGCAATAACAAAAATGACAATAATAACAAAAATAGAAATGAAAACAACTTTTTGTTTTTGAAATAAAGGGGAAAACCTGAAAAATGTATTTTTGACTATAACCTTTTTAATTCGTATTCAGTTCTGATGAAACTTGGGATGATTGTACCCCCCAATGGAGGGCACTATGTGTACCAAAGATTAGATAAAGGGAATTGGTTACAGAAGCAATTGTATGTTGTGATTTTAAGAAAAGCTCCATACACATTCATGGCTACAGATTCTTTATCTTCCATACTATTTGCATGAAATCTATTAATATTATGTTCCTCCACAGGTTTAACACTCCTGCCAATTTTCAGAAAGATTGGATAAAGTGTCCTGTGGTATAAGACATTAATTTGAAAATACATTTCCAGCTGTAACATTTATATTCCATCCTGTTTACAAGACATTTGACAGGAATGTATCGCATACCTTCCCTGTCATCTCTACCAAACTACAGGACAATTTGATAAAAGGACCCAATTTTATAAGCAATTAAGGTTGTCCCCTTAAAGACCATTATTCAGATAAATAGTAGCACATGCAGTGCCAGTCAGAGGCAGGCACCTGACATGGCAGGGGAAGGGAGGCTGTAGGAGGGAGGATGTGGAGCACCCAAAAGACTGACAGACATGTTCATTGGCCAATTACTGCATGCTTCCAGCTTTACAGGACCAATCGGTGGTGGCTTTGAGGCAGGCATAGGGCACGTCCCTCAAGCAGGGACATTTTGGGGATAGCATCCAAGCAATCAGGAGACATAGTTTACACATCCAGGCTGGCCAGTTATCATCACAATCACATCCTGCAGCACTCTGACAGAGAAGATAAGAGAATCTCTATTGGCTCTTTCCTAAACAGCTGCTTCTGACTTCCCACTAACAAGTGGGGGGGAGATGTTGGGATGGTCACAGCACAGAATGAGGCTATTTGCTTGACATTTGTGCTGGCCAATTGGCATCACAAACCGATCTTATACCACAGTGATGTAAGAAAATCCCTGGATAGACTCCTTCTCTGCATATGCTGTGCAGGCATATACAATTGGGACCCTTTATCACATCTTTCTGATATTTAGCAGAGATGATTGTGAAAGTGTGATATACAGCCCTGCAAAATTTCATGTACGCTGGTTGGACTACAAAGATGTTCCAGTCAGACGTGCATTTATAAGTTAATTGCTTATACCACCAGGACCCTTTATCCACTACTTCTGAAAGTTGGCAGAAATAGTACATATGGGAAGGGGTATAAACCTGTCAAGTTTCATCTACATTAAATGTGAGGCAAAGAAGTTGCAGCTAAGAATATATATGAAGATTTTTGCAAAATAATATAATTCAACTGCTTATAAAATTGGATTCCTTTATCTACTCTTTTTGGAATTTGGTACATTTAACACCTTCCATTGGAGGTATAATCTCTCAAAGTATCAGCCAAATATAATAAATAACAAAAAGGTTAAAGTCAAAAATGTGTGTTCCATTGAAACCAAAGGAAAATGAAAATAAAAGCAAAAACGAAAATTTGATATTTATGAAAACAAAAATGACCTATTTAAATAATGAAAACAAAAACCAACATGGGCACCTGTTACACACCTCTACTGTTTCGATATTGTATTTGTATTTTTGAACATGTGATTAAATTTTGTTTTAGACAGAGACGCTGTTTCCATGGAGAGCATTTCTAGCAGATGGTGGACCATTTCCAGGCACTATTAGCAACCTAAATCCTATCAATTATAATATGCAGGTATGTTGTCTACTGCCCGCTTTTATTTTGCATGTCTCCAGCACAACAATATAAAGATAAAAATGACATATTGCATTAGACCTAGTCCAACTCCTTAGCAGGGATGGGCATTACAGATTTGGATTAATCTGTAGCTGTCTGATAACAGCAGTTACGTATTAATCCAAAAACGCCAAGCTAATTATGGATTCGCTACCTCTTACTGCTGGGGGCTGGAACAACAGGGAATGGATTGCCCAATGTGATCTCTTGGGTACTTCTCACAAGAGACAGAGATTGGCCACTGTTGGAGACAGGATGCTGGGCTTGATGGACCATTGGTCTGACCCAGTATAACACTACTTATGTAAGGTTTGCCCAGGAATTCTCCCAGTCTCCACTCTTTCTAGTTGTGCCTGTGTGGACTGAGTGATGAGGGCCGAAGAGTTGCTCATGGGGAGCTGGTTGGGATGCAGTTTCAGCTGGAAGATGTACTTTGCAGTACCTTGGATGTTGTGGAAGCTCACCCAGATCAGCGAACCTCCCTAGCTAAGGTAAAACAGGTACAGCTTGACATAACAGTTACTGATTTTGGACTGAACTAGAGCTGAAATGAGTACCTGCAAAAATGGGTATGCTCGTCAAATTTCTGGTACAACACAGGGTACCAATTAGGAGCGGTCCTTCGGAGAAAATTGCAGTTCAATTCCGTTTTCAGTTCTAATCCGCAATTTCCAGATTTAAATATGGATTTGTATTACCGATCCATATTTAAATCAATTAAAAGCTTTAAAATAATTTTAAATGTTTTACATTTTTTTTAAAAACCCAAACACCTGTGCATGCGCAAAATGACCACCAGACTATTATGCACAGGCACACCCTTTTCCAAAATGGCAGTGGCAGGGTTGCTGCCATTTTGGAAAAGGGCACACAAGCACAGAATGGTCCAGTGACCATTTTGCATACGTGCAGTAATTTTTGTTTTTATTTTTCTGTAGATTAGAACCGAAGCGCAACAGGTGTGTTGTCGCACTGTTTTGGTTCAGTATAGATTGATCTGTAATGGCCTGTTACGAGCAGTTACGGGTCAAATCGGAATCGGAATCTGAATGACTGCCTCTAGTACTAGTCAGTTACCCGATGACCCAAAATGTTGACTTCTGGTACCGATTTTGATTTATTTATTTTTTACTTTTTCATCTATATACTAACTCCCAACATTGATTTATCATTTTCCATCTACTTCCATCAATTTTATGGCAACTTCCAGTCCCAGAAAGCTACTTACAGTCCCAATTTATTTTACCTTTTTTGCAATTTCTCATCTTGACACTTAAATTATTGGTTTACCATCCTGGAAAATCAACTTTTCAGTCCTGGAAACTACTTTGGTTACTTTTTTCTTCTTCATTTTAATACCAGTTATTTATGTTTCTGACCTAGTATACTGATTGGTATACAGATCTACCAATTGGGAATTGGTAAACTAAAAATTGTTAGCAGAAGTACTCAATTTTGCGGGTATTTGGGTACCCCATTGGTACCAGGTAACTCATTGGATACCCAATGTGGTACCTGAAAATGTGGGTATTACCCACAATTACTAAATTTAGTACCTGTTTCTGCTCTAGTCTGGACAGCTTTCGTGTAAAATTCCCGTGGCTCTGTGAGTCCTTTGAGCGGAATCGGGGGGGCGGGGGGTGTTGGGTCTGCATGTTACACCCATGTAGTTGTACTGTGGTAACATAGCAACTCCCTGCTCACATGAGAAGAGCACACTTTTTGAAGACTCTCTAGAGTGCTATTGATAGTGAAGAGAGCTACAGTGATGGAATACATTAGGGGCATTGGTGTCCATCGCACAGCTTATGCTCCACACTGTCACCACTGAGATAATAGTAAGAAGATAGAAGGCTTCCTTACCTTCCCCAACCTTCACTTAAAAGAAAGCAGATGGCTTGGCCACTCTCGTACAACTAGATTTATGTAGTTACGGGGAGGATAGGTCTACCAGGCTATATTTCTTACAACTTTTTGTTTTTACCATTAATGTAAATGTGGTGAGTGGTCAGGTCACTGAGGTTATTTATCCTTTCCATAGACTAGACAGAGCTACTTCAGAGGACAGACAAAGATTCAGGTCATTTCTTATGTAGACTGATCTGTTAGTTCATCTCCATTTTTTCTGGGATGCAGATAAGCCTACCAAAATGAAAACACTTTATATAAAAAAAGGGGAGGGGGGGATGCTGTCCCAGTGGACTGTCAGGAAGTGTAAATGTGCAGAAGTGGACAAAGAACACAATATTTTTTTGAAGGTCTGAGCTGAAGTTTGACATTAAAGCTGCCTCTTACAAGTGACCCTGCAGGGAGCTTTACTGAGGTATCTGGCTCAAAGAAGTGTCAATAAGCAAAAGGATTCAAACGTATGCGTATGCATTTTGATAGTGTCCTTTTTATCATATACCAGTGCTCATTGGTGACAATGGGGGAAAACACAGAGCACACGGGATCCCTGTTAAACTGTGGGGTTGATACAAGATTTTAACAGTACATTTTTCTCCTAATCATTTACACAGAATTCAGTAGAGAGAGATGAATTGAGTGGCAGTCAGACACAGAGCACTGGAAAAACTTCCAAGACTCTCCCAGGATCACAAAATTCAGTCACTTCGTGCACTTTGCTGAGATCCTCTCTGATAATATGGAAGCAACTGGAAGTATTAAAGGCAGAATGGGGAAGGATTAAATTGAAAGTTGAAGATATTAATACATTGCCTCTGTACAAACAGTTCTCTGAGCTATATAGGTGAGTTTCATTCTGAGGTGTTTAAAAAAACTTATGTAGAGCTGGAGGGCGGAAACGATTAATCAAAAAATTTTGCTTTAGAGACTACTTTACAAAACGTGGCCTTACGCATGTTGTAAATGGAAACTAACATTCTGCAGTGGGTTAATGGCACAATGTCCTGCCCCATTCCCTGCCCCATACTCACCTTTGCCTTGTGCAATCATTGTGCATGTCTCACAAATATAGACAATAGTCTGAAATGCAACACAACCAATGCACAAAATGTAACATGGTATCCGTGCCTTTAGTCATGAGGTTCATTGTTTATTTTAAGGACATAAAGAACCCTTTTGGTATTCAGATTGTCACTGCCTCCTGCAGAAGGAGCTGCATTGTCTTTCCTTAACAGAAGCTACCAGAGGATAGGAGAGGGGTGCCTGGATCTGTGTGGTTGTTAGGGGAGACGTTCTTCTGGTAACCAGAAATACTGGTTTTGGCCCCTGTCTCCCTGCTTTGATCACTGGGCTTTTATTTTTGAAGAGCCACATATTCAATATCACATAATCTGCGCAGAAAGGCGAGCAAGGTTTCCAAGCAGGATGAATGGTGATATTGTACCAAGCAGGATGAAGGGTGATAGTGCAATGAATCTGTCTCTGGGTGAATCCCTGACTCCATTGAAGTCATTATAAATTCAGCCATTGACTTCCCTTGAATCAGGATTGGACCTTATGTTTGAATGGGAGCGAGGTCTGAGAGCAATACATGAATTAAAAAATAACACTGTTGAGAGGAAGCATGTGTGACCAGAGTACAGTAACCTCTGCCTCTGAGCTCTTCTAGAATGGACATACTGTATCCTGCGATGAAAGCCATAGCCAGGCAAATGAGCATGGAAGAGGAGTACGAAGGATTGGTAACAACAAGCCCGCAGTCTGTTCTACCCCCAAAAGGAGCTTCAGAAATTGTGATCAAAACAAGCCAGGTAAAGGGGTATTAATGACCGGGGGAGAAGAGGGCTGTTAACTTGGAATTCTACTGAACTAGGTGGTGACATAAAGCCTATAAGGTACTGGGGAAGGTAAGGTCTGGCTGCCCAACCCTTTGGCCAGAGACATACCTGCAGCACAAACTAGTGCTCTTCTTTCTTGCCCTACTGATGGGTGCTACTTTTTGGCCTGCTTGGTGATCCCGCTCCTGTAGAAAGCAGTGCTTTGCCACCATTCTATCTCATCCTATCCCTACTTCCTTCCTGGATGAAAGGCAGCATCTGGCTGCAAGAAAGGGGGCAAGAGCAGTAACAGCAAGCAGGACCACTATTGGGGAGAAGTGGAGGGGCATAGAGCAGAGGGAACTCCGTCTCTGAAGGTGCCATACCTCCACTCGCTGCTGCTGATTCTCCCAGTCAGGACAGAATCAAGCGTAGGCTGTGTGGAAGCCCACAAAAGCCCCCAATACATGGAATCCATGATTAAACTTGAAATGACAACCTGAGTATAAGAAGCACTGGCATAAAATTATGGGCCCACAGACCCTCAAAACCAGAGAGCCCCTGCCCATGGAAGTCCTGTCGGATGCCCCAACACATGAGTTGCCTGTAAATGACTGCTTCCTAGAACAGCTGGTTCTGGAACCAACGAGAGGAGGAGCTATTCTAGATCTAGTCCTGAGTGGCATGCAGGACCTGGTGCAAGGAGTAACTGTGGCGGAGCCACTTGGCAATAGTGATCATAATATCACATTTGACGTAATTTCTGGAGTGAGAAAGACAAACAAAAGTACAGCAGTAGCATTTAACTTTAAAAAGGGAGACTATGACAAAATGAGGAAACTAGTTAAAAAGAAACTAAAAAGCCCAGTTGCAAGGGCTACAAGTTTGCAAGAGGCGTGGAG
>QEPC01009342.1:487491-497542 GCA_003113815.1 Sphenodon punctatus
GGAGCTGGGGGAAAACAACAGGGAATGGATCCCCCATTGTGACCTGTTGGGTGCTTCTCCCAAGCCACCGTGATTGGCCACTGTCAGAGACAGGATGCTGGGCTAGATGGACCATTGGTCTGACCCAGTATGGGACTTCTTATGTTCTTAATAAACTAGAAATAACCATATATGAAACATGCAGACCTGCAGTGCTGGGGACCCCAATCACTGAAGGGATGTTATTGTTTAATTGATCAACAATTAATTACAGTAACATTTTTCTTTTTCTAATGGGTGAATCAGTTATTCATCAAACCTTCCTATGTTAGCAGAGGGCCCACATGGCCATTTTGCGTGAGGCCCCAATGTCCCTGGATCTGGCACTGCTCCCAGTGGAACCAAATCCTGACTGGATGGAGAGGAGGGAGCAGAGCCAGGAGAGGAGAATAACGTCTTTCTCTGCCTGTGCTTAGGATGGTGAGGTAATGGAACGAGCGTCAAGGTGTGTGGCTTCTGAAGTTCAGAACGCAGGGCTCCTGTCCCTTCCTTAGCAAAATTCTAATTGTGCCCCTGGCTCCAGCAAGACTTAGTGAATTGGAATTCCCAATGCGCATTGCAAGGACCACATTTGGAGTAGTGCAGAGCAGCTCTAATGCACTGTGAAATCAAGCCTTCCATGCTGGTAAAGAAATTCTACCAGATTTGTATTTTTATTCTATATTTTTAGCATTTTTCTGATAGCAGTTTGCTTTAAAAAATGAGAATTGTGAATGCTTCTACTGTGACTAGGGCTGAAATGAGCAGCTACATTTCTGCTCGTGAGGAATTTCTCCATATCAGGAACCGGGATCAATTTCCCGATGCTTTCCCAATACTGATGTGATTTCTTGATTCTCACAATACTGTGAGATGCCATCCCAAAATTTACCGACTTTCCACTGACCATTTATAGCGTACCGTTCATTTATCTGAGGGTACCGTTTGTTGTGTCCACATATCTGAGCCAATCACTATGTGAATAGCTCACCCCTTAACCTCCACTCCAATGCCTCCCATCAGAATTGGTGTTCTTTGTTTCTTTTGCTTTACTAATATACAATTCAGGTGCAGATTGATCAAAGGAACCTATGTACCAGCCAATGAGTGACAAGGAAGTACAAGGGGAAATTGAGTGCAAGAAATGCGGTATTGTGTTAGTATTATATCTTGAGATTTTAAATGGACAGCAAAGCAGTAAACAGCAAAGCAGTAAACAGGATCCTGATAAGTGGAAAGTCAGTAAATCAAGAAACAAAATGTGGGTCGAGACATTACTGAATACCAAGAGGTTCTCAATTCAGCCGAGATGGTATCAGCAACTGAGATTTCAGTGAGATTTCCTGTTTTAATAAAATCTCATTTCAGCCCTACCCAGTATGTAACACTAGAATCATAACATTAGGAGAAAAATTAATAGTCATACGTTCCAGCCCCCTGCACAATTACATGATACCTAGGCCATCACAAACATATTTTTTTTTTATCCAACCTCCTCTTTAAAAAAACAACAACAACAAAAAAACAATAAAGGAGAATCCACAACTTCCTAGGCAGCTTGTTCCATTCCTCACCTGTCAGAAAGTTGTGGGGTTTTTAACGTTTAATTTAAATCTGCATCTCTGTAGCCTGAACTCATTTCCTCTTGTCCTTCCCATAGTAGCAAAGGAGAGCAATAGCTCTTCATCTCCTTTATGGCAGCCTTTCAAATACTTAAAAATTGTGCTCCTATCCCCTTAGTTTTCTCTTCTCCAAGCTAGACAAATTCATTTCCTCTAGCAGTCTCTCCTTGTACAACTTTCATTCTAAAATCCTTATCATTGCTCTTCTCTAGCTCTTTGCTAGTTTCGGGTGCCCTTCTTCAAATGGGATGCTCTAGCTAAGTATTAACCAGCTCTGCGCAATCACTCCCCACACCTTGCATACAATGCTTCTGTTAATGCAGTCTAAAACTATCAAAGGAGCTAACGATCAGACAAAGGGTGTTAACAAATGAGACAGTCCACACCAGATGGGTGTCCCCTTGTCTGTTTGTTAGGAGTTCATGGCCACCACCCACTGGACACACAGCCCCCACTCAAGGCAGGGTCCTGGAGCATGCGGAGCCTGCTTTGCGAGCAAATGTGAGCTAATGTGTGCTCATGTGCCTGCATCCCATCAATTAGATTGCGTGCAGCATTGCATGTGTATAGGTCTGCCACCAGCACAATCGAGTCACAGGCAAAGAGCCTAGAGCATTCTGAAGAGCAACCACTTCCGGCCTTTTTCTCCACTCTCACTTTCACTGGTGCACATGCAACATCCATCTTAAAAACCTACTGCACAATTTTCAAACATGCGTTCTCCCCGCTTGTCCTGGTTGTCAGTACGTGCCCAGTGCTTGCTGTTTCCCAGCCACTGTATTCTCAGGAATGATTTGCAAAGGATTACCACTGTTGGGGCCATGGATAATACTGACAGCCAGGCAACAAACAGCACTACTCTCGCCACCGAGTAATCACAGTCATTCTCTGCCTATTGATCTGCCAGTCAAAGCTGCATTTCCTGGACCAAGAAAGAGACCAAGGCCTTCATCACTCTATGGAGGGAGCAGAAGGTCCAATATGCCCTGGTGAAGTACTACTGGAACAAGGTGGTGTTCCAGAAGATCCTGGTTCACATGGCGCAGCAGGGCTACACCCAGGACGTGAACCAGTGCCGGCAGCCAGCCAAGGACTTGAAGCATGATTGCAAGGAGATCTAGGGAAATAGCTTCGCCTCCAGTCTTAGAAGGCAAACATCTCCTTACTAGATAGATAGATTTATTAAAAGCATGGCCAAAGGCCATTGCTCAACAAACAAACATATAACACATAAAACAGGACCAGAATCGTTGCACAAAATACATCGTTCTGTGTAGCTCCTTACTATGAGCTCCTTGACTGGTTCCTATGCATGTATGGAGCCATTGTAGCATCCTGTCTGCATAGCTGCCAGGGGCTAGAAGCAGGTGGCTATGGTTCCCCCACTCCCAGTCCCACCGTGAAACCCGTGAATGCCAGCAGAGATCTCTTGATGCCCATCTCCACCACAGAGCCGATGCAGACATGGACACCGTGACTCTCATGGTGTATCCCCTTGAGAGCCAACTCTTGGATCCACTGGAGGTTCTGGTTGAGGACCCAGAGGATCTAGATGCCACCTTTGTAGAGGAGATGGTGGAGGAGAATGGTAAGTTAATGCACTGGAGTGGGGGGGGGGGCATGTTCACATTTACTGAGCTGCATGATAATGGATTTTATTTATTGTTATCTAATTATGTTCTTTATTGTTTACCGTGTTGACAGATGACTAGGAGAACATAGAGGAATAGCAGGAAAATCCCCAGGACTCTGCTCCACCCGACAGGATAATGGTAGGTGTGGGATGTTGGTGGGAAGGCACCATGGCAGGACAGGGGACTTGCACGTTGTGGGGGGAGGCACTATGGTGGGAAGGGTAGAGCCAAAATGGCAGTGGGGGTGGGGGGGAAGGTGCAAATGACAGTAGTTGATTTCTGTATGATGATCACTCCTCTACAGTGATTGCAGGAGGAGAACTGTGTAGCACTGGGATCCCGCTGCAACAACTACTCCAGCAGCTGCATAGGTCAGGTACTCATTCCCTCTTCCCTTTGGGCAGGCAGGGTGGGAAGGTGGGTGAGGTGGTCTGAACTAATGGCTCTACTTGTTACCCTTCTACAGGTCTGCCAATGCAATGGGCACAGACGGAACTGCCTGCCACAAGCACCCAGTGGAACCAGGATGTGCGGGTCTGCAATGCAGGAAGGATTTGGCAAGCGAGCTGCTTGGGGAGACCATGCGATGAACAAGCAAGATCTGCAATGCCATTAACGGCACCAGTCTGTACTTTTGTCCTTCACCCAGACCAGCCTCTTGGTGGGTACAGCCCTTCAAATGGGGTTGGTGATTTGAAGCCGCGTCTCCCAGCAAGTACCTATCTGCACACATCAGCTGCCCTTGCATCGCTTCAATCCTCCCCAGCATGGTCTTACTTCAGTGCACAGCACTGAAGTAAGAGCCACCTCTGTGATGTGCTGCCCCCCTGTATCCCAGCCACAGGTGGAGTGAGAGCCTATCTGTGCCTTGAAATCACATTCCGCCAACGACAACAGAAGTCTTGGATCTGCTAGATTGCTCACAGGTTCTGCTCAGCAGCGGTAATGAAGGCCTGGAGCATGATAATGAGCACAAAGAAGTTCTCAGCATCCGTTTCCATGACTCTGGTTTCGGCGTCCATGAACTCTGCAGACCACACACCCAATGTTTTGAACAGCTTCAAGAGCTGGGCGAGTGCCTAGCTAGGATTGGCTGCACACTGCACGTGAATAGCTTTGACTACTATTAGTCATGTGTCCTCACAGGACTGGTTGCGTGATGAGCATGAGCTTCTATTGGTTAAAGGCCAACAATTGGTTGGAAAAGTTTTTGCAAAAGTTATTAGGGGTGTGCAATTCATTTTTGTTATGATAATGAAAATGAAAATTTTCATTTTTTTTGTTATTGTAATAATGGAAAAGAAAATAATAATGAAAACAAAAAAATGAATTTTTGTTTTTGAAATAATGGGAAAAAACTAAAAAATGTATTTCTGGAAATAACGTTTTTGTTTCTTATTCAATTCTGATTAAACTTGGGGAGATTGTACCCCCAATGGAGGATACGATGTGTACTAAATTTAGAAAGTTTTGGATAAAGGAAACCAATTTCATAAGCAATTGAATGCTGTTATTTTAAGAAAAGCTCCATACACATTCCTGGCTACAGCTTCTTAATCTTCCATCCAATTTTGATGAAACCTGGGAATATTATGGCCCTCCCCAAGATTACCAATCCTGCCAAATTTCAGAAAGATTGGAGAAAGAGTCCTGATGTTATAAACCATTAACTTGAAAATGCATTTCCAGCTGGAACATTTTTATATCCCATCTTGTTTTTAACACATTTGGCAGGAATATATACTATGCCTTCCCTGTTATCTCTGCGAAACTACATGGCAATTTGATAAAGGGCCCCCATTTTATAAGCAATTGAATTTGTCCCCTTAAAGACCATAATTCAGATAAATAGCAGCACATTCAGTGCTACTCAAAAGCAGGCACCTGACATGGCAGGGGGAGGGATGCTGTAGGAGGGAAGATGGGGAGCAACCCAACAGACTGACAGACACATTCACTGGCCAATTACTGCATGCTTCCAGCTTTACCGGACCAATCGGTGGTGGCTTTGAGGCAGGCATAGAGTGTAGCCCTGAGGCAGGCATAGAAGGGACATCATTGGGACTTTGAGGATAGCATCCCAGCAATCAGGAGACATAGTTTACACATCTTATCATCACAATCGCATCTTGCAGCACATTGACAGAGGACATCAGAGAATCTCTATTGGCTCTTTCCTAAACAGATGCTTCCAACTTCTCAGTAAAAACTGAGGGAGAGATGTTGGGATGGTCACAGCACAGAATGAGGATATTTGGTTGACGTTTCTGCTGGCCAATTGGCATCACAAACCGATCTTATACCACAGTGACACGTAAGAGAATTCCTGGCATAGGCTCCTTCTCTGCATATGCTGTGCAGGCTTATAAAATTGGGACCCTTTATCACATCTTTCCAATATTTGGCAGAGATGATCCTAAGGTGTGAGATACATCCCTGCCAAATTCCATGTACACTGGTTGGACTAAAGAGATGTTACAGTCATACATACATCTATAAGTGAATTGCTTATACCACCAGGACCCTTTATCCAATCCTTCTGAAAGTTAGCATAGATAGTAAACCTGTGGAGGGGTATAAACTTTTCAAGTTTCATCCACATTAGATGGGAGACAAAGGAGTTACATCCAGGAATGTATATGCAGATGTTTGCAAAATAACATAATTTAACGGCTTATAAAATTAGATTCCTTTATCCAATCTTTCTGAAATTCGGTACACAGAATGCCTTCCATCAGAGGTGTAACCCCCTATGTTTCATCCAAATATAGTGAAAAATACAAAAGTTACAGCTGAAATGTGTTTTCCATTTGAAACCAATGAAAATTTAAATAATGAAAACAAAAATGAAAAACAACATGGGTCCGTGGTGCACACCTCTAAAACCTATGCTGGCTCTGTGTGTGTGTGTGTGTGTGTGTGTGTGTGTGTGTGTGTGCGCACGCGCGCACATTGTATGACCAATCCAGGTGGCTATTACATTGCATAGACATTTCTGTGACAACTCATCTAAAAATGTTACACATGTTAGCACCACAGAAGTATGGCATTTTTTAATTGAGTGGGAGGGAACCAATGAAGGAAGAAATGCCTATAAGGGAATCTGCAAGGCAGTGAAGGTCAGTGTGCTTGGAATGTATGTGGAAGCAGCGCTGCCCATTGGCTAAAAGTCATATAATTTCTTGGGTTTTTTTAAAGTAACAGTTTTTGCTTGCAGTGAGCATGAGGGGTCATACCACCATAGCAAGCTATTGCTGTGGGTTGTTTGCCTGGGAATGCCAAATGGCTTCGGCTTTTGTCTGTGGGTGCTGTGGCTGTCCAGACTATGAGGCCCAAAGATGTTGGAGGTGACTGATACCCTGGCCTTTACTGACATTTGTGTGAGGCCTGAAGTGCAGAGACAACTGTCAGACCCATCCTTCGAGGCAGCCTATGCGCTCCTAGGGTGGCACACGCACACCTTGTGGGGTTTTATGTATGCATGATGGAGTGCAGACACTGCGCAACCCTGCTGCAGTTCAAAGTTCAGCAGAAGAGTGGGAGTCCCAGAGGAGATGAGAGAGTGGGATGCAAACAAAATCATGACTTTTCTGGATGTTTTTGCACTGCCAGAAGTAGGGCAATCACTAATGGAGACTGGACCTTTCCTGCCATTTTTTCTCATCACTGCCCTGATGACAGCAAGAGGATACCCGAGGAGCCACTGGGAGTGCCTCAATCAGATGACAGATGAATTTCATTGGGGACACACGTGAACTGTGGTACAGGAAATATGAACTGATTTATGGAGAGCTTGTTGCCCTATATGAGGTTTGGACACTTGGGGAAGTGCAAAGCCCCCTCGCGAGCAGGGATGTTTTCCACCCCCGCTGTATGGTAATGCAGAAGATGCTAGAGAGGGGGGTAGAAGAGGCACATGTTTGATGGGTTTTTATGCAAACCAAGAGGGATTGCCAGCATTACAGTGGGGGAGACCCCAATAGAACTGCGTGCTGCTACCTGCCAGTACATTGCTGTGAGCCGTAGATGCGTGAAACCAGATGTTGACAACATGATTGCTTTTGACTTCAATATCTGCTTTTGTTTGGCACTCAATAAAGTATGTGATTTGCTCAATAAACTCATCATTGTGCAAAGCAAAAGGCTATCCAGCTGCCAAGTGCTGGCAGGTATGACCCTCCATGGGTGGGCAAAGAGAACAGGCACTGGACCGCCTCCCAGAGTCATAATAGCCTGAAATAAAGAAACAACTGGTGCGACTTCTTGTTCCCATGGTTCGCTGCAGCGGAGAGTCATGATGGGGCAGAATACTGAGAAGGGGGAGGGGTTAGTGGGCGAAGCATGGCAGGAAAAATGCCTGCCTGTGTATTAGGCTTGTCATGCTAAACCTATGAGTGGGGCTGCCCAAACGCACATGAAATACACACAGGAGGCTGCCCATTTATTAGGCTCTACACATTAAACCTGTGAGTGGGGGCTGCACGAACCAAACCTGGACTCCAGGGGGCTAGTGTCTCATTTGTTAACACCCAAACACTACTTCGAGGATGGAAAGTTTATTTGGACTCTACAATGTTATTTTTTTCTCTTGTTTTCATGTTATTAAAATATTTGTTAAATTGAAAAATCTGTCTGTCGCTCTCTGGTTTTTACTCCATGGGTAGGATATGCTAACCTCACCAAAACCATCTACAGCTAGTGCTCGGAGCCTAACAGAATTTAAACCAGAAGCTCATCTTTGGCATTGTGCACTGTAGAGCCATCAGAGAGAAATGTTAGAAAGCAAACTACTCCACTTGTATAAAATGGACATTGTATAGCTCAGCATGGTTCCAGCAGTATGTAGAGCATGGGCAGCCAGGATGTCAGTTGCAGTCTACTGCGAGCAACATGTGTTGTAGCCCGCGTTTGCCAGGCAGGAGCATGGGACCATACTAAAATGGGGCAAGGCGAAGGGACTTTTCTACCCCTTTCCAAATGTCATGATATCGCAGTGCTCGGAAGAGAGTGCCAAAGAGGGGCTTTCCTAACCACCACCTCTTCTGAAGTAGATTGCCCTAAATTGGCTCCCTGGAACAGGATATCTTGTTCTGGGTAAGTCAGGCATTTCCTAAGGTACAACGAAGAATTCTCTAGACATCTTCAAAAGCTACTCTGAAAAACAAGTCAGGCAACATGGTGGGAAAGGTATATGATTGGGGATGATGTAATAAGTTATATAATAATAATTAATAATTAATAATTTTATTTTGGCCGAAGTCAATAGACATAAAATAAAGAAACAAAGTTACATAACACAAAAGCAAGCAGCCTAAACATAAAAAACAAGAAAAGGGGTAAAACCCCATAAGTTCAGAAACAATAACAAACACATGTAGCAATATAAGTATAAGCACTTACAGTAAAACAAACAAGCCAAAAATATACTCGCAGTGCCACCACTTTTAGCCTCTAAAGCATGGAAAACCGGGATTGCAAAAAAAGTGTACGAAGATTTAATGCAGCCACAAGGAATTATGTCACCACATCTGTGATGCTAGGGTCCACATCTGCCAACGCCAAACGGAGCAAATTATGCTCTGTCCTGCCAGGATATTTCTGAAGCAGAGATGCAAGATAGACTGAGCGGATACCATCGTACAGATGACAGATCAAGAGTAGATGCTTGACTGTCTCTACACATTGCACATCAAAGGGACATAGGCGCACAGAAAACTCTATAGCCAGAGTGCGTCCCTCCAACAAAGCTGTGGGAAGGGCATTTAGCCTGGCACACAAAAAATAAATATTTCCCTCTAAGGGGAATACCTGAGACTAAATAATCAGCTATACGAAGTCAAGGTGGCATGAACAATAGATAGTCGGCAACATGAGCAGAGGCTCTAATAGCCACAATTTCCTCCTGCAGATCCCTGTCCCTTAATCTCAGGGTAATTTCCTTAGTCATACATGCCAGTTCTTTGTCGGCCCAATATTCAGAGTGAAAGCCCAATTTAGACAAAAAGAGATCCATAATAAGTTACATAAATCTTTATTTATCATCCCTATATTGCTACCAAACAATACAGTAAATTGATGTTACATTCAAAATTTACTTCCTGTATTTTGTTTTGGCCATTATGTTGCAACATTAACAAAATCCAGTTTGAAATTGTACTTTTCTGCACATTGTACTTCTCTGTTTATATTACGGCTGAATGGTAATGAAGGTTGTACAATTTCAAACTACTGGATCTTTTATCCTAGCTTCAAAAGCTTCTGGAGAGTCTAGAAATACATATGATCCATGAAGTACAAAAGAAAATTAGCAGAGAGATGACACTGGTTATATCTGAAAGAGCAAGGGAAGAGCGTAGCCTCCCTACAGGTAAGGAGTGTGAAAACACAAGCTTTTTTATATCTCCCTCATCTGTTCTTAGCTCACTGTTTTGAAAGCGGCACTAATGGAAAACATGACAAACTAATGCAGTGGCCTAAGAAGGCTATGGTGAGCCCTGGCTCTAGTCCCAGTTATGGGCTCCTGAGGACAAGGTGGTGGGGTGTCTCCAGAGTGGTGGTGCCTTCAGAGAGATGAGTGGGACTGTGGGGACCACCTGGAGCAGCAGCAACCCTGCCAGAAATAAACTTTTAAGAGTGAATGGTGTTGGAAAACAGCTCCACATGGCATCGACCTTTTGCACCAACAAACCCTAATGACCACTAGGGGCACTGGGAGTAGAGATAGTGAGTTAGTGTGAGTGTCACTTTAACCTTTCCTGATCTCTGCTTCTAAGCCCC
>QEPC01009342.1:498669-521628 GCA_003113815.1 Sphenodon punctatus
GTCCGGCGGCCTCAGCGCCGGCTGTGGCTGCCAGCGTCCGAGACGCTCTAGGCCTTCCGGGGAGTTCCCCGGAAGGTCTAGAGCGTCTCTGACGCCGGCAGCCACAGCCGGCGCTGAGGCCGCCGGACCGCCCGCCGCCGCCGCACCCGGAGCTCCGCAAAGGTAAAGCACTCAACTTTAGTAGGGGTGATCCCTGGGGGGTTGGAGGGGGGTGTTAAACACCCCCCCCCCAGGGATCGGGTCTATACTTACCAGCAGCTGCGGGGACGCCACGGCCGCTGGTGCTGGGGGGTGGGCTCTTTTTTTTAAACAAAAATCCAGGCTGGGCAGGGTGGGTGGGGGGTTTCCCCCCTTCCACCCGCGCAGCCTGGACTCGGGGAGGGGTTGTTGTTTTTTTTACTTTTTTTGTGGGGCTTTGCTTACATTGCAGCCATTCATTTAAATGGCTGCAATGTAAAAAAATCCGGTACCCGGAATCCGGTTACCGGACCGGATTTACCTGGTCGAATCCGATAATGCCGGTACACCCAGTACCGGCATTATCGGATTCCGGATTTACCGGTATTCCCACCCCTAGCAATAAGGTATTGATGGTAGTCACTAGCGTCACAACTGCATATTAGCAGCTCCAGCTGGGATCAATTTTCAGAGGTTGTTCAGCCTTTTGATGAAGTATCAGGTGGGGTCAGGCATGCTTTCTCTCTTGCTTTGGGGAACATGTAAACATATCACTCTGGGAACACTGCGCGAATCCAATTCACATAATAGAAAGGCTCCTATACATCATCTCCTCTCCTCTGTGAGCCAGCACAAGCATCAGGGACAGACTGGCCCACACATCATAAAACCATTTGTGAAGATTGAGAATTTCCTTCAGGTTATCTGGAGCTCAGCCTTGCATGTGAAAACTTGGGGAAATGTTTTAGAGTCTGATGAAAAATTGGCATGCACCACCCCACACCCCAGGATGCCAGGACCTAGCCCACTTGCTCAACAGATGATTCAACAGCCTGTTTTTGCAGATTCAGATGCTGCAGACTCTAAGCTTTTAGTAGCTGGCCACAAATAAAATGTTCGAAACACTTGCTGAATGTATTAGGAGATGGGAACTGCCTCCAAGCAGTTCACTTATGTGTTGACAAAGTGGCTTTCAGAATTTTTGCAAAGAGAAGAAATTATGGGGGTTTCAAAAAGTGCCTGGCATCACCTTTAACCTATCCTTATCAGTTTGAGGCCCTTTGTACATCTGGCCTTGGTAGGCCTGATTTGTAATAAAGTAGAATTTAACGTTGATTCCCAACAGAATTAATTTTACACCTTCTGCTGAACAGTCACAATTTGTTCCTTGTGGTGGTTATGTTCTGTTGTTGGTTATATTGTTAGAGAAAACCTGAAAAATCCCCAAACATTAGTTGCACATGGTATCCCTTCACTGGGATTAAAGCTGTCACTGTATTTTATTATTTAGCAGTTCTATAGCAGTCTTGGCATTTCAAGTGCTTTACAGTCCTTAACTAATTCATTTTGTAACACTGACGTTTGCTGTTGGGTTTCTTTTCCCTGCTCCCTCAGAGCTCTGGAAGCATCAAGGCATGCAAGAGAACTTCTCAGTTGTAAGACCGGAAATAGTTGAATCATTTGTACAAAGACTAATGGAAAGTTACCAAGAAACTGATGGGGAGGTAGGTACATATTCTGCTTTTCTAGTTAAGCACAGCTAATCTGTATTTACAGATTTATTCATTAAAACCCTTGTCAGTCAGTGACCCAAGAGAGAGAAACACCCTCTCTGAAGCTTATGAGCTTATGTTTGGACTATATTGCTTTATAATACCAATGTTTACAGTGAGCTATCATGCATGCTAGCCATGCCTTCTTGGACTGGGGCTCTTCCAGATTTCACTATTTTATTAAGGTTGGTTGAGTTAGCATTTGGATGGGATGCTTGTATGGTGGAGCAGAAAGTGGGGCTGCCGGTAGCACTATTCCTTCCGAGGGCCACTACTGTGCCACTGTCCCAGAATACAGATAGAAAGCATTCTGTTCCTGGACTCGGAGTCTACCATCTTTCAGAGGAACAATGGACTGGACACTTCTCTGTAACTAAAAACAAAAAACGTAATTGTTTGTTGTTATTTTATTTTTTATGACACCAGCAATGTGCCCAACACTGAACAGTTGTGATGGGGCTTACGATCTAGAATGGTCAAGGGAAGAGGGGTGCAAGGGGGAAAGAGAGGGATACATTAATGAAGCTGAGAAGTTTCAGGTGCATGTGCTTAGCTTAGTTACAAGGGGATGGATTCTGAAACATGAGCTATAAGAGGAAGCAGAAAGGAGCAATCTATGAGGATGAGGAATTAGGGAAGGTCTGACTGAAGTCTTATGTTGCGTTCTGTCAACTTTTGTTTTTTAAACAATGGGTGTAAACAGACAGACGCAGAGACTACCTGCCCCCAGAGCTGGTTGTCTGCCTGCTTGCGGCCCCAACTGGGTTCATTTTAGATGGGACTCAGTGGTTGCCCATGCCTGCATGGCACCTCCCTTCCACACCATAGAGTTGCGGGCAGATCATCCAATGCTCTAGGCTGGTGCCTGCAACTCTATGGTGTTGCCCGGGACAACGGCTGGCCGAAAGTGGAGCTGCAGCATGGGTTTGCTACGCAGACGGACAGCAGCTCTGCTTCAGGTCAGTGCCCCAAGTTTGGCTGGCCTGCTCCGCTGGCAGTGCTCTGGAATGTTCCAGAGCACTGCAAGTGGCGCTGCCCCAAGCAGGTTCAGCCTGCTCCACTTCACCATCTGGTGGAACACTTTTAGAACCTTCCCATTTACTGTACTTTACATTTAGCTTCATCTCTTTGGCTTTATCTTCCTTCAATGCTCTTTTTCTAAAAGCTTTGATGGCCTGATGGCCTCAACTGACTTTCTGTCTGACTTCCTGCTTCCAACATTTAAAACAAAATTATTATTAGATTTTGCATCTTTAGCAAATTGTTTGCCAAATTTGTTAATGGTCTGCTTTATCATAGTTTTATATTTCACATGCCAGAGGTTACATTCCTTTCTATTTTCCTCATCTGTACATAATTTCCACAGTTTAAATTATGTCTTTTGGACTTGAACATAAACTTTTATGTTTAGCCATGCTGGCATTTGTGTGGTCCTTTTTCTGTCTGTTATAAATACCTGTAAGCCTTGCCAACTATGTCGAAGAATGACTGAGACCCTAAAATTTACGTTCTCTGAGATGTCACTTCCATTATGTTTTCCAGATTACCTTTAAAAAAGATCATTTACAGAAGAGTCTCACTGCACTTGGTTGTGACATTATGGCCAGAGAGCGCAGCAACTTTGAGACCTACTCCATGTTTTATGAAAACCTACTCCGGCAGGAACATCAGCTACTCTACAGAAAGGAACAAGTATTTACATCGTGCTGAGTCAGTTGTGGGGAGAGGGGAAATATCAGACTGATTTCTATGCATAGGAAGCAGATGCCAAGTAAAAATTTCGCAATCAGGTGTTAAATAGCTGAAAGAAAATTCTGCTGTAGAAGCTGAGTCACAAGGTGCCTCTGTGCTCTCTTTCAGGAAATGAATACAATAGAAAAGGGAGGCAGAAAGACTGATGTGAATCTTAGCCAGGTTGGTAGCGATTTTATTACTTGTACTCTGATTGCACCAAGAAATCTCTATCAGGTCAGGGCCCACTGAGCTGGGAAGTGTTCAAAAACAGAATTAAGCAGTCTCTGACCTTGGGAGCTTAATAAGTATTGCTTTGTTTTTCATGCTGTGGGGGCTTTAAGATGCACAGTGAAATGGTTTTCTACATTTCTTTGCAGCACCATCAATTTTGGCAGGTTACAGCTAGAGCAGGAGCTCTCAAACGTTTTTGAACCACATGCCCCCTTTCCACTTACCTGTCGTAGTTGAGGCCCCTCCCTTCACCACAGAGAGAGACCTTGCTTCCCCTTTTCTCCCCCCCCCCCCTCATTATTTTGGAGAGTCTCCTTAGCTCAGTGAGCGTGTTTCCCAGCTGGGGTTCTTTTCTCAGAACACTTTCTGCACCCCCGTTTGAGAACCTAGGAGTCAGAGGCTTTTATCTTCTTGCCACAGTACAACGGATGTAGCTGTAATAGGGTAAATCTGCACTGGGGCCCACGCTCCCTCCTGGATGCAGCTGAGTCCTCTGCTGCTGGGCAGGAGGGACCCATTCCATCTTCTGCCCCAGGACCCATTCCAATCTAGCTACACCTCTGTCATAGTATATGGATGCAATGTCTCCAGAGAACACGGATGCTATAGGGAATCCAGAAGTTATTCTACAGGGGACAGTCTTCAGCTTGATCCAGTAACCAGCTAACCTGGTGTTTAGCGTACGATGCTGCTGAGAGGTGTCAATTGTTATCTTTAATAATCACTTTTCCCTCAGTGCACTGGATAGTTACATGTTCTTACTTAACCTTCAACATACCCTTTTCAGACCCCTTAAACTTCCTTCTCCAGCTCTCTCTGCTATCCCAGTTGCTCTCGCCTCTTGAATCCCTGGAACTTTCTTCTTTTCTCCTTTCTTATCTATAGGCAGATCACTGAGTTTTCATGTATAATTCTATATTTGTTCCCCCTTAAAACATTGGTCTTAACCTGAGAGATTCTTCATATTCAGTTTTTGGAAGAAAAAAATGCCAAATGAAATGGACATACAAAATACAGATTATTTTATAGAAATACTGTTGACTTGCTTGTCATTTAGGAAGTTTGAAGCTGTGTCAAAACTTTCTCCAGCTCTGTGATGGTTAGATATCGGCTGACCTGTTTGCAGATCCACTGTTTTGTTTTCTCTTCCCTTAATAGATTGCAGAACTGAGTCATGAGATAATTATGGAAATAACAGCGCTAAGAGCCAGACTCACCGACTTAGGTGGAGAAAATCTCAATCTCAAAGAGAAGATGAGAAAAGAAGTGCAAGATAATTATGAAAAATTAGTACAGAATCTCTTTGTGACATGTTTACATTTGAAAGTAGGTTCAAAATGTGCCGGCATCTCAGGCTGCGTTCCCACCTGCGGCGGCAGTGGTGGAAGTGGGAGGGGCGAGGAAAGACACGGCAGCACAGCGGAGCCGGCCGATGGGAAAAGAGTCAGTGCAAATGGGGATCTGCCGCGGCTTCTCTTGCGCATGTCAGGGCAGGATTTTGCGCCCTGACATGTGCGAGAGAAGCCGCGGCAGATCCCCGTTCGCACCAGCTCTTTTCCCGTCGGCCGGCTTCTCGGCACTGCCGCGTCTTTCCTCGCCCCACCTACTGCCGCCACTGCCGCCGCAGGTGAGAACACAGCCTTAGAGAAGCCTTTTTGTGCCATTGTATTGCTCACCGTAATATATAGTATATGCTCACAAGCTTAGAGTGGATGATGAAAGGGTTATTTTCCTAAATAAGTGAAATGGATACATTCTAATGGAGGAAGGAGCTATTTTAGGGGGCTAATATTAACTGCTGGGGACATGTGCTTTATAAAGAGCAGAGTATTATTGTTTAAAATATATTCTCTCCCCCCCCCCCCCAACGCACCCTTGCTCCCTTTTGCCGTTCACAAATGCCTTGTTTTTACAGGCTTAGATCTTCATGACCTTCTTCCTCCCTATCTTTCTGCCCTCATTTCTTGCTGTATCCTCACCAGGGAGCTTTGCAGCTCCTCTTTTGCCACCCTCCCCTGCCCCAGAGTCTCCTGATTTCTAAACTATCTTTGTCCCTTCTCCCATGCTGCCCCCTCCTGAAACTCCCTCCCTGAACACATACTTTCTGCTCCCTCCTTCATAACCTTCATATCCCTCCTAAAAACCTACCTCTTTCACCAAGCCTTACCTAACTCCTTACCCCCACCCCCACTCCCCCAACACGGATCATTTTTGCTGCTTAAACTGTTTCATCCTTCAGGATTCCCCCAAGCACACACACCTGCAGCTTCTCAGATTAATGAATGTTTCCTGTCACTCCCTCTGTGTCCCTCCCCATATCCATTCTAGACTGTAAGCCCCCTAAGGGCAGGAACCTGGCTCTAATCACAACTGTTCAGTTCACCACTGTGCACATTGTTGGTGCCATATAAGTGATTAAGGATATTTTAAATTACGTTCATTTTACTTAACCTAAACCATAGTATAAGAAAAATTACTCAACTGCTCAGTGATACATTCTAGTAGATATCTCCAACCTGCAACTGAAAGGATATCTGCTAGATAACCATTATCCTATGAATACCCCAGGTTTGGGTTGGGTTTTTGTGTTGGCAAGGTGCTAGCAGAATCGAATGAAATGTCATTTTCTGTCTCCTTACTTACCTCACTTGCTCTCTCCAATCAGAAAGGAACATATTCTAAAAACTGACTCACCTTAACAGTGGTGGGTTGGGGTCTGTAAACAGACAGGTTTGGCTTGGTGTAAGTCTGTGCAGGACCAGGTCACGCCAGCCGTTCCCCCGCTAGGGAATTAACTCAGTCCACACTCAGGTTAGCGCACAAGTTAAATCTTATTCAGCTCAGTATATATAGTCTCCGCAGGTTTCCACAGTAATAGTGGCAGACATTTCCATATCTCAGCCACAGCTTAGCCGGGTGACCTGCCTAGTTCCTCACAGCTTGCTCTCCAGCCGGCCGTTACTATCTGGCTCAGCTGAACATGGTTCGAGATGTCCCACTTGTTCCCTCAATTCAGGGCTTTAACCCTCTATTCTCCCAGGACTCTACTCCACAGATTTGATATCCTGTGAGGTGGATCCCTACCGGCCTCCCTTCTCTACATAGCCGGCCTCTGTACCCCTTGGCCATACCACAAGAGGCAGGCCATGGGTCCAGGACATCCAGCCCACTCTTTTGATCTGGATGACTGAATTGCCTCTTCTCCACCAGGAGTCTCCTGACTCCCACTTAAGTTCCTCTCAGGGTCATTTCAGGATCCAGTACTCCCATGGTCCTTCCTCTGACACCCTTTTATAGGGCTGATCCTGTCTGTCCCCTTCCCAGGTGCATACCCTTGCTTGGCTCAGGCTGACTTAACTACGCCCCTCCACACCTGGCACCAGGACAGCTCTAAGGAGCCCTGGAGCTGTCAAACCATGACCTCAGGCACCCTTCTTAAAGGGTCATACTGGATCAGATCATCTAATCCAGTATCCTGTCCCTGACACTGCCTGTACTGGATGCTTCAGAGGAAGTGCAAGAAACAGGAAGTATATGGAGTGATCAATCCCTGTTGCTCTCTCTCAGCTTCTGATGGTGAGGAGGTTTCATCCTCTGACTCATGTGATTAACAGCCATTGATGGGTTTACCTTCCATGAACTTATCTAATCCTTTTCTGAACCCAGTTACACTTTCACCCCTCACAGCATCCCATGCCAATGAGTTCCATAGGTAACTGTGCACTGGGTGGAGAAGTTCTTCCTTTTGTTTGTTTTAAGCTGCACATAGGGAAAAATAACCTAAACTTTGAGTACACAATGCTGGATATTAAGTTAGGAGTTACCACCCAGGAAAAGGATCTGGGAGTGATTGTGGATAATATACTGAAATCCTCAGCACAATGTGCAGCAGCAGTCAAAAAAGCAAACAGAATGTTAGGCTTTATTCGTAAAGGGATAGAGAATAAAACTGAGGATGTCATAATGCCTCTATACAAATCAATGGTGCGACTGCACCTGGAATATTGTGTGCAGTTCTGGTCACCCCATCTTAAAAAAGACATAGCTGAACTAGAAAAGGTACAGAGAAGGGCAACGAGAATGATAAAGGGTATGGAACGGCTTCCGTACAAAGAGAGGCTTGACAAACTGAGTCTCTTCAGCTTAGAGAAGAGAAGACTGAGAGGGGACATGATATAGGTTTATAAAATCTCCAGTGGTATGGAATGAGTAGATAGGGAACGGTTATTTACCCTCTCAAATAGTACTAGAACTAGGGGACACTCCATGAAACTAGCTGCCGGCAGATTTAAAACAAATAAAAGGAAGTACTTTTTCACTCAACGCATAATTAACCTATGGAATTTGTTGCCAGAGGACGTTGTCAGGGCCAGTAGTATAGCTGGGTTTATAAAAGGACTGAATAAGTTCTTAGAGACTAGGTCCGTTAATGACTATTAATCAAGTAGCTTACGGGACGAATTTCTTACTGTTGGGAGCTGGGAGTGAACAGTGAGGAATGGATTGCCCATTGTGACTGCTGGTTCTTCTCCCATGTGATCGAGATTGGCCACTGTTGGAAGACAAGATGCTGGGCTTGATGGACCATTGGTCTGACGCAGTATGGTGGTACTTATGTTCTTAAGCTTGTTGCCTTTAGAAAATGCTTTAAGAAAAGAATCTCCATGGGTTTAAAGCATGGCTTAAAATATGTGTGCTTTAAAAAAATCTTATGTTTGGGTGGCTTCTGTTGTACAAACTGTGCTGGTTTCTGTTTGTAACTGCAGGGGAAGCTGGATGAGTATCGCCTTAACATGAGCCGGCGTGTGTTTGAGATTATCAGTGAAGTGAGAAAAGAAGGGGTTGACAATATGATTCATTTAAAGAAAAAATTAGGCTCCACTGAAGCTGACAATGGATTGAAAGAACATCTGGCAAAAGTAAGGGTGGTTGGTTTGCTTGTTAGTTTTCAAGTGTAGAAATTAGGGCTGTAAGTCGGTACTCTGTTTTCCTTGTTTTTTACCAAGGATCCCAATACTCAGCCAAGTACTGAGTAAACTAAGAAATTGGTACGGTACTCGACAACTCGTGGCATTGAACATGCAGGCAGGAACGGAGGCAGACGTGGGTCCCCTAATGTGGAGTACAGGAAAGGGGGGGCAGGGGCAGCAAACTCACTGGTGGAGTTGAAGTGGAACTGTTTCACCGCCTGCCGCTGGCACCAGGGAGGTTCCCCCAGCACTGCGGGTAGTGCTGGGAGATCTGGCTGCCATCTTTTCTCTGGGAGCATGCTGAGAAATGTAATCCAACATACTCCTAGAGAGCATTAGAATGCTGGGTCTTTGGGAGCATGCGAGAGTAGATTTCCCAGCATGCTCCCAGAAAAAAGATGATGGTCAGATTCACAAGTCACTTGAGCATGTACTTAACTATGAATCCGCAAAGTAGAAGATTTCTCACATACTTACTACTGCTACTTATCATTTCTGTAGCTCGTAGGCATACATATCGCTTTACATTCACAGATTTTCGGAGACGGGTCCATGCTCATTGAGTTTACAATCTAAGATGGACAAGAATGTGGGGAATACATGGAAAGACAAACACACACACATTCCCATTTTTCAGATGGGGAACCGAGGCTGAGAGAGTGTGACTTGCCCAAGGCAACCCAGTGAGTTAATTGGCTAAGGTGAAATTCAAATCCTGGTCTTCCAAGTCTAAGTCCAGCACCTTATCCACTACACCACACTGGCTCTCCACATAGTTCACCTTAATTACGTGCTTAAGAGCTTTGTTGAATAGTAGTGGGTAGCATTCCGTCAATATGTGTTTTAACGTTTTGGTACATTGAGGCCTTTAATTGCCAGGGCAGCCTAAATGTTAGCTCTCTGGTAGAGTTCCTAATCTGAAAGTCCAGGTGTTCCAGAAGATGGAGAAAGAGAAGATATAAGTTCTTATCTCTAATTTACTACAGCTTTGAACAAGAGGGATGACCATGGCTGAAGCCATGACTGCAGCGCTGTGGATATTTCTGGCTCTACTGACATACACAAAACAAGCAAGTTAACTCTATGCTGTGAGACAAATCCAGCATTTGGGTAAATTTAGATACACACAGAGAAATCTCAGTATATTATGTCAGTTAATGGTTTAGTATTTATTTAGATGCAGTTCACACTTATTTGTTGAAATCTCTGGTGAGTGTTCATGTCTGTTTCCCCAAAGATAAAGAAACTGAAATTCACTTTTTAAAAGTACAAAGACTGAGGGGCAGACAATTAAGATAGCTGTTGGAGAGATGGCACCTTGTGAAAAATCTTACATTATTCTGTGGGAAATTGTCCTGTAAGATGCCTTCTTTAGTTACTAGTGGAAACTTCTCTACATTAGCAGGAGCAGCTGCAGGCCTTGAGGGATGAGAACAGCAGGCTAGGGGAGCTGATGTGTAAACTGAAAGCCCTTAACTGCTGGAAGCGAACCATTCAGAAGGCACAGCTTTGTTCAAAGTTGAGGGAGACTGAAAAGGTGAGTGCAGGAATGCATACACACATTTTTCAATTAGGGATCTAGTTAATAGATATATTTTAGGGCTTGTAGGGAATGGCCAGTGGGGAAGGTTTAAATAACAGAGAGGGAACAAGACGATAGCCCACACCAGGTGGATGTCCACTTGCCCATTTATTAGGTGTCTGCCCCCACTGGTTATGTGGCCACTATCCACTGGACATACAGCCCCCACTCACGGAGGGGTCCCAGAGCACGCAGAGCCCACCGTGCAGGCGAATGTGGGCTAATGTGGCACCCACGTGTCTGCATCCTGTCAATTAGGTTGTGTGCAGCAATACATGTGTACAGCTCCACCAGGACCATAGAGTCTGAGTCATGGGTGAAAATCCTAAAGTGTTCCCAGGAGCAACCACTTCCTAATTCCTACACTGCTCTCGTGCTCACTGGCGCACGTGTAATGTCCGCCTTAAAAACCCAGCTGCACCATTTTCAAACATGCATTCTCCCAGCTCCTCCTGGCTGGCAGTACGTGCCTGGCGACACTTGCTGTTTCCCAGCCGCTGTATTCTCCACAACCACTTGAGAGGCTTACAACTGATGTGGCTATGGTTCAAGCCAACAACCAGGCAACAGCCAGCACTGCTACTACTACCACTGCGCAATCGCAGTTGCTTTCTGCCTACCGATCCATCCACCAATACTGCATTCCCTGGACAAAGGAAGAGACCAAGGTCTTCATTGCTCTATGGGGGAGGGGAGGTCAAAAGGACCAATAGGAACCGGTGAAGTGCTACAGGAACGAGGCGGTGTTGAAGAAATATCAGTCCAAATGGCACAAAAGGGCTACACCAGGCCAGGGACATGAACCAGTGCCAGCAGTGGGCCAAGGACTTGAGGAGAGGTTACAAGGAGATCTGGGACAACAACTTTGCCTTCATCTGCAGGAGGTAATCATCTTTGTGCTACAAACTCCTGGATCAGTTCCTGTGCATTATTGGAGCCATCGTTGCATCCCACTTGTATGGCTGTGCCTTCACCAAAGGCCAGAAGTAATACAGCTCCTCTACTGTCCTCTCTTGCATTGCAGGAAGAGACGACAGTAGGGGAGCTGTAGTCACCCACTTCCCCCATTGAAACTGCTGTATTCCCCCACTGAACCTACGACTGCCAGCAGAGATCTCTCCATGCCCATCCCCACCCCAGAGCCAGCATGGGTCGACACAGACACTGTGACTCTCACAGTGTGTCCCCTCGAGCTTGAGAGCCAACCCTTGGTTGAGGAGCCACCAGAGGTTCTGGTGGAGGACCCGGAGGACGTGGATGCTATCTTTGTAGAGGAGGCAGTGGAGGAGAATGGTAAGTTAATGCACCTGGAGGGGGGTTGCATTTACACAGCTGCATGATAAAGTTTTCCATTTATTCTTATCTAATTGTGTGGTTTTTTTTCCCTTTACTGTGTTGACAGGTGGCCAGGAGAGTGTGGAGGAGCACCTTGAAAATGCCCAGGAAACCGCTCCGCTGACCTGGAATGGTAGGTGAGAGAAGTGAGTGGTGTGGGACGGCAGGCTGGTGGGGGGTGGAAAAGCTCCATGATAGGCTGGTGGGGGGCTAGAAGCAAAAATGGTAGGCAAGGGTTGAGGAGATGTCACAAATGTTCTTCACTCCTCTGCAGTGCTCATGGGGGGAGAAATGCTAATCCTAACCCTGTGAGAACCTGCTGCAGCAATTGCCCCAGCAACAGCATAGCCAGTCATTCCTACTTCCCTTTGGGAGGGTGGGAAGTGTGGCCATTAAATTGGGCAGGGAAAGGGCGGGCAGAGGCTGAAACACCAGAGCGGGAAGGTGGGTGAACTAATGGCTTTCCTTGTTTCCTTGCTACAAGTACAATGGGTGCAGACTGAACCCCCAGCAGAACTAGGACGTGCGGGTCCACAGCCTGTGGCACAGGGAGGATGTGGCAAGGTAACTACTTGGGAATCCATTAATGGCATGGTCCAGGAACATAGGCAGCTGGTGTGGCAGAAGACTGCTGAATGCGAGGCCATTGCTGCCAAGGCCCACGTGGACCAGCAGCCAGAGGACAAGCACTGGGCCTGTCTCACACAGCAGTTTGAGTGGTCTGACAGCATGATCAAACAGGCGAGCAAGGAGATTTTATTTATTTGTATTTATTTATTTTATTACACTTATATGCTACCCCCTCATGCCGATGGCATCTCGGGACGACTTCCAACAAATATAAAAACAATCTAAAACAACATAAAACCACATTAAAATCTAAACAATTCCAATATTATTGTTTAACAAATTTTAATCACCCCCCATACAACAATTTAACCCACCCTCCCCTCCCCACCTCCGAAGGCCTGGGAGAACAGCCATGTCTTACAGGCCTGAATGAGATGTGAGCACAGACTCAAAAAGCCTGACCCAATACATTCAGCTCCAGAGCTCCTTGCTAAGCAAGTTGCTGCTATGACTGCAAGCATTATTGCTATGGGGCAGGCACCATATCCCAACGCCCACCAGCCATTTATGTCCCACACCTTGGAGCCCAACTGTCCTGGTTCCCCCAGCAATCCACCCCTAGGGAAAGCACCCAGACCTGCTCTGCGCTATGTTCACGGCTGTCAACAGTCCATGGGCCAGGCACCACACCCCGGCCACCACCAGCTGGAAACCACTCCCCAGCAGCTATTGATCTCCAGCGCTGCTTTAAAAGCCCAAAAGCTCTCTCCACAACAGAGCAGGTGGTGTTGAGCTGCCAGTTAAAGTACCTTTGCTACAGGATATGGGCAACGCTGTATGCCTCCATGAGCCAGAGCTTCAGAAGCGTAGACAGGGTCTCCAAGACAAACAGGCCTTTTGAGCACTCCCTCAATGCATTTTTCAGTGGAGAGTCCAAAGTCTCCGGGTACATGCAGCCAAAGACTGGTGGAAGATAAGGGCATTGTGGTTCTTAACAGACCACCCTGCCAGCACATCCATGAAATGGGCACAGTGGTCTACTACAGCCTAGAGAAAACTCCTTGAGGTTCAGGCAGTCGTCTTTGCTATTGTGTGGGCAGATGATGGTGATATGGTTCCCATCAAACTTCCCTAATCAATTGTCAGGAATCAATCGTTCCCATCAATCGTCAGGAACCTTTCTTGCTGAAAGCCCTCCATTACCTCCACGAGGTCAGCCAACTGAAACACCTGGGTCCAACACAACTTCCACATTCGCTGTGCAAACCTCCACAAGTAATAGTATGGTGCCCACTGTGGAGGTTCTGCCAATTGCTGAGTGACAGAGCAGCAGGAATCTGGAATGGTGAGCTTCCAGATGGCACTGGCCACATGCTTCTCCGTGGGGATGGGTGACAGCATCACTGTGATGTTTCTCCAGTTGAGGCCCGAGGATCTTGGCTATCTGCAGGATGAGGCAATGGGATATCCTGAAGTTTGTAACCCACTTGGTGTCTCCTCATGAGGATAGCATGTTCTCCCACCAGCGTGTGCTTTTCTCCTTCACCGAGAGCAGCCTCTTAGTGGGTACAGCCCTGTGAATAACTGAAGCTGTGTCTCCTGACAGGTACCTCCCAACATGCACTGGCTGCCTTTGCATGTCTCTGATCCTCTCCAGTGCAGTCTGTTGTCACTGGAAGTAGGAACATGCATGGTAGCGAAGCAGGAGTCAACTGGCGGTATGGTGTGCCCAACTATCCTGGCCACCGATTGAGTGAGAACCTGTCTGTGACTTGAAATCACATTGTGCCAATGACAGCAGAAAGGTTAAGAACATAAGAAGTGCCATACTGGGTCAGACCAATGGTCCATCAAGCCCAGCACCTGTCTCTGACAGTGGCCAATCTTGGCCACTTGAAAGAAGTACCATTCCCTGTTGTTCACATCCACCTCCCAACGGTAAGAGGTTACATTCCCGAAACCTACCTGGCTAATAGCTGCTAATGGACCTATCCTCCAGAAACTTGTCCAATCCTTTTAAAAGTCTAGCTATACTAGTGGCCTTGACCACATGTTCTGGTAACAAATTCCACAATTTAATTGTTTGATGAGTGAAAAAAAATACTCTTTTGTTTTAAAACTGCTACTTAGTTTCATGGAGTATCCCCTAGTTCTAGTACAATTACAACTCAGGCTGTGGACCTGAGTGACTAGAAGGGGCCAGACCCTATTAATAACAGGAGTCCCAATTTCCACCACCACCCCAAGCCAACTATCATCACTTCAGTCTTCCCAAGATTCATCTTCAATTGGCTCATCCTCATCCAATCCCCAACAGCAGCCATGCATCAGGTAAGCACTGAGACTGCAGGACCTGGGTCAGATGAAAAGGAGAAGTAGAGCTGGGTGTCATCCACTTATTGATGATGCTTCACTCCAAATGATCTCACCCAGCAAGCCTCATATACACACTGAACAAGAGGGGAGACCAGATGTAACCCTGCAGGACCCCACAGGGGCGGTCACGAGGGAATGCCGAGACAGGGATGAACAGAACCACACGAGCAGTCCTGGCCAGGGTGCACAAATCCTGCAGGCGTGTCAGTGATGCCTCATGTTCAACTGTGTCAAAGACCGCTGAAAGATAAACAAGATCAACAGGGTACAATTCCCCTTATCAATCTCCAGGCGCAGGTCATTGATCAAGGCCAAATGTGCAGTCTCTGTGACATATCCAGGATGGAAGTCTGATTGAAATGGGTCCCAGAATCCGATAGCATCCTGATGAACCTGTATCTGTAGGACAACCACCCTTTCAATAATCTTCCATAAAAAGAGAAGGTTAGAGACAGGGTAATAGCTGGCTGGGGATTCAGCATCTAAAAATGGTTTCTTAAGTAAGAGCTGGACAACTGCAACCGGCATCCTACCCCCCTGAAAAGAGGCATTGACAACCTCAGGCAGCAACAGCCCCAACATCTCCCTCTGGCACATTGCTGTGAGCTGTGGATGCCAGAGATTGAGTGGTGATAACATGCAAAGATTGATGGCTTTCTATTTAAATGTTTTACTTTTGCTTTCAATTTTCACTATAGGTGCTCAATAAAGTATGCAATTTGTTCAATAAACTCACTATTATGTGCATAGCAGAAGGTTATTTTCAGCCATCAAGTGTTGGCAGGTGCAACTAGACCAAGACATGAAGCTCCATGGATGGACGAGGATAGCAGACGCTTGCTAGACCACCTCCTAGAGTCATGATAGCCCGGAAGAAAGAAACAGCTGGTGCAGCTTCTTCTTCCCATGGTTTACCATGGCTGAGAGTCATGACGGGGTGGGATACTGGGAAGGGTGGGTTGCTGGGTGGAAGAATGCCTGACCATGTATTTGGCTTGTTACACTAAACCTGTGAGGATAGGCTGCCCGGATGCACAAGAACTATGTGCGGGGGGCTGCCTGCTTATTAGGCTCTATGTGCTACACATGAGTGGGGGATACACAGACTGAGCCTGGACTCCAGGGGGCGATGGTCTTGCTTGTTAACACCCGTTGAGGCAGAGAGATGGCACGCCTCCAGGAAAGGGAAGGGAAAGACAGAAGCCGGGGAGGAAATGATGGCTTCTGGGATGGGGGCGGGATGAAGGCAATTACCACCCTCCTGTACAGAAGATAACCATATCCAGAGTAGGACCTCCCTCCTCTTTTTTAATCCCACTTCTTTACAGAGGTAAATACCTCCCTTTTAACTTCAGTTTAACCTCCCTACTCTTGGAAGCATGGGGAAAGGGGCAGGAGGGGTGAAAGTGCAAAAGTACTTGTGTGAACATCACACATGCATAAAAAGGGAGCAAAAGCCAGTTCTAATTAAAGAGGAAAGCAAATTAAATATAATATTGACTGGAATTTTCCAATAGATAGATATTGTATTTTCCAAATGGTCCTGGTAAAACCAGCAGGAAAATATTTTAAACGCTTGGGCATTCTTTCCTTATGATGTAGAAATAAGGGTACAAAAATCTGATCTTGCAAATGAGCAGGAGCTATGAAAAAATGGGTGGGGAGGGGAGAGAGAGAATGATTTATACCATTCATTCCCTCATTTCACATTCCACTGCATACTTTATATTCACAGGAGGCCATTCAAAACAAAACAAAAAGTCTGAATGCCAAGATGATGGCAGAACAAGAGGTGATTTTATTTCGTCAGCAGCTGGGAGCTGTAAAGAAGGCTCTGGCACAATCTCAAGCTGAGAATGAAAGGCTAAAGAAACAGCTAGACAAGCAGGTATACAAAAAAACTTGGCCCTGACTCATTCCATTCCAGGTAGCAAGTCAAACTCTCTTCTCCTTTCAAGCCCATATATTTCAATGGAAAATCTTGTCCACTGTCTTTCAGGCAGGTGACTGTTTAATAGTCTAAGCCCCACATTAAATTACTGTATTATTGTACACTGATTAAAATCTAGTATTCAAATATTTCTTTTTACTAAGCCAAGGCAGATAATGGTTTGGATTCTTACAGCAGGCAGCATTATGGCCAGTGGAAAGCACAGAAGCTGTTAGATATACGTGTAAAATTTGTGCCTTCTGAGAAAAATATTTCAAGGCTTTTTTTAATATAAAGATAAACTGCTTCACAGTCTAAATCCCACATTAAATTAAATTACTATAATTATAAACTGATTAGAATCTAAATCTTTAATCTGTTTACAAATGTCTTTCAGAAACTTAAATGCCTATATTTAAACACATATAATATAAATTTGCTCAGTGTTTTCTTGTCAGGATTTTAAAAAATAAAATGGAATCCAGTGTTTTGTATAAAAAAAATACATCATGTGGAACTGTGGCCACTTTCAGACCTGCTCACCACCCCCACGCGCATATTTTGGCTCCGGGAGGGAATGCGCACCCCAGGATATGTGCGGGATTCGACCGGTCTGAAAGCTCCCCTGCGCAGCTTTGCTGTCAAACACATGCAGAGATACAGAGCAGGATTTCCTGCTCTGTATCTCTGCGTGTTTGCACCGGCAAAGCCGGGGGGGGGGAGGGGGACTTTCAGACCGGCCGAAACCCACACATATCCTGGCGTGCGCATTCCCTCCCGCAGCCAAAATATGCACGGGGGGCAGGTCTGAAAGTGGCCTTAGCTATCCAGTCACCCAGTTTCACAACAGAGCAGGAAATCCCGCTCTGTATCTCTGAGTGTGCTTGCCGGCAAAGCCTCACACGGGGGGGACTTTCAGACCGGCCGAAACCCACACATATCCTGGCGTGCGCATTCCCTCCCGCAGCCAAAATATGCTCAGGGGGCTGGGGGTGGGGGAGAGCAGGTCTGAAAGTGGCCTGTGATTGTCTACCATGGTATTTATGTTTGTATGCTTATTATTTATATGATTTTGACAAGGCCAATATATTAATATATATTATAATATATAATAATACACACACACACAAAGAGCTAAATTTGTATTTGCACAAGCTAAGATCAATTTTCTTTCCTTGCACTCACTAAAAAGCAAGAATGTTGCCACTGAGGCAAACAAAAAAATATCCAGACAAAAATAATATCACCTTTGTCAGCCAAAACCCTAACCCACTCAAATTCCTCCACAATAAATTCACCATTATTCTGGAAAGGACAGATTTTATTATCTGTATATTCTCACTTTTAAAAGTAAGTATAAAACACTCTTTTTTTCAACAACACCCCCCCCCAAACAAAAAAACCACCCCACTTTCAAGTCATTAATAAATTAGGACAAGTCCTTCGAGTGTGGCCATAAGATCTATCTTTATCCCTCCATTTTTTGATACATTGGTGGTATTGTGTTCTAGAGAGAGGTGCTGCAGGAGGTAGAACATAGGATGACTCAAGAAGCCCGGAAGAGGCAGCAACTAGATTTGATGAAGGCAGCAAATTTGGAAAGAATGCTGGAAGGCTTGGGAGAGAGAGAAGGTAGGCTGCAATGCCTAACGGAAGAAGCTGAGAAATCTTCTAAAATAGGGCAGCTTCAGCAAAGAAGAATTAAAAACGAAATGCGGCAGGTAAGATTGTAACTGCTTTCCTTCTTTAAACACTCCAAAATGTTATTATGGTGGCCAAGGAAGTTATGCTCAACAAGGAATGTCATATCAAAACGTATACTCACTAGGTGCCCTATAACACAGGCCAAAGAATTTTACTCCTTCGTTCCTGTATGAAGCTCAATAACTTCTGTCTAGAACAGCTCATCTTCCAGAAAAGCAGTTAATCTTGATATGAAGGCTGAAAATAAGTAATAAAAATTCTACCATATCCATAGGGAAGTGGTTCCAGGGGTTTATCGTCACCTTTTTAAACATTATTTTTTGGAATACATCTAATTTTTAGTCTAAATCTGTTAGACTATTGGAACTTGTTATACCTGAGCTTAAAGAGCTATTATTCTCAGAAGGTTCTTCACATATAGGTACCCAGAGACTATCATCAAGTCACCCTTAACTAGGGCTGAAACAGATAGCTAAATTGCTTCTTACAGGTAATTCTGCAATTTATCTATTTATTGAATTTCTCTGTCGCCCTTCCCAAAAGGCTTAGGGCGACTCACAATCCACAGTTTGGGGAAATGGCATTGGATTCCTGACCATTTCCCGATTACCAATACTCATTTTTGTGAAATACCAGGAAATACCATTGGAATTTACCAAATTTCCATTTACCATCCCAATACTATTACAGATAAATTACCAATTTACTACATTTCTGAGTTACCGTTTTACAGCTCGGTTTCCATCCATCAGAAACAAAATGCAGAATAAGCTAGCATAACAGAGTTGATGACAGATAGTGAATAAACCCAGCCTAGTCCACAGAGAATGCAGACAGAAATTACAATATTATGTCAGGAATAGCAACTGACAAAAAAGTGGTAAATGGTAACCCAGAAAACGTAAACTGGAAAATTGATTGGGGAAGTTGACAGTTATCACCTCAGTTCCCAGTTCAACTGAGATGGGAATGGGTACTGCAATTTCGACAAGAATTCTTGTTTGCTTGGATTCTCTTTTTATCCCTACCCTTTACCTTCTCTTGGGTAATATAAATAGACTGAGGGCACAACCCTCCAATCATTAAAAGTCAGTGACTCAGAAGCTCCCAGTCTTTAATGGGTAGAGAACTATAACTTGAATGTCTTCAGTCTCTCACTGCAAGAGGGGTTTCTCGGACATCATATCATCATTGCAGTACTTTTCTGGAACTCCTTCCAGTCTTTCTGTGTCCTTTGTGGATAGAGTAATTCCAGAGATACTTTTCTTTATGCTATACAGACTACTCTTTGCCTCTATTTCACTGCTTTTACAACCACGGATTGTGTGTGCGTCATTTTATCCAGAGTATCACACTGAAAGCTCAAGTTCAGCTGATTATCCACCAGGAACCTGCTTCCTTTTCAGAGCCCACTTTCCAAGATACAGTTCTACCAGTCTATTTTACTTAAACAATCTTGAAAATGTTTGTGGGGAGCCAAGTTAAACATACAATACTGTGTTTTATAGGCTAAAGCCTGTCACAGCATTGTGCAGAATAATTAAGACATTTTCTAACCAAATTTGGCAAATTGAATGTGGTCAAGTTGTTTTGTGCAGATTTTACTGACCTTATCTGATTATATTGTGTGTATTTAAACAGCTCTGGATAAACTAGAGCCTCTTAAGTGATTTATAGAGGTATAAACTAGAATGAAAAGTTCCATGAGAGCCAAAACATACACAAAATAGCTGCTGTTTGGTATAAAGCAAAGCCCAAGATTTGACATATCCAGTGTGTCTTAATACTGTTACTATGCTAGAACAGCAGATGTGGTTTGTTATAATTATTCCAACAAATACAGGGTAAGAAACACTGAGTCAGAGAGACTAAGAGAGAAAATGAAAACATTTTGGTGCTTGCCACAGGGAAGTGTCATTTGTGTGTTCTCTTCAAATGTTTGGTATTAGATAAAGAACTGTTTCTTGCAGTTATACTGATGGTTGGGTTTTGATACTGTAACAAAGAATGTATAAGGCTAATGCAGACAGGATGCATAGCTGGTGTGCAAAATATTTACCATTTGTTATCTCCTTGCTGACACAGGGTATTTTCAGACATTACAAGATCACACTCAAACACAGTCAATACCCTGTGGTGGGGAATGGTCCCGTAACGTCTGTTGGGGAACCGGAAGTTCCCCCCCAGATGTTTGCCACAGTCAATCGCGGCGGGGAATCACATTCACCACACGATCGGCTGAACCGGCGGGGCCGGTGCCGATCGCGTGGTGAATGCGATTCCCCGCCGCGATGAAGGGGCCTGTCTCATCTGGATGGAAACCACGACCCGGAATCCCCGGCGGGATTCTGGGCTGTGGTCAATTCGGGCGGGCGCTGTGGCCGCATTGGTCCCTGTGCCTGCCCGTCTCCCCAGAGGGCGGGCAGCTGGGAAGTGGGGGGGGGGCGAGCGGCCGCACGTTGCACTGCATGGCCCCGCCCCCTCCCCGATTCCCCGCCGGGATCAGTCGGCACGTCTGTTGGACGTGCCAGAGTGATCCCGGTAGGGAATCATTTGGGTGATTCCGGGACGGGGCAAATGCCGCCCTGTCTCGTCTGAAATCACCCATAATGAAGACCCTTTCTGCAAAAGGCATATGCTATATGTGGCTTAAATAAAATTAATTAATGTGTTAATTCATTTATTCAAGACTCTGCCTGCTTTATTTGACACATCTGCATCTTTTTATAAAATTGTTCTGTTGTTTCAGGTATAGGTGTGCTCTGGTTGGTCTCAGCCTCTACTTGTGGCATATAGGCTGTGTTTCTTGCTAGATAGATTTTTCTGTGCTGATAGTTTGGGTTAGGCTTGGCCATGGCGATCTTGCATTGTTGCAGGGGAGTTGAAGCCCCTTCCAGCTCTGTGACTCTATTTACCTCCATTATCCACATTTCTCTTTCTGCAGTTCATAGAATACTTTCTGGAGAGCCACTGAATGGAATTCTTTTCAAGCTACATGGCTTTTAGGCTGCTTGCCCACATTACAGAATTTCATGTTACTTTCTATCTTACGTGAGATTTAGTAACATATGCATGTGCCTTTTCTTATTGGTCAGGGAAATTTCTGTGAGTTTCATCATGGAGGTCGGGGTAGGGAAATCTAGCACTGACACTAACGTGAGTTTTATTTAATGTTAAATTGGAATGTGTGCATGCAGTTAATTTAACATTAATGAAACTCACATTGAAATTAGAATGTGTAGTGACTCGCAGAAGCTGGATGGAGAGAGGTGCATGGAATTCTAGCAGCAAGAGAAGCGCATGCTAGCCTCAGGATTCCCCAGCAACCACTTCCCCCTCCCCCGGCCTGGAGGTGGAAACACTGAATATTCCTCCTCTTGCTGCTTTATTACAAATCCTCCTGTGCGGCTGAAGTACCTTGACAAAAGTTAAAAGAATCTGTAAAACATACGAGCAACCTGTTCCCTGCGCTGGAGAGACAGGCAGGCAGACTGTCACCTGCTGGAGAGACAAGAAGGCAGATTGTCACCTGGCTATGCACGGGCAGGCTGCAGATTAATACTTTTAGGGCGTGGGAGGGTAAACCCAGCATCACATATGCAGTAAATTGTATAACGTGAGCATGGATTCCATTATGTTCTAATATGGAAGTGTTCTGACAAATGCTGACTGAGCAAAGGCATTTTCCCCTCTAAATTTAATCTGATTGGTCACTTTGAAGATGTATTACCCATTTGCTGCAAACAGGAGACAGGCTGAAAATGAGATACTAGGTAAAATAGCTCTTTCTCATGCAAAATAAATGTCTCTCTTTCACAACAGTTTACTGCTAACTTTTATTATTATTCATGTATAGCGGATTATCATTAAGCAAACACCTTTAACAATATCTCACAAAAAGGTCCCCAGATTTTATTGAATATGGACCCTCTGTCATTCTTGGTCACTCAAGAGCTGGCCTTCTTAGGTAGGAATAGAATTTTATTTTTATATAGCTAAAGGCATTATGCATATGCACACAAAAACAGGAACAAGCATTCTGAATTCTGCAGTTGTTTAAAATAATTTGGGACTTTCACTTAATGTACAATTTAATCTGCGGAACTCATTGCCAGAGGAGGTTGTGGAGGCCAGTAACATAACTAGGTACAAAGGGGATTTGGATAAGTTCTTGGAAGATAGGTCCATAAATGGCTATTGGTCTAGTTGGGCAGGAGAGGAGACCTCTGACTGTTGGTGGTTGGGAGTGAATTGTAGGGAATTGATCACTCCATTATAACCTGTTGTCTACTTCTCTGAAGCAGCTATTGTCAGAGACAGGATGCTGGGCTTGATGAACCAGTGGCCTGACTCAGTATAGCAATTCTTAGAACCTTGTTTACAGAATATTGCTGTTGAAGGTAGTATCTGCTATTTTTAACTGGGCCATGGGAACTTTAGCTTCCACTTTGAAACCTTTCAGAGATGGTTGGAAAACCTTATCTTCCCCCCTCATCCTTCCTCTCCCTCTTCCCTGTCGATCCTCATCGATGGGTCACTATCCTTCCCGTCCCCCAAGCCCATAGCTTAGCCTTCATCTTTGACTCACCCCTTTCTTTTAAACCCTACATCGACTCTGTTGCCAAATCCTGTTGCTTCTCCCTCCATAACATTGCTAAGATTGGCCCTTTTCTCTGTGTCTCCTCTGCCTCCTCCTCTCCTTGTTCATGCCCTGGTCATCTCTTGCCTCGATTACTGTAACCTCCTTCTCACTGGCCTTCCCCGGTCTCACCTTTCTCCCCTCATCTCTGTCCAAAA
>QEPC01009342.1:522213-537510 GCA_003113815.1 Sphenodon punctatus
CATGGACCAACCAGCCATCATTCTCGATGTAACCAAGCCAAGCGCGTCCACCTGGGACCTCGCATCCTCGTGAATGTTACACTCCTTGTCTCTCCCTCTGTTCCCCTTCCTTCATCTGTCCCTCCACCCCCCCACCCCTCTCAGATTGTAAGTCCCAGGGCAGGGACCGTGTCTATTCAATTACCTTGTAAAGCGCCAGGTACATTGCTTGCGCTATATAAATGCTTGTTAATAATAATAATAAAATTTAATAACAGATCCCTCAAGGTCACGTGACTTTGTGCGGGTAAGCAAACTGATGAAAATAACATGGGCATGCAGCCCAGCAGGAATCTCATGTTGTTGTTAATTTTGCATGAAATACAATCTCTTGCAAAAATTGGCACGTGGATAAGCAGCCTTAGTCTACACACAAGAATCACCCAAGTTAAAACAGACCAAATTCTAAACTGATCCTGTTAAATTAATGCAACCTCCTCAAGTTGATACACATTTAAATCTTTGTGAATCTGACATCTATTTTTAATAAATAATAATAATAATATAATAATATTTTTAAAATATCTATTTTTAAAATTGACCCTTTCCAAATAAACTGGTGTAAGTATGTGCATGCAAAGAGGTTGCACTAATTTCAACAATTCCGTTTAGAAAGTAAAACCAGTTTAGTTACAGTGGTGCAATTTCTGTGCCTAACCTGGCCCTTGGCATGTGTTGTCAGGAAGATATCTGGGTCAAAGAGAGGTGTTCTGTCTCTTACGAAATGCTTCATAGAATGAAAACGTTAAAACAAAACAAAACCCCACTGTAATGTAGCTCACTGTGAGCACACTGTAATGCAGCCCACTGTGCCCTTGTGTATGCATTCCCTGGCCTCATGTAGCACAGAAGAGACATTTCCATCCTTTATTTGCAATCCTATCCGGCTGAAATGTTCTAGATTATTATCTAAATATCTCTCCTGTGAGTCTGGCAAAAGCATTCTCTCCAAATGTCAAAGCAGTCAGATGTGAAAATACTGACAATTGCTGCTATAAAAGAGTATTTGGCAGCTGGCATTTTGCTGGGAACAGAGCACCAGGCTGCTGGCATTTTCTATGAGCACCTTTGTCATGAGCATATGACACAGAGACTTTTGTAAGGCAAGAGCATCCAGCACGGGTACATCAACCAATGAGTTTATTGTTCTTTCTCTAATTAGCGCTTCTCCGTACAATTTAGCTGTTTACAAAAGACTTTTAACCCTCTCAGCAACCAGAAGTGTCAGGAGCTGTAAATGTTTTAGAGAGGGGGAAAACTACTATTTTCTGGCTGCAGTAGCAGCCAGAAAGTTAAAGGCAGGACCACTCTCCATTATAAATGGCAGACAGTTAAACCCGTATATTGAAAAAAACTACTTGACATATACTTATGAAAGTGCAACCATGGCTTATATTTGTGGGAACCGTCGTACATGCAAAAACTGAAGAAGATGCAGCCAGAAAATTAAAAGTTATAACTATTTAAAAGTAAATTACTAATGGTCAGAATTCACCCCATCCTGATGATTTTAAACAATCTGTATCTCCTTCCTCCGGATGTGTTGAGCCCCCAGATTTCACAGCCTTGGAGTCCGAGATGTCCATTAAGTGCTGCTGTAGTATGATAGTGTTTTGGTGCAGTCAAAACCGAGTTATTACAGATTAAAAAATCAGTTCTGCTGGCTACCACATGTGAAGTTGAGCAGCCGCCAACTGCCATTTGTGTTAAGTAACAAAACAGCATATCGAAATTTACATGAGTCCCATTCATTCACCCTTTGGTGAGGATATTGAGCAATACATATCTTCTCCCCGTAGACTAATTGAGCCCCCAGATTTTACAGCCTTGGAGCCTGAGATGTCTATCAAATGCTGCTGTGGTATTATAGCGTTTGGTGCGGCCAAAAACAAGTTACTAAATATGACAACATGAGTTCTACTGGCTAGCACATGTGTAGTTGTTTTTGCCTCCCTTGGATGAAAATCTAGTTTTCATTTAATTATGTGCAATTATTTGTATTATTATTTTAACATAAACTAATGAAAATACAATTTCCATATAGTTCTACTTCTACAGTTTATATATGACAAAGTAAACATTTCTTCCGGGACTATTGCTCTGATTGTCATGTTTGAAATTAGGAAGGAATTTTTCGACTAATACAATGTTTTCCCAGCATATTATACTGGGTTTTTTCTTAGTCTTTTTTTTGTCTTCCTCAGAAGAAAACCTAGTTTAACTCTGTTTACTTTTAATAAAAAACCATTACTACCAAGTTTTTCAGTCTATGGGTGTTTTCAGACATTACGAGATCACAGTCAACCACAGTGAACCACACACAACCCCCCGACAGGGCCAAAGGGCCCCGAATGTCTGTTTGGTGGGCACCAGATGTTCACCACAGACAATTCCCAGCAGGGGACAAAGTTAACCACCCTTCCGAAAGTCTGGGCTGGACCATCTCTGAAAGGGTGGTCAAAGCAATTCCCACCGGGAAACAACAAAACGTAACGACTGAATGGCAACCACCAGCTGGAAGCAAGCAAAATTAATCCCAGCCGGGGACAAAGCATGCAGTGTTGCTGCCAGGCAACGAGCAACAACACAGGCCAGGGAGAGAGATTTAAAGGGCACCCGGCAGCAGGGGAACGTGGTGGACTGGAGCAAGGCAGAAGGGAGAGGAGAGCGGAGAGCGAGTGAGGAAGGGAGGAGGAGGTGGAGGAGGCGCAGGCAGAGGAGGTGGTTGTGCTGCACATGGAGGAGGTGGAGGGAGGGCAGCAGCCGGAACAGGCCGCCCCAGAGCCGGCAACCAGCCCAGGGGACGAGGTACCCTGGAAACAGGTAAGGGGAGCAGGGAGGGGGCAGGGGCACCAAGGGGGGTGGGCAGGCCGGCAAGAGGGTTGAAAGGGGGAGGGCCACGGGGCTGAGGCAACCAGGCAACTAACCGTGCCCCGCCCCCGAGCTGTTTGCAGGGGGGGGCGGGATATAAATATATTAAATAAATAAATAAATGAAATTACGACCCACAGACATGGAAACGGGCCTGGGAGCCCAAGCCCCCGGAGGAGACGGGCGGAGGGCATATGGAGGAGGACCAGGAGGGCCCATATGGGAGAAGGCCGTACCACCGAGGGGGGCAATGGGGGCACAGGACTTCATTAGGATCTGAGGGACCCTGGGGCACCAGCTGGAGCTAGTGGTGAACCAGAGGAACAAGACCGTGTACCAGGAGATTGTGTGGGACATGGAGGCAGCAGAGCACCACAGGACAGTGGCCCAGTGCCGCTCCAAGGTGAAGGAGTTCAAGAGGGGGTACAAGGCCATCAAGGAGAACAACCAGCAGTCTGGGCACAGAGCCCGGACCGCCCCCTACTATGACGCGCTGGACCGCATTCTTCACATGAAGGGATCCATAGTCACCCCGTGCCTCGTGGGGAGCGCCGTGGTCCAGGGCAGAGAATGGGCCAATGTACCCCCTCTCCTCGCCACCCCGCTAGAAGGCACCGGCTTCAGGGGCCCCGAACCCCCCCCCGAGGACCACCCTGGGACCTCGGGGAGCAGCAGGACCCCTTTGCGCACCAGCCCAAAGAGCCCCCAGCTGATTTCCATACCGGGAGGAGCCAAGGCCGGCACATCAGTTGCTCACAGCCAGGGGACGCAGGGGGACCCCAGTAACGACGAGGGACCAGCCTCGGAGAGCTCCAAGACTGACATTGAGGGGAAGCAAGCGGGTGGGAGCACTGTGCATGGGTACGGCACCAGAGGGAGGAGCAGGCGGAGTACATAGTCCGCACCACCACTGAGCAGGGCGAGCGGATGATAGTGGCAATCGACCGCATGGAGGCAGCCACCGAAAGGGCCGTGCAGCAAGCGGAGGCAAGGGATCAGAGGCTGCAGGCGGAGGTGTGCCTTGAACGGCAGCGGGAGCGCCGGGAGCACAGTAGGCAGGTGGAGGCATTCGGGTGGCTGGAACAGGCCATCAACCGGATGGTGAGGGAGCACTCTGCCAAGATGGACCGGTCCCATGACATTGGCACCTCGCTGCTGCGGCACGCAGGAACCATGAGCACATACGTGATGGCCGCTCTGCCCCGGCCCCGATGCCGGGCCCTTCAGAGCCCCCACCGCCTCTGCCACCGCCCCAGCTGCCGGCATGCCCGCAGGGCCCGTGCATCTGCCTACTGGTTCCTGTAAGCCTCCGGAGGGAGCAGCCGCCCGGGGGAGGGAGGGGGGCTCCAGCCTCGGGTCCGCCCTCCCAACCACACCTGCCCCTCAGGACACCGAGGCATCCCAGGACACTGTCGGGGACAAGGACAGCGTGGGGGGAGGGGAGCTCCCAGAGCTCCACGGCGGCCACAGGGTGGCCAAGAGGACAGCCCTGGAGACAGGCAGGTCACGGGGGAGAGCGGGCTGAGGAGGGGGTGGACATGGCACTGGTGGTGGTGGGGTTAACTGTATTTATTTAATTTATTTTATTTATTTAATATATTTATTATATCCTGCCCCTCCTGCAAACAGCAACTGTATGAGGTATGCACAGTAAATGCATGGGCACCACAGTCGCTGCCGTTAACCTGTTTCATGGTCTGGGGGCGATGGGGTATATAGGGGCACGCCAAGGGTTCCGGTGGGGGCCCCAGGGTGGTGGAGACGGTGGTGTGCGGCCTCAAGGCTCGGCCTCCCGGCTGATCCGCCTAGCCAGGGCAACATGGATGCGCTTTGCGTATCGGTACTCCCGCGGGTTCTTTGCATTCGCAGAGAGGCACGGGGCCGGGAGGGCACTGGGGCACAGGGTAGTCGAGAGCGGCCCCATCAGTCTCGCACATGTTGTGCAGCACACAGCAGGCTCTGATCACCAGGGCTGAGGTCTCCACCGTGTAGTCCAGCCGGCCCACGAAACACCTCCAGCACTGGTTGAGGGCCCCAAAGGCCCTCTTGTCCATGGTCCAGCTGACACACATGTGGGTATTGTACAGCACCTCCACAGGGTTCCTGGTGACCGAGTATGCCTTCATAAGCCACTGGGTGAGTGGATAGGCCGGGTCCCCCAGGATGCAGGGGGCATCAGCACCCCTCGATCCGGGTCATCCCCATGTCCACGAAGTTCCCTGGGCATAGAAGGGAAAGATGGTCATGATCCAGGCATCGTGGCTGCACCCAGAGTGGCCCGTGTAAATGTCTATGAACTGTCCCCAGTGGTCCACGACTGCCTGCAGCTGTAGGGAGTGGTACCTGTGTCAGTTGACATATTCTGTGGCCTCTCCATCGGATAGGCGGAGGATCTCAATGTGGGTGCAGTCCACGGTGCCCATGCAGTTGGGTAATCCTCCAGCCATGAAGCCGGCCATCACGGCCTCCTGGTCCACCAGCTGGATCGCTCAGCCCAGGAGCATGCCCTCCACCACCTTGCAGACGTCTCGCAGGATCCCGACGACTGTGCTCACCCCAACGCCGAAGTGCTGCGAGATGGACTGGCAGGAGTCAGGTGTTGCAAGGGCCCAGACCCCGATGGCCACCTGCTAGACCATGGGAATGGTGTGCTGCCGCTCCAGCCAGGGTGTTAACAGCTCCGCGAGTCGCAGGAGGATGCACCTGTCCATCTGAAAGTGCGCTCTCCAGGTCGCCTCATCCCAGTGAGCCAGCACCCTGGCCCACCACCCCTGTGCCCACTCCGTGACCCATAACCGCCGGGCAATGGGCATAGCGAGCAGGGCTGCGCACCCCATGGACTCCCTTCACCATTGAAGCCAGTCGGCTGCCTCGCGGAGTGCTGCAGCCCGCTCCTGGGAGCAGAGGAGGACCTGTCGGGCTGTCCCGGACACCCGCTGGACCCTGAGCTGAGCCAGGGAGCACCTGTGTCCGTGGTGGGCTCGCCCGGCTCTAGCTGCACTCCTGGCCATGCACACCCGCAGCCAGGTGCATCTCTGTGGTCTGGATGTGCAAGTCAGTGTGTGAGCGGTACCACTCTGCGCAGACTGCTAGGTGCATCCCACAAGCACCCAACCATCCCAGCTCCATGGTGAACGGTGCCCCGGGTGGGGTGCAGCCACAACCGATATAGGTTGGAGCATGTGTGGCCCCACCCCCAGGTCGTGACCTGGCAACCGGGCGGGGGGCCCCGGGTTGCTTCTGCTTGCCCCTTGGCTGGCAGGCCCAGCTCCTGCAGGGCGGCCGGGGTGGGGCGGCAGGGGGCACCTGTGGTCCCTGCATGGGGCCTGTCGCATGGACCGGCTTGTGCCTGGGCAGCAGCTGTATTCCTGCTGTCATCACCTCCCACCTATCTGTCTTGGCTGCCTGTTGTCCTCGCCGCTCTGATCTCTGTGTAGCCTGTCCTGTATGTGTGCTCAGTTCCAGCAGCTGGGCTGGGTCCGCACCCCACGCCTCACTCGTTTACCATGCCATTTTGTGGCCTTTGGCCTTATAGCTCAGCCATCCCTCCAGGGATTGTGGGGCCCCTCTTTCCTTGCAGTTAGTATCAGCAGCTTGTTGGACCATGGCTGGCAGTGCTTCCCCAGGGCTCGCGGGGCCCCACTCTGCCCGGCGCCCCCCATCGCTGGACCTTCTGCAAGACCATGGCCCTGTGTGACCTGTGGCATTCCCTGGCCATGCAATTGCTCCTGGGCTGCCTGGACAGCCTCACAGGTGTCTATGCGAGTCTGAGCTCTGGCCTGCGCTACTTTGGCTATGAGGCGAGCGCCCGCGATTGCCGGCTGCATGCAGAGACGCTGGGCCTGTGTCCATTTCCCGATGGGCGCATCCTGGAGATGAGGTGCTCGCATGTGGGGTGGTCCACGGCGGAGACTATGTCAGCTCTCTCTGTGTGCAGCCTGGCCGCCTACACAGCCTGTCTGGCGGAGGGGGGCCCTGCCCTGGCTGCGTCCTCCTTTGGCTGCGTTCACAGGCCCCATGGGTACCAGCGGTCACGTGGGGCAGTCTATCACCACCTGTTGGAGCTTTGTCACATTCTGTGGCCCCAGGCTGCTGACAATGGCTTGTCGGAGCCCACCGGGGCAGAGCTGACAGCGCTGGCTGGTGTGTGGTCCCGATCCAATGTCCAGGTGGGGCTTGCTGTGCAGGATCCGTTCGAGGCCTACTACCTCATCGCCCACCGCATGTCTGTGCTGGGCTACCATCGGGGCATGCTCCAGTAGCCCCACTACATGCACCTGGTGGGCTGCCCAGGCCCAGGCCCCTTTGTGGCCCCCTGCAGCTGGCTGTGAGGCCCCCTGTGCCTTCCGGGCCCTGGATGCTGACACCACTGTGAGCTCCTGCCTCCGCCCCACCGCCGTCGGTTGCTGCCTGCTCCCTCCATGCTGTCCTGGGCTCGCTGCTGTGCTGGCAGGTTCCTGGGGATCCGCTGCCCCTGCCTGTGGCTCTGGGCCCCCTCCACGGGCCCTCCTGTCAGCCTCTGCAACCGTTGGTCCCCTCCATGGCTGCCTTCTCCTGTGGCTGTGTCCTGATCTCTGAGCAGGCTCCCAGCACCCCGGGTGCTGCTGTCCATTATTGTCCAGCTGCGATTCCTCCTGTGCCTGTGCCCCCACACCCCCAGGTTGATTCTGTGACTGTGGGGTTCTGGGGCCCCCAGACTGCACCTCCCGGCGTCCTCCCAGGGTGTGTGTGTTGGATCACCTGCTCAGCTCTTCGGCTCTGGCTCCCCTACGTCCCATTCATTGCACCCTTGCCGGGGCCTGGGGTCCCTGTCAGCCTCCTGGACCGTTCCCGGACCATTCCCTGTCCGTGTGACCTCCCCCTGTGTGCCTGTGCTCCACCCCTGGGGGGTCCCCCATGCCAGGGCTGCCTGTGTAGCTGTGGGGTTGCCTGTGCTGTTGTCGGGGTTCTGGATGCCGTTCCCCGTGTTCCGCTCTGTTGCCGAGCCAGTCCCCCCCCCACTTCCCTGGCCCCAGGTCCCCCCTCCTCCCTTTGCCCCTTGTGCCATGTGTGTTGGCCGTCCCGCTGTGTTCCCCCTTCCCTTCCTTTCCTGTGCAGATGTGTATGCACCCGGGCATGTGTTTGTGCTGTGTGTTCCGCTGTGACCTCGTTTTCTCTGTGCCTGTTGTGTGTGGCTCAGTGGCTCTTCTCTCTCCTCCCTTCCCGTTTCCCTTGTGTGGGTGTTTCCTTTTGGCCCTTCTGGCTTCGTTTGCCCTCTGTCAGCCATGTCTGCCGTCCGCCCCTCCCCAGTGCCTTCTGGGTGTTTTGACCACGGCCTGGAATCGGCATCACATCTGTTGCGCTGCCTCGGGACATAGTCTGTCAGCCAGATTCCCTGCCGTGGTCCTGGTCCCGTCACGTCTGTTTTGGGCCTTCCTGGACTATGGGGGTTGGTTGGTCGGCTTGCCACCACTGGGAATCCACTGTGGTGATTCGGGAACCCGTAACGTCTGAAATCACCCTATGTCTCCTTTTCATCATTGTTGGAAAATTCTTGTCTATACTTTCAATGATTGCTTAATCTTTATGCACAGATGATTTATTTATTTATTTATTTGGACATTTATAACCCTCCCATCCTGCCACAGGAAGCTCTGGGCGGCGCACAACATAAAACATTAACATTAAACATTAAAAGAACTTTAAAAATAAACAGGGAGGTATAAAAATTCCCCATCCTCCCCCCGCCCCCCTTGAAAGCCAGGCGAAACAGCCACGTCTTACAACAGTGTAAAAACGAGGGGAGATTTGGGGCCAGACGGGCCTCCATTGGCAGGGAGTTCCACAGCCGTGAGGCGGCCACTGAGAAGGCCCTCTCCATCGTGGCCCACCAGCAGACTCAGGGGACCTTCAGGAGAGCACCCTCCGATGACCGTAGGGACCAATCCAGAACCCAGGGGATGAGGCAGTCCCGCAAATAGGTTAGGCCAAGGCCATTTAGGGCTTTATAGGTAAGCACCAACCCCTTGAATTGGGCCCGGAAGACTACAGGCAGCCAATGCAGAGACTGAAGAACTGGTGTAATATGTTCCTGGTGGCCCATTCCCTCTAGGAGACGGGCTGCCGCATTCTGCACCAGCTGCAGTCTCCATACCGCCACCAAAGGTAGCCCCACGTAGAGCGCGTTACAGTAGTCAAACCTGGAGGTGATGATCATATTATACAACAGCTGTATGTAGTATATTTCAACAGTTCATTACCATACTAATCACATCGCAAAAAACATGGAAATTTTCCCAAACAAAAAGCTTTACAGTTTAATAAATCATTAAAGGTAGAACCATTTCCAAAACAAAAAACTTTCCTCTTCAAAAACATTTCACAAAATAGATTTTACCCTAACTTTAAACTCCAAAAAATATGGAAATTACAATTCCAATAAAAAAAACATGGAACATACATTACAACGAAACTTAAATGCCAAAAAACATGGAAATTATTTACACTTTATTCATATTGCATAATGTACCATTGACATTAACATATCTACTTAATTTATTACCATACATGCTTACTTTTTACCATTACTTTTTACCACTAACTAAACTATCATTTTATTTCTTTACAGGTCATTTATTTATTATCATAAGTAGTCTACAACATTTTTTTGCAATGTCTTAACTGTCCTTTTATGCAGACTTACATTGTATATTTCATTTCGTTGTATAAAGTTGTGTAAACTTTCATTGTAAGAATTTCATTGTCTAAAGTTTATCCAATTTATTTACACTCTATACATGTAAAGGGGAGAGTTTGGGTGTGAAAAAATTTTCATTGGCAACTTATGATAAGCCCTGCCCAAACGGAGTCTCTAAAGTCTGCCCCTCCCCCCCCCCCCCCCCCCCCCCCCCTGGCAACTGCTCCAGAAGTAGCTGCCACCGCTAGCACTCCTGGCCCCTTCCCTGGCTGCTTCCTGTTGGCACCACCCACTGCGCATAACTGGANTGGGCAGGCCGGCAAGAGGGGGGAAAGGGGGAGGGCCACGGGGCTGAGGCAACCAGGCAACTAACCGTGCCCCGCCCCCGAGCTGTTTGCAGGGGGGGCGGGATATAAATATATTAAATAAATAAATAAATGAAATTACGACCCACAGACATGGAAACGGGCCTGGGAGCCCAAGCCCCCGGAGGAGACGGGCGGAGGGCATATGGAGGAGGACCAGGAGGGCCCATATGGGAGAAGGCCGTACCACCGAGGGGGGCAATGGGGGCACAGGACTTCATTAGGATCTGAGGGACCCTGGGGCACCAGCTGGAGCTAGTGGTGAACCAGAGGAACAAGACCGTGTACCAGGAGATTGTGTGGGACATGGAGGCAGCAGAGCACCACAGGACAGTGGCCCAGTGCCGCTCCAAGGTGAAGGAGTTCAAGAGGGGGTACAAGGCCATCAAGGAGAACAACCAGCAGTCTGGGCACAGAGCCCGGACCGCCCCCTACTATGACGCGCTGGACCGCATTCTTCACATGAAGGGATCCATAGTCACCCCGTGCCTCGTGGGGAGCGCCGTGGTCCAGGGCAGAGAATGGGCCAATGTACCCCCTCTCCTCGCCACCCCGCTAGAAGGCACCGGCTTCAGGGGCCCCGAACCCCCCCCGAGGACCACCCTGGGACCTCGGGGAGCAGCAGGACCCCTTTGCGCACCAGCCCAAAGAGCCCCCAGCTGATTTCCATACCGGGAGGAGCCAAGGCCGGCACATCAGTTGCTCACAGCCAGGGGACGCAGGGGGACCCCAGTAACGATGAGGGACCAGCCTCGGAGAGCTCCAAGACTGACATTGAGGGGAAGCAAGCGGGTGGGAGCACTGTGCATGGGTACGGCACCAGAGGGAGGAGCAGGCGGAGTACATAGTCCGCACCACCACTGAGCAGGGCGAGCGGATGATAGTGGCAATCGACCGCATGGAGGCAGCCACCGAAAGGGCCGTGCAGCAAGCGGAGGCAAGGGATCAGAGGCTGCAGGCGGAGGTGTGCCTTGAACGGCAGCGGGAGCGCCGGGAGCACAGTAGGCAGGTGGAGGCATTCGGGTGGCTGGAACAGGCCATCAACCGGATGGTGAGGGAGCACTCTGCCAAGATGGACCGGTCCCATGACATTGGCACCTCGCTGCTGCGGCACGCAGGAACCATGAGCACATACGTGATGGCCGCTCTGCCCCAGCCCCGATGCCGGGCCCTTCAGAGCCCCCACCGCCTCTGCCACCGCCCCAGCTGCCGGCATGCCCGCAGGGCCCGTGCATCTGCCTACTGGTTCCTGTAAGCCTCCGGAGGGAGCAGCCGCCCAGGGGAGGGAGGGGGGCTCCAGCCTCGGGTCCGCCCTCCCAACCACACCTGCCCCTCAGGACACCGAGGCATCCCAGGACACTGTCGGGGACAAGGACAGCGTGGGGGGAGGGGAGCTCCCAGAGCTCCACGGCGGCCACAGGGTGGCCAAGAGGACAGCCCTGGAGACAGGCAGGTCACGGGGGAGAGCGGGCTGAGGAGGGGGTGGACATGGCACTGGTGGTGGTGGGGTTAACTGTATTTATTTAATTTATTTTATTTATTTAATATATTTATATCCTGCCCCTCCTGCAAACAGCAACTGTATGAGGTATGCACAGTAAATGCATGGGCACCACAGTCGCTGCCGTTAACCTGTTTCATGGTCTGGGGGCGATGGGGTATATAGGGGCACGCCAAGGGTTCCGGTGGGGGCCCCAGGGTGGTGGAGACGGTGGTGTGCGGCCTCAAGGCTCGGCCTCCCGGCTGATCCGCCTAGCCAGGGCAACATGGATGCGCTTTGCGTATCGGTACTCCCGCGGGTTCTTTGCATTCGCAGAGAGGCACGGGGCCGGGAGGGCACTGGGGCACAGGGTAGTCGAGAGCGGCCCCATCAGTCTCGCACATGTTGTGCAGCACACAGCAGGCTCTGATCACCAGGGCTGAGGTCTCCACCGTGTAGTCCAGCCGGCCCACGAAACACCTCCAGCACTGGTTGAGGGCCCCAAAGGCCCTCTTGTCCACGGTCCAGCTGACACACGTGGGTATTGTACAGCACCTCCACAGGGTTCCTGGTGACCGAGTATGCCTTCATAAGCCACTGGGTGAGTGGATAGGCCGGGTCCCCCAGGATGCAGGGGGCATCAGCACCCCTCGATCCGGGTCATCCCCATGTCCACGAAGTTCCCTGGGCATAGAAGGGAAAGATGGTCATGATCCAGGCATCGTGGCTGCACCCAGAGTGGCCCGTGTAAATGTCTATGAACTGTCCCCAGTGGTCCACGACTGCCTGCAGCTGTAGGGAGTGGTACCTGTGTCAGTTGACATATTCTGTGGCCTCTCCATCGGATAGGCGGAGGATCTCAATGTGGGTGCAGTCCACGGTGCCCATGCAGTTGGGTAATCCTCCAGCCATGAAGCCGGCCATCACGGCCTCCTGGTCCACCAGCTGGATCGCTCAGCCCAGGAGCATGCCCTCCACCACCTTGCAGACGTCTCGCAGGATCCCGACGACTGTGCTCACCCCAACGCCGAAGTGCTGCGAGATGGACTGGCAGGAGTCAGGTGTTGCAAGGGCCCAGACCCCGATGGCCACCTGCTAGACCATGGGAATGGTGTGCTGCCGCTCCAGCCAGGGTGTTAACAGCTCCGCGAGTCGCAGGAGGATGCACCTGTCCATCTGAAAGTGCGCTCTCCAGGTCGCCTCATCCCAGTGAGCCAGCACCCTGGCCCACCACCCCTGTGCCCACTCCGTGACCCATAACCGCCGGGCAATGGGCATAGCGAGCAGGGCTGCGCACCCCATGGACTCCCTTCACCATTGAAGCCAGTCGGCTGCCTCGCGGAGTGCTGCAGCCCGCTCCTGGGAGCAGAGGAGGACCTGTCGGGCTGTCCCGGACACCCGCTGGACCCTGAGCTGAGCCAGGGAGCACCTGTGTCCGTGGTGGGCTCGCCCGGCTCTAGCTGCACTCCTGGCCATGCACACCCGCAGCCAGGTGCATCTCTGTGGTCTGGATGTGCAAGTCAGTGTGTGAGCGGTACCACTCTGCGCAGACTGCTAGGTGCATCCCACAAGCACCCAACCATCCCAGCTCCATGGTGAACGGTGCCCCGGGTGGGGTGCAGCCACAACCGATATAGGTTGGAGCATGTGTGGCCCCACCCCCAGGTCGTGACCTGGCAACCGGGCGGGGGGCCCCGGGTTGCTTCTGCTTGCCCCTTGGCTGGCAGGCCCAGCTCCTGCAGGGCGGCCGGGGTGGGGCGGCAGGGGGCACCTGTGGTCCCTGCATGGGGCCTGTCGCATGGACCGGCTTGTGCCTGGGCAGCAGCTGTATTCCTGCTGTCATCACCTCCCACCTATCTGTCTTGGCTGCCTGTTGTCCTCGCCGCTCTGATCTCTGTGTAGCCTGTCCTGTATGTGTGCTCAGTTCCAGCAGCTGGGCTGGGTCCGCACCCCACGCCTCACTCGTTTACCATGCCATTTTGTGGCCTTTGGCCTTATAGCTCAGCCATCCCTCCAGGGATTGTGGGGCCCCTCTTTCCTTGCAGTTAGTATCAGCAGCTTGTTGGACCATGGCTGGCAGTGCTTCCCCAGGGCTCGCGGGGCCCCACTCTGCCCGGCGCCCCCCATCGCTGGACCTTCTGCAAGACCATGGCCCTGTGTGACCTGTGGCATTCCCTGGCCATGCAATTGCTCCTGGGCTGCCTGGACAGCCTCACAGGTGTCTATGCGAGTCTGAGCTCTGGCCTGCGCTACTTTGGCTATGAGGCGAGCGCCCGCGATTGCCGGCTGCATGCAGAGACGCTGGGCCTGTGTCCATTTCCCGATGGGCGCATCCTGGAGATGAGGTGCTCGCATGTGGGGTGGTCCACGGCAGAGACTATGTCAGCTCTCTCTGTGTGCAGCCTGGCCGCCTACACAGCCTGTCTGGCGGAGGGGGGCCCTGCCCTGGCTGCGTCCTCCTTTGGCTGCGTTCACAGGCCCCATGGGTACCAGCGGTCACGTGGGGCAGTCTATCACCACCTGTTGGAGCTTTGTCACATTCTGTGGCCCCAGGCTGCTGACAATGGCTTGTCGGAGCCCACCGGGGCAGAGCTGACAGCGCTGGCTGGTGTGTGGTCCCGATCCAATGTCCAGGTGGGGCTTGCTGTGCAGGATCCGTTCGAGGCCTACTACCTCATCGCCCACCGCATGTCTGTGCTGGGCTACCATCGGGGCATGCTCCAGTAGCCCCACTACATGCACCTGGTGGGCTGCCCAGGCCCAGGCCCCTTTGTGGCCCCCTGCAGCTGGCTGTGAGGCCCCCTGTGCCTTCCGGGCCCTGGATGCTGACACCACTGTGAGCTCCTGCCTCCGCCCCACCGCCGTCGGTTGCTGCCTGCTCCCTCCATGCTGTCCTGGGCTCGCTGCTGTGCTGGCAGGTTCCTGGGGATCCGCTGCCCCTGCCTGTGGCTCTGGGCCCCCTCCACGGGCCCTCCTGTCAGCCTCTGCAACCGTTGGTCCCCTCCATGGCTGCCTTCTCCTGTGGCTGTGTCCTGATCTCTGAGCAGGCTCCCAGCACCCCGGGTGCTGCTGTCCATTATTGTCCAGCTGCGATTCCTCCTGTGCCTGTGCCCCCACACCCCCAGGTTGATTCTGTGACTGTGGGGTTCTGGGGCCCCCAGACTGCACCTCCCGGCGTCCTCCCAGGGTGTGTGTGTTGGATCACCTGCTCAGCTCTTCGGCTCTGGCTCCCCTACGTCCCATTCATTGCACCCTTGCCGGGGCCTGGGGTCCCTGTCAGCCTCCTGGACCGTTCCCGGACCATTCCCTGTCCGTGTGACCTCCCCCTGTGTGCCTGTGCTCCACCCCTGGGGGGTCCCCCATGCCAGGGCTGCCTGTGTAGCTGTGGGGTTGCCTGTGCTGTTGTCGGGGTTCTGGATGCCGTTCCCCGTGTTCCGCTCTGTTGCCGAGCCAGTCCCCCCCCCACTTCCCTGGCCCCAGGTCCCCCCTCCTCCCTTTGCCCCTTGTGCCATGTGTGTTGGCCGTCCCGCTGTGTTCCCCCTTCCCTTCCTTTCCTGTGCAGATGTGTATGCACCCGGGCATGTGTTTGTGCTGTGTGTTCCGCTGTGACCTCGTTTTCTCTGTGCCTGTTGTGTGTGGCTCAGTGGCTCTTCTCTCTCCTCCCTTCCCGTTTCCCTTGTGTGGGTGTTTCCTTTTGGCCCTTCTGGCTTCGTTTGCCCTCTGTCAGCCATGTCTGCCGTCCGCCCCTCCCCAGTGCCTTCTGGGTGTTTTGACCACGGCCTGGAATCGGCGTCACATCTGTTGCGCTGCCTCGGGACATAGTCTGTCAGCCAGATTCCCTGCCGTGGTCCCGGTCCCGTCACGTC
>QEPC01009342.1:542363-558974 GCA_003113815.1 Sphenodon punctatus
TGGTAAAATTGGACTCAGGCTGTGACTGGGGTGCTTTACAAGGATGGGTCTCTGTGTTTTCGGTTTATAAATGATTTATTTTAAGCTTGATGTGCATGGAGACTGTGTTTTCTTCCATCTGATGTTAACCCTGGGAACTCCTTGCTGCTGTGTTTTGCCAGTGTTTTGGGTGTTTCCCTGTGTTTGGGGTTTATAAATTATTTATTTTAAGCTTTATGTGCATGTAGACTGTGTTTTCTTCCATTCGATGTTAACCCTGGGAACTCCTTGCTGCTGGGTTATGCCATGCCACTGGCCTACCGTGCCCCTGGCTCCGCCTACTGTCCCCCTGGCTCCGCCCCTAGGCCCGCCGGCCTTACTGCCCCAGTGCCCCTCCAGCATCAAAACCCACCAGCCGCCCCTGCTTCCGGGTTGGATTCAAAGTGTTGGTTTTAACCTATAAACCCTTACACAGCCTGGGCCCTGCTTACCTGCGAGATCGCATCACTCCCCGGGTTCTGGATCAGCCCCTGCGGTCGTCCGGGGGCGCCATGTTGGAGGTCTCCCAGGGGGCCACACAGAGCAGGGCGTTCTCGGTGGCCGCACCGCGCCTTTGGAATTCCCTCCCCATGGGGGCCCATCTGGCCCCTGACCTCCCGACGTTCCATAAGAGCTGTAAGACCTGGCTATTCCGCCAGGCATTTGGCGAGGGAGAGGGGTAAAGGGTGGGTGTGGAGGGTAGGGGTCGAGTTTGTCTCCTGTTGTGTTTTAATGTTTTAAAATGTTTTAAAATTTGTATTTTATATTTTATATTTTAATTGTTGTTTGCCGCTCTGAGCCGGCTGTGGTGGGAAGAGCGGGATAGAAATCTATTAAATAAATAATAAAATAAACAAAATGGGAATTTCAACATCTAGGGATTACTTCCTTTCATGATGAAGTCAAGAGCTCCCTTTCCTACAGTCTACATACCTGGTTTTTGTTTGTTTTTAAAAACATGAATTCCTCTTAGTGTAATATTACTATCCTTTTTAGATACGAAGCCAGCTGACCCAAGAGCGTAGTTTAAAACTTGATGCCTTCCAGCGAGTGGGTGAACTGCAGTGTCAGCTTTATGACTTGGAACATGCTACATCATATTCATCAACAGGTAGGAATGTGATTTTTGTTAAGATGGCTGACTAAGGCTAGGGGGCTTGACATCTCAGTTCTGTGGTATGGTTACAGTATTACCAAGAGGCATTGAGAATTCTCCAGTTGCAGCATTTTTCACTGAATGTGATAGCTGGTTAATTCTCACAGAATTTGTCTCTGGTAGCACAAAACTACAGCCTGACTTAGACAATATTGTGTCAGCATTCTTAGCTGTCAGCACAGATTTTGGGGCAATAGGGTACCTGCTTGAACAGAGCAATCCAGGGTCCACCTTAACCCCACATAATTGCAACACAGATCTCTTGGCAGGGAGCTCAGCTCTCCAGAAGGATGGGGGTGAAGAAATGAAATGTCCAAAATGATGGAATGACATGCTGGGAAACTCATTGGCATTAAGATGTACACAGCTTACATGAGTTAGTTGGCATAATTTATTCTACTAGCAGAAATTGGATTTTGAAAGGATCTGGGGAAAAAATCTAGAGGATACTAGGGGTCTTGACTCTTGCTAACCAGATTGCCAAAAAAGAGCCTCCCTAGCACATTCTCTAATCCAACCGTTACAAGCAAATAGTACGAAAAGCTCTTGGCCTTCAAACTGAAGCTCTTTTGAGATTTTATCATTTCACCCATCTGAAATATAGTCTAAAATATGGTTGTCACACTGGTCCCAAATGTAAGAGATGGAGACAAAAGACAAAGTCGGAACTTTTTACATGCCTGAGGAAAGGCCCCATGTGGCCCAAAGGTTTGTGCGCTCTCACCAGCAGAATTTGGTCCAATAAATGAGATCACCTGAAGTACATTGTATACATCTTAAAAGTGCCCTGAAAAAAGGGGAGAGAGATCAGTTTTGACTTTATTACTTCCTCTCTATGATGAATAAAGAAGGGCAATGGATGGGCTTGTTTTTTTTAAAAAAAATGCATTTATGAATGCAATGTGAATGCAATGTCAGTAGCACTGTTTTTGCTGCAGGCCTCTTGGGAGCCAAGGAAAGAGGCGTTAACTTTGCTTGGTCCTTAACTGAAGGGATGCAGATGTTCAACTTTTAGCAAAGATCTCTCTCCCCAACTGTTGGTTAGATGATCACTTTTTTGATGGTGCCTGTTTCACTCAATGAGTTTTGAACAGCCTGGCTGAGAAAAACAAAACAAAACAAGTTTGTTACATTCAGTTGGGTTTTTCTTTTGTTTACCTTATTCTTTAGAGCTAGTTATTAATTCAACCAGAGAATATCCAGAAAATGTGACTGATAGGAATTTCTAGTATACAAAAGTAGGAGGAAAATTATTTTGAGTTCTTTATATGTTCGAAAGGCTAAATGAAAACTCACAAAGCCAAGGTTATTTCTTTGCAAGGTGTGTCTATTTGCAACCTCAGGAAAGTGACACGATAGTCATGAGAATAGTGAAAAGTAGAGCTTATCATCAGAACATAAGAAGTGCCATACTGGGTCAGACCAATGGGCCATTGAGCTCAGCACCTGTCTCTGACAATGGCCAAGCTCGGTTGCTTAGAAGAAGTACCCAACAAGTCACAATGGGGCGATTTGTTCCCTGTTGTTCATGCCTAGCTCCCAACAGTAAGAGACTACGCTACCCAAAACCTACGTAGCTAATAGCTGCTAATGGACTGATTCTCCAGAAGCTTGTCCAATCCTTTAATAAACCCAGCTATACTACTGGCCTTGATCACATCTTCTGGCAACAAATTCCACAACTTAATTGTACGTTAGAACTAGGGGACACCCCATGAAACTAACAAGTAGCAGATTTAAAACATTAAAAGAAAGTATTTTTTTTTACTCTAAGTTCTATTTGAGAGGGTAAATAACTTCCCTATTTACTCATTCCACACCCCTCATGATTTTGTAAACTTCTATCATATAAGAATTATTATTATTCATATAATTAAAATAATAATAAAATTATTATTATTTTTATATAGTGCCCCCCTGCCATGGCACTCTGAGCGCTTTACATATAACAAACACATCTTTTTAATCCTCGGAACAACCCTGTGAGGCAAGTTAGGCTGAAAGAATTTGACTGGCCCAAGGTCACCCGGTGAGTTTCTGGCTAAGGCGAGAAGCATTGCGCACTTAGCCATTACACCATCTCCTTTTAGTTATTTCTTCTCCAAGCTGAAGAGCCCTAATCTACCTAGCCTCTCTTCATAGGGGAGCTGTTCCATACTCTCTTTCATTATTGTAGCCCTTCTCTGTACCTTTTCTATTTCTACTATTTTTAAATTTTTTTTTAGAAGGGGTGAGCAGAACTGCACCCAATACTTAGCAGCTCGGGGCAGCTTATATTATTTGTAAGTTGTTGTAAGCCACCACCCTGAGCTGCTAAGTATTGTGTGCAGTTCTGCACGCGCTCTCTCTCTATACACATACACACACACGCACAAATCCAAAATATAAAAACAACCATAAATCCGGAGTTAAAACCCCCAACCCTCACCAAAAGACTGGCAGAACAGCCAGGTCTTGCACTGTCTTTGGATAAAGGGAAGGCGGACTTACAACAGGAGGGAGTTCCACAGCCTAGGTATGGCTACCGAGAATGCCTGTCCCAAGGTTGCCACCCGAGAAACTCAGGAGACTTAGAGTTGGGTGCTTCCAGCCACCCGCAGCGGCCAATCTAGAAGCCAGGGAGTGAGGCGATCCCACAGGTAGGCAGGGCCCAGGTAGTGTCGAGCTTTTATTAGGTCAAAACCAACACCTTGAATCGGGCCCAGAAAACTATAGCAGCCAGTGCAGAAGATGGAGCATTGGTGTAATGTGCTTCCAATAACCCGTCCCCATAAGGAGACAGGTAGCCCCACGTAAAGTGCGTTACTATAGTCCAGGCTTGAGGTGATGGAAGCATGGCGTACGGCCAAAGCCACCACACCAGATATAATTGGCAAAAAGCACTCCTTGCCACAGCCACCACCTGGACATCCAGGCAGAGCTGTGAGTTGAGGAGCACTCCCAGGCTATGGACCTGAGGGACTAATGGAGGGCAAACCCCATCCGTGACAGGGGTCACTACTCCCTCAGTCCCTCCCACCAGCATCACTTCTGTCTTGTCAGGTTTCAGCTTCAGACAGCTCACTCGTATCCAGTCCCCCCCGAACTGCAAGACACGACGTAAGCACTGAGACTGCCGCCCCTGTGTCAGCTGAAAATGAGAGGCAAAGTTAGGTATCATCAGCATACTGATGACAATGTACGCCAAACCCTCTCATGACCTCGCCCAAAGGCTGCATATACACATTGAACAGGAGAGGGGACAACAGAACCTCCACACATGAGGTCCTGGGGCGGTCCCTCCACTTGTCCATGGTCCTGCACCCACCTTGATGAGGATTGGCTTTGCCTAATTAGGCTGCCATTGTTCATCCGGAAGGGCATCATTTGCCACAAGGGCAGCTAAAAGGGGAATAGTGCCATCTTGGTGTCTCAAGTTATCCCTTCATACCCTGACAACTCTCCAATATTTTCCCAATCTCTCTTTGTCCCTCCTGCAGGAGTAGAGTGGGCCCTTGCCATCATAATGTATGTACTACTTGACTGTAACACTGTTGCAGAACATTTTTCTGCAGCCTCCTCCATTGTCAGGTCAGAGAATGGAATACACGTTCCCCAAGCCCGATCAGGCCAGAGGCAGGAAGCGTTTTGTGGCCGGCTGGCTTTGCCTCTATGCTGCAGCTGGTGCCCTGCCCACTGCCATGACAGGCAGCCATGGCAGCCCCCCTCACTGGGCTAGCACAAAAACAGATGTGCCCATCTGGTTTGGCCCACCTGGGTGACTCTTGGGCCTGCACTGTAGGCCTAAGCCACATTTCTGGTTCAGCCACCTACCCCACAGGGGTCCGAACTGGGCCCACCTGGAGCAGACACGCAGGTTCCGCCCTGGCCCAGGCAGCCCAAACTGGGCAGCAGCATCATGTTTGTTAATACCCATTGTTGCATTGATGGTAGCATCCAAATTATTTTCAGGTCACTGGAAGTTACCATTTGTTCTCCTGTATGAAATGAAATGCATGGTCACCATCCCTGTTGGCCAGATGTCCACACTACAGAAGTCACAAAATTGACATTGTTGGAGAGGTGTAGAAATGTCTCCATTTAAAATACAATCTGCTAAAAGTTTAGTTAGTAAGATTCCTAATTTTCTTGATTTTATTTGTCTGAGTACAGTGGCTATGTTTTCCCCTTTATAAAGGTACAAGGAGGAAGTCTGCTAATCTCCTGTCTTGCAGTGTTAACGGCACAAGTCATCCTCTTTCAGGTAATACGACCCAGAGCAATACATTTCTCCAATCCATGAATGCTAATGCGTTTTCAGGAAATCCACACTCCCAGCATGTAAATTTTTGAATAGGGCAAAGTTGCCCTATTAAGTTCTAAAATGAATTGCATACTTACTTGTTTTATATCCATACATAGACATGAGTGTGTTACTTGGCACTACTTATGCTATAATTAAAATTGTGGTTGTGTAATCAGGTCAGTCATGAGTTTAATAGCCTACATTGTAGCTTTATTCCTACCTCAACCAGCTGTTACTAGTGCATGCTATGAAAGTCTAGCCACTTGTGTCTCAGCACCTTAGAAGGAAAGAGTTCCTGGAGGACAGGTTACAGCAGCACCCTGGAATATTTTATTGCACACCAATATGGGAGAAAAAAGCCAGAGCTCACACTCATAGTTAAGTCCTAGCTATTAAAGCAGTAGTGGGGAATTCCTTAGCCTCAACTGATGAATGAGCAACAGGGCTGGCCTTACTGTGGGGCAGCTGCTCAGGGCCCTGTGCTTGGTGGGGCCCCATGGGTTTGGGTGTAACTTTAAAAAAAAATGCCCCACCTCTCTCACACTCCATGCCCACCTGTCAGTCTCTCAGCCAGGGGAAAAGAGGGAGAGGCAGAGGCCCCACCTCTCCCTCACTTCCCCTGGCTGAGAGACTGACAGGCAGGGGGGCACCCACTGGAAGTGAGGGAGAAGACAGAGGCCCCGCCTCTCCCTCACGCAGCAGGCCCCCCGCTGCCTTGCCTGGTTGTTTTGGCCAGGGAAAATGAGGGAGAGGCGGGGCCTATGTCTCTCTTCCCCTCATTCACCCTGGCTGAGACTGTGCCAGACAGCCTGGGGGGGGGGGGGAGGCAAGCCTGGCGCAGGCACGAGGTGGCAGCACCAGATCAGGTAAGTGATCCAGTTGGAATCCAAATGGCTGCTCAGGCTTGGGGATGGACGGAGGGGAGTACCCCTCCGCCCATCTCCAAGTAGCACGCTGAGCTGGGGGCTGTCCCCTAGGCCCACCGGCAGAAAATATGGGGCCCTGCTTAGGGTAAGGCCAGCCCTGATGAACAAGTGCAGGGGAAGAGAGCAGAGATGGAAACATGCACTCAAGGACAGAGGATGGCTCCAAGATCTAGACCCGTAGCTGCCGTGGCACATCCCTTAAGCACCCCCTCTACCTCCTACCCCAAAGCTTGTACTAGCTTCCAGTGGTTCATGAGAGGGAAAAGTTTTCCCCACCCATCTTAAGGCAATTGTTATGTCCAGGCATAGTCATGCAACAGTTAGCTGGTCTCTCTCAACATGTCATATGAAAGGGGGTGGGGGGAGGAACCTAGTGGTAGCAGCAGCTAGATACAAATTCAGTTAATTTCTGATTGACGGTAGTGTTGACAGTATCACTATCAGAAATATAACACCTCAAGTACGTCAAGGAAACTTCCCCATCTTTGATGATCAAATGAAAACAATAGCGTAACTGGAGCGGAAAAATCCCTTGAACATAGCAAGTAGCAGGGGGGTGAGTTCTTGTACTGTGTGGGGGTTTTCAAACCAGTTCCATAAGGGGCAATATTTGAATAGCAAACTATTATGGCAATTCTACATATTTTATCAGAACTTAAGTGAATCACTCTGCAGTTACACAGAACAAAGGATAGTACTAAGCAGTTATTTCACAACTGCATTTTTACTGTGCCTTTGCAGACCTGACAAGTTTTTGGGTGTTTAACTGAAGGCATTGTTTGTTGTGTTGTAGGCTTTGCATCACAGGCCCAAAGAACAGTGCTTTCAACATCCACTCTGAGGGATTACCACCAACATCCTTTAACTGACTCTACGAGTACTATAATAGCAGGAAACATTCAAAGGCCAAAGACTGTGAGTTTTAGTAGATTTCCTAATAATCGATTTATTAGTCTGGATTGACCATTGTCATGCATCAGATTTCCTAATAAAAACAGAGCTCTATTACCATTGAGATTTGCAAATCATGCTTGAGTATAAGCTTTTGCTTTGGCTATTAAATTAATGACCAATGTTCACTGCAATTTCCTCATTGGCAGCAATGGGAAAAATGTAGTGAAGGCAGGTTGCTGACATTTTTCTGGTTTCCTTTGATTTTATTTGTGTTTAGTGGTGGGGGAGTGGAGTGAATGCCTCACCTAGGGATACTGTATAAAAGTCAGAGGAAGCACTACTCATGGCTGTTATAAACTCTTGGCTAGTTCAGATTCATTGAAGCTTATAAACTGTGCCAGGGATAGAACTTCCAGGAGGCTTCTTCAGTTGAGTTCTAGACCATCTTTTTTGAAGATATTACTTTCCCTTAGCCTTTCTCTCTGCAAAGCCACTCCTATTTGCTTCCACTGAGGAAGTAACAAGAGGTGTGAATAGGCTTCATGGCAGGAAGTCCTGAGCAGCTGTTTGAGAACAAGCCAGCTTCCCAGAACTGGGCATGGGCAAGGGAGCTAGACTGACTCTCACTTGGAAAAGGATCTTCAAAGTGCAAGGGTTTGAGTACCTCCCTCAGCAAGTTTTGAGGGAGATATTTTTTTTTGCTTTTTTTATTGACAGGCAGATGAAGATGGCCAGGGTTTGGGCTTCCCACCATCTGGCAAATTATGATCAGCAGGTTCCTCTCCCTCGTTGTATGGCTTTGTATCTTGCCATGCCAATTTCTGTTAAAGCTAAACACTTGATCTTCCAGACAAGAGCAAATGCGTTACCATCTAAGGTTTTGGAGAGTCGCTTTCTTGGGCTTCCCTTTTCGGAAAGACTCTGCCCGTTTAAATCGAGGAGGAGGAGGAGACTCCTAGACATATGCTGTTGCATTGTCATTTATGATGATCTTAGGGAGAAATTTCTGCAACCAATTCTGACCCAGATCCCGGGGAGATCGGAGGGAGCAATCTTGAATTACTTGTTGAGTAATTCAGACCCAGACCAAACTAAGCTTTTTGCAGAATTTCTTCTCCGGATGTCATATATACGGAGATTTCTGGAGTTTAGACCACTTAGACTCCTCTAGTTGGCTTGTGTAGGTGACCTTAGCTCTGGATGGGATTCAAGGTTGGTTTACTTTTAGGTGGGTGCTGTAGGTAACTGGGTAGACTAAATAAGGCTTGACTCTTATATGGGTATGTTAAACCTATTGGCCTGGGGGTATTAATTGTGGTAGATGTATATAATTATAATTGGTTTCTATGCTCATCAATATGCAACTTGGGGGGGCTTTTCTGGGAGGTCAGATGTTCTTTAGTAGAGGGAGTCCTGCTTGTGCTTATTCTGTATTGCCAACTGGTATGTTGATTTATTTCAAGTTTTATACTAGCAACGCTGTGTTAGTTTTTTATACTAGCAATGGATTAATATGTTATGAATCTTGTTTTGTATGCAATGACTGTGTGTCACGCTCAATCAATATCTATCTAAGTGCAAGGGAACTGGGGGAAGAGGAGGCGGCGACTTTACTCCTTATGTACCTAGCCTATCCATTTTTCATGCAGTTCTGTAGATGCTCTACTATGCTATACAAAGTATAACTAAATTCCTTAATATCCATTGGCAGGTACCGAGCAGATGGAGAGAGTGTGGTAGGTGCTACACCAGACCTAATTTAACTCTAATCCTGCTACCTCAACACAGCTAATGAGCACAGCCTGCCCTGGAAGTGAAGTGGCATGTCTTCATCCGAGGATGTTTGTAAAATCAGTTTGGCTTTATGTAAACAGTTTGCCTGCTCATTCTTTTTAGTCACGGTTTGCAAAGTCTTCATTAAAACTTTTAAACCTAGTGAACTGAAATGGGATCTCTTATATTGAAAAATTGAGTATGTGGCATTACGCAGCCATGGAGGACCTGCTGTTTGACTTGCTTCACAAAACTGCCCTTTTGTGATTAACTTAGCAGTACACTACTGAATAGAATCCTCCATCACTCAAAATCAATGACTTGAGCCATTGACTTTAATGAATGAAAGATTACATTCTTAGATAAAAGCTTAGTCACACCCCTCAGAGGATTAACTCCCCTCAGTATTGATTTATGGAGCACAAGAGTGGGAGAGGGGCTCCATGAACATACTAGAGGATAGCCACCATCCAAGATTAATTGTGATCTCTCAACTGGAGCAGCAGAAGGCAATGTGAAAGTCTGTATACTTTACTTTGTGCAGCTGATCCAGATTGGGTCAATTTGGAAAGTCTCACTGGAATGTTGGTACAATTTATGTAAAATGATTGCTTTGATGGTGTTAGACCAGATTTTCCCATAGCAACAGAAGTTCCTTTAACTGCAGAACACCATGAGGACACACTTAAAAGCAAATACAAAGAAATCCATTCAATAAATGATTTTATTTATCAATTTGTTTCTGCAGTAAGCCATTTGCATTTCTTCGACTGAAGATAACACAGACTCAATACAGCAATGCCTCTAAGGAACATTTGTAAAATTCCAGATGGATACTTGCACAATTTGGCTTCAGGAGCAAGACAGATAAGACAATGTGAGGTCACAGTTCAGTGCCTAATTTTAAGAGACCATCCTGTAAGAAAATTAAGCCTTGCCGGAAACAGATTTAAGAAAGCTACCCCACAGGTTGAGAGTTGTGGTCAACTATTCACTTGTTGGCAGCCAGCAGATTTGCAAGGTAACCCATTACTCAATGATTTACAAGTGGTTAGCTATAAATTCTAAACAAGTGGATGAAAGAAAATTTAGTCCTAGTCACAATTCTGTAAGCTGTCACAAAATTGTGTCTGATAAGGCAAATCTTTAGGCTACTGCATGCAGGCTTCGAAATCTTTCCTGACCAAGACTAAATACATGGACCTGCAGCAACTGTACAGTACATAGTGAGCTTCCTGAAAATTGACAATGGCACTAAGATTCCTTTTTTTCGTAAAGCCTTGCAAAGTAGCAATAATGGCAAGGGACAAAGCTAGTAACTAAGGCCAGTTACCCCTCACTTTTTCCAACTTGAGGCCAAAGATCAAGCAGTTTTAAGGCACTTGAAAAGATGATTAAGAAATTGCTTCGCAAAGTCAGGATCAACACAGAACACAAGTGGCTATTTTAACAATGTTTTTATGCAGTAATTTATCGGCTCAAAGTTTTAACTGGCTTTTTTATATTTTTGATAAGCATTCTGTAGTCTTTTGACGAATTTCCATCATCAAACATTGTGATCTCCTTCCTGGCCCTTTGAAGTTTACCAGCACTAAAAATTGCTTTTAAGGATTAAATATATTAGTCCTACTGCGCACAACTGTTAAGCAATGATTTGGTTTACCATAAGGTCTTTTGCACTGCCACACTTTAGAGTGTGTTGGGCTTGATTTCAAGATAGTTTTTGTAGCAGTAAGTGCATAGAACATATTCCTTACTTAAAAATAAGGAACAGTTGAGGGGGAGGGGAAGCAATAGACCAAATGGTTTAATAAGGCCAAGAATACTATCCATTCCAGACAATTGTTGCTTGCTGAAAATTGGCTGGTCAGTTTTCCTTTTCAATAAACCTGAGCTGATTGTCTTAAGTTTTTAAATCAGAAGAGCATTAGCCTGCATTTCTCCAAAGTTACAGTACTATTTGCTAATCATTATCTTATGTAGCAAGTTTAGTTTTCTATGCAGCATAATTAAAAGTACTATTCAAGCTAGAAGTACTAAAGCAGGAGTTTCTGGAACTAAAATGCTCTTTTAATATGCTCCATATTAAGCCATCAATCCAGACACTGCCATAACCTTAACCTTTAAATTGGGTTTCTAATTTTAAACAGGCAAGCCATAAGGCCACAGACTACAAAGTAAGTGGTAAAGGACACCATTTGAAATTAGTTACAACAGTTAAAAGCAGCTTCAAAGCACAATACCTGTCTCAAGTCCACCTTTTCCACTCCTTTTGGTTCTTGAGACCCCATGCAAAGAAAGGGAAAATGTAATAGGAGACAGAACCATAAAGCCTATTATATACAAAGTACTGTCAAACACACAAGGCAAATCAGAGTTACACAAATCTTTAGTTCCTCCAACAATGGCAAGCAAGTATTTCCACCCCCCCACCCAAGAGTATCACTTAAGATGGTACTGTGCTAAATTGAGGAACAGCAATTGTATGTGTTAGTCTTCCTATGCTTGCCCTGTACAAAGAAAGGCCTAGGAGCAGATTAATACTAATGAAACCTGTTTACTTCAAGTCAGGTCTCATTCCCTCATCACCACCAAAAAGGAAAGGTCAGGCAGGTATGGCTAAGCTCCATTTTGTTCTGACTGCAGTGAATTTGTTGGAACTGGAATGGTGAAGTTTTCCCTACTCTAATTTACTATTCCAGGCTAACAGGGCTCTACCTTCAAAAATCAATAAAATGGCACAAATTTAGCAGCTACCTCTAATCACATACCATTGATAAGCATTTAAACTATTTGTCCTTTATACTTAAGTGAATGCAGTTCCCCATTTGGCATCTTTAGTGTAGAAAAATATGGGTTTCTCATCTTTCCCTGAAGAGGACCTGGACAGTATTTCCACAAGTGTGTTCCACTTCCCTAGCAGGGCACTCAAAGCCAAAGTCTAGTTTAAATGGCATTCCACCACCACTCCCCAGAAGTCAGCTCTTAGTAATTCACATTTCCATAAAATTGTAGGGATATAGCATCTAAAGGTTGACTAAGCTAACCACCACAATCCATCATGAGATTGTCTACTTAAAAATAGTGTTGCCACTGAATACAAACAACCATTACAAGTCTACATTTGGTATGTCAAGGTAGAAAAAAAAAAAAGTCCATCAGCAGCTGCCACTAAAGAAAAAGCCATAAGGATTCATGCAGCATATTGCAAGTACTGTATACTTGATGAACCCGAGATGATTCACATCACCTCTTTCCATGTAGAAGGGGGGAATCATCCTTTTAAGAAGACTTCTGGAGATAATGGTATTTTGATTTGCTGTCTTCCATAAGGAACAATGGTATTTTGGTTCAGTGAACTACAGAGATTAGGCTTCTAGTCCGCTGTAAAATAACAGATCCTAAAGAGTATGGTAGTTTCGGTCTTTGGTCTTGCAGAATTTATAGAGGAAGAAGATTACAGCTTGCAGACCCAGAACAAGGACGATCCCACCAATGAAACTAGCAGCATCAAATGTGGATTTGTGGGGAGATGGTTTGGGGGTGACAGTAGTAGTGTTCGTTGTACCTGTTGGATAGTTGAGATTTATTAATGAGCAGATGACACTTTATAACAGAACTTGGCTTTTTCTCTTTGCATTACCAAACATAGTTTAAGAAACTAAAGGCTATTTTAGGAATGCATTACTCACAAAAATAGTTTGATTCAGCATTTGCATTTAACTTTAACTACCTCAGCAAAATTTTCCTTTTTTTCCATAGTAGCCCCAGGTTTGATGATCCATTGAACCATCACTTCTAGATATTATGAACTGATCTTTTAGTGAAAAAAGTTTACATTACATCAGAGCTCTGCAGACTATTTACTACACTATGGAATTCAAATGAATTGTGGCAGAGGCAGCAGTCCCCTATTTACACATATTGCTATAAAATTCTATTTCTAGAGACTGTCCAGCAAGCTACTGTATATAGGGTCCTGCAAATTATAGCCCTCAAATAAGAAACTGATAGCTTGTAAGATTTTTAGTTTAACCTCAGATCTAACTTCCTACTAAGGCATATTTTAAGCTTTAAGTTCACACATTTGAAGACTTCTGACAGTTAAGTATAACACAATGGGAATTTAACAGCATGGTGGTAGGAGAAAGCCAATTAAATTGCTTGCTCTGGCTCCTCCATTTTCAATGTAAGTTTACACTTAATTCTATTGTACCACTCACATTATAAGTAGGACAGAAGACCTTTTATCTTATTACTATTCCTCCCTACTACTGTTACCTGCTGAGTAACTAAGACAGACAGTGCTCTTAAGTTTTCCCTGCCTCAGGAAACATAGAAGAAAGGTTACCTGGTGTAGCTGGTGTGGTGACCTTAGTAGCAGTAGTAGTAGATGCAGTAGGTGTAGTTGTATTAGTTACATTAGCTGTTCAAAGGAAGGAATTCCATAGATATTTAAGTTTTAAAAAACTAATTGGTTTAACTGCTTAATCTTAACTCTTAATTTCAATGTACAGAGTTAATAATAATAATAATAATACTAATTTATTAGTTAAGTCGTGGCCATAGGTTGAGACTTAAAGCATACAAAGCAAAACTTAAAAGATCCATATGAAGAGAATAGCAACGGGATCACAAGCCATTATAACCATATATAAAATCCATAATAAATTTCCAAAACAAAGTAAAAGAGAAACCAAACCACCCCAACAGAACAGAGCAAACAAAACACACAGATATAAGCTAAAACCAAAATAGGCAAAATGGATGATGGGGAGTCCACCCCTACCCTTAAAGAGCATTTTTATTCCTTTTGGTCAAGAATGTACAGAGTTATAGAATACCGATTCTTAGCCCTACAGCATTCAGTACTTTTCAGTTGTTGAGCCAAGATAAAACACCTAAAAGGTGTTTTAAACCACTTGTGGCACAACCAAAAATTGGGAGAGCAGGCAAACCCTGGCATAGCTTACAAAACAATGAGACCCATTTGAGTTAACCATGAGGCTCCAGCTGGATTGGCTGGTGTGCCCAAACCTCTACAGAACCACACACTTCAGACCAATCCTTTTCCATAGTGGTTCCCAAAGTGTTGCCTGCATAACTTTGAGACCATTCTAATCCTGTGATGCCAAACACCAAAGACATGCAACGTATTTCAAATGGGATCACAACCCTATCTGCAGATGGCATGACCCCACCTAGGATCCTGACCCAAGGGGTAAAGCAAATTTCCCACACCATAACTTACTGGGGCTTGTGATGCAGGCTGTCTTCTACTGAAGACAGCCTTGTATCATGCAATACCTGCACTGAGGTTTGCCCCTAGCCAAATTTAAGTTATTAGAACGCTTTTATATTTGGTAAAGAAACTGACTAAATCTGGAGTCAGAATCATAAACAGTCATTTTCACTGTTGTCTACCTAGCTAGATATTTTCAATACTGCCTTCCAAGAGGGTATGATACTCTCTAAGCCTTTTCCTCTGGCATAGGTACTTTGAGAATTAGTTAGTTACTATCCAAAGCAGAGACTTATTTGCCCTCATTTCTATTTATTCACCCAGTATTGCCAGCTACTCTTGCCACTTTAGAGTGGAGGGCAGGAAAGAAGCACTGTAATGTACATTTGTGTTGCAAACAAGTCCCAAGTTTATGAAGTTGCACAAGAATATTTAGCCAGTTATCACTGTATTAAAGTAAAAAAAAATCTTTGTTTACCTGTGGTAGAAGCATGAGGGGTAGAAGCATGGGGGGTAGTACTGGAAGGATCTACAGGTGTACAAAAATAAGAAAGTGAACTGTTACAAGAAACTGTAGTATTACACATCTATAGTCCGATAAGTAGTCCCTCCAGGGATCTAAATAAAACTGTAAGGACAACCATATGCCATTCTGAAGTAGCAGAAAGGCTTGGGACATTATTAAAGTACCTCAGTTTCTACGGTTGGAACCTATTTCCCATTTAATGCTCAATCTAAACCAAGCCTAAAATTTGCAAAGCTAGGTAAACAAGGTGACAATAATTTCAGCTACTGAAGAACCCAAGGAGCTGCCCGTGGCTAACTGGCAAAGCCAGCTAATACCATCTCTTCTAGAAGTCTAGAGAGTGAAGGAAGAAGTTGTTTTCAAGGTTCACCTACTGACTTTGAAATTCTTCTTCAGAGTTCTATTTGAAGCCTAGAACCTTACAAGATATGAATTTGCTGGTCGAGTAGGCAGCGGTTCCCAAACTCTTTGCCTACATTACTCCATATGGAGACATAAGTATAATATAATTTTTAGACCGCTACAGAGACAGGCAAAGTATCAATGAGATCATGACTCCATTTGAGGCCCAGATCCACAATTTGGGAACCTCCTGAATAAGGAGATAGCCTGAAAACTTAGCTAAGTCTCAATTCCCCATTAAGTTCAAAACAACCCTGCACCTTTAAAGCCTGGACATCTAGTTTGGGAAGCAACTAGAACAGAGAACTTAAGAATTAAGACTGTAGTCCTCTACCATTGAGTTCAATGGCTCAGCACCCATTGTTCTAAGGGTGCAATTCTCCAACATTAAAGTTGTTTGCTACATACAGATGCAATTGATTTATGATTAGTTTGTTATTGGGATGGGATGGCAAAACTTAACACTTCCTCTACACATAGACTACCAAGTTGCCCTGATATACAGCACTTTTGGATATGCAGGAGGCAAGTATCACTAGTTGGCCTGAAATCCTAAATATAGTTACACTGCAACCCCAAGCAGGAACTGGAGACTTGCTTCTTAGATACATAAGAGCTGCTTAAAAAAATCAAGTAGTATTCCATTCTGAAAAGTGACTTGGTTAACTATTTAGATTCAAAGGGCTCAGAGAGGTTAAAATAAAAACTATTTGGTGCTTTACCCATCCTAGCATTATTAGTATTTTTTTTAACCATTGCTGAGCAATTGTGCTCCCCGCCATAATACCCAGGTCTTTTACCTGGTTAGTAAGTGTAGAGCTCAGCAATGCAAGCGTTTTAAACCATTCTTTCTGGTGTGCATAGCCTTGACTTTGTCGCAACCATATTTAGTCACACAGCCTAATAAGATCCCTTTAGAATTCCTTGAAGTTGACTCTTCGCTATTCAAACTTTTCTAAGTCACTGACCACTAGGAGTGGGACTTCACCCCAAAAAACGGATACTGGTTTTACCGGATACTGGTTCCCAAAAACCCAGTTTACCGGATTAGAACCGGTATCGGTATTTTTCCATTGATTTCAATGGGGAACTGTCACCATTGAAATCAATGGGAAAAAAACCCAACACAAACACTTTCCCTTCCCCATCCAGGCTGCGCAGGTGGAAGGGGGTGTGTGTCACCCCCCTCCACCCCCCCTGGATTATTTTCTTTTTAAAAAAATTAGCCAAAGTCCCTGTTAGTATGGGCTCTGGGCTGCCGCCGTTCCGGTGGCGGCGACCCAAAGCCCGCACCAGCAGGTACTAGGGTGATCCCTGGGGGGGGGTTTCCACACACACACACCCCCAGGGATCACCCTACCCCCCCACCCAGAGATCGCCTACCTTTTG
>QEPC01009342.1:568986-597155 GCA_003113815.1 Sphenodon punctatus
CGGGGGGGGGGGGGGGAGAGACCCCAATAGAGATACGGATTCGCCACTCACCGTTCTGCGCCGCAGCCGCTCCGCACAGGAGAGCCAAGCAGGCGGCGAAGAGGAGTTCTGGGGTCCGGCAACTCATGGCGATGACTGGCTCACTCCCTACCGCGTAGAAACCACCTCTGGCTCCTCTGCACCCAGCGACGCTCGCGCTACTTCCCGGCCCAGCTCCGTCACGTGACCAGGGAGAGGGCCACACAAAGGTATATGCGCGAGGGAACGGGGGGGGGAGGGGGGTTTGGCCTCGCCTAACCACAGGAACATGGTTCCGTCCACTCAATCGTCTCTCTCCGCCCCCCCCCTTTTGTAATAGAACAGTCTCCACAACCAGCAGGGCGGGGTGAAGCGCTGCCTCAGCACGTGGTTCTGGCTAGCCCCGCCCCCTGCGCTGGTGTAGCCTTTGAGAAGCAAGTCGGCAGAGCGCGCGCAGCCGCCTGCGGCTAGTTCAGCCCGGCCGGGTCACGAACGTATGTTCTGCACCCGCTGCGGCTGCAGTGGGACACGTGTGTTTATTTAGTAAATGTATATCAGTTTCTGTCAGACAGTTATAGGTACCCAGCATACTTGATGCTGGACTCCCTACTTCCCTGGTCACCCTGCTTGTTTTCAGGATGGGATGATACCAAGGGGCAGTGGCCACCTCTCCAAAATATTTCCTACCACCTCTTCCACTTTCCCACGCACTTGAAAATGAGGATAGCTTTATACTATGTACAACATGCCTTGCTCCCCCCATGATAGGCATTGTCACCCCTTAGCTCCCCAAGCCAGTGTGGTGTAATAGCTAAATGCACAGTACTTGGAGGGGGGACCCCATTTCTAGTCTTGTCTTAGCCAAAAACTCAGGGTGACCTTGGACCAGTCACATTATTCTCTCAGCCTAACCTACCTCACAGGGCTGCTGTGAGGATTAAACATTGTGTTAAATTGTTCTATGTAAAAGCACTCTGAGTGCTATGGCACAATAAAGATTATGATGATGATTCTAGCATTGACCTAGGATCGCTACCTCTCACGTTTTGACTCCAAGTTTCCCATAGGCAAAAATGGGTCTCAAGGCCAAACTACAAAAAGTGGCGACCCTAATTATTGCCCCTCGTGTTGGTAAATGCAGAGTCCTCGCTGCAAACAGCATGCACTGGCTAAAATAGACAGTGGCAGTGATGGGGAGGAACATGGCTTGATGAACACTGAAAACAAAGTGTACCCGAGAAGACATCCATTAGCATCCTCCCTTGTGCCTATGCCATCAGAAAATGGTGGTAGGAGGAACAAGCGAATACTTTCAAATATATAGATATGCCTAACAGAAAAGGCCAAATTCGTCAAGAAGTGGGAGTGAAAGGGTTGTGAATTAGGGTGGACTTTGACCACCAATGTCACATTCATCCATAAGTGGCCCTGTTTAAGGAAACCCCTCTCAGGGAGGCATTTCCAGGGCTTGGTTTCTCAGACGCATCAAGTTTATTTCTTTGTCACTTATCTCTCAAGTACATCCTGATCCTATCCTGTTAGAGCCTAGAGCACAGGCAGCCCTTCTTCTTACAAGACAATGCTGTACTTTTGGGCATCTATGCTTTTTGTTGCCATCGTCAAACAATGTTAATTGTACTAGGATGGGAAAAATACATACTTAGGACCAAATCTTTAAGACCTAAATTAGTTGTTTTTTTAAACTACTTATGCCTTAATCCTGCAACTATGTGCTTAACTTTATTACTCATGAGAAAATGTCTTTTGAGAGAATGTGTTGTGGGGCATCAGGAGGCACTATTGTAATAAACATGTTCAATAATAAACAAACAGCAACAGCTGCAATAATAAAAAACACAGTCTTCCTGGAACATGTTAATCAGAACTTGCATTTCATGAGAAACAAACAGGTTAAAACTTTACCCTTTTCACATGAAAATAAACGAAGCAAAGAGGGGATCTAAAGAATAAGCAGTGCAAAAGAACCTAAGAACGTGTGAGTGAGTGAGAGAAATACTGTGTGTAGACAAGGCAAGCAAGGATAAGTGTACAAACAGAATTAGAGCTATAGGCTGTTTTTACACGCCACCGCACCCCACCCCCGATGCGGGAGGGGGGCATCCGTGTACATGCTGCAGCGGTGGGGGGGATGGGTGTTTGTCCATGCGAACAGCATGGGGGGTGCATGCACGCTCCCCATGCACACCCATCACCCACCCACCCACGGAGCCATCTGGCAAACTGGAGAAGGCTCCATGGGTGGAGGTGAGTGTGCACCCATGAGAACGGGCGCACACCCAGCTCCACAGAACACTCATCCCCCCCAGCCACCGCTGCCCGTGTAAAAAGGGCCATAGAGACAGCAAAGTATGAGAGTCTAGAATGCTGCTTGTTTAATTCTGGAGCCTGCTGGGAATCCAAGGAAATGCTAGCTTTGGTTTTGGTGGTTTTTCCAAGTCAGCATCTAAGTCAGCATTTGAGAACTCTGTTGGAGAGCACAAAGAGATTGATCATGGCAATCGTGGTGGTTGCTGGAATTAAAACGAGACAATAGCTTTATCATTGTGTACACTGCTTGTTGCAGCGTTAGGCTCTTAAGAAGTTGTTAACAAGACATCTGCCATAGAGTGCCTCCTGTAAAGAACACAAAACACTTTATTACAGAAAAATACATGCAAATAACTTAGGAACATACACTGGAACGCATGCTTATTCTTTGGGCACATTTTTAAAACGTACTTTGCAGGCTAATGATAGAGTCTTATGGCAGGAAGACTGAAATAATTAGGCTATTGAGAAAACTGCAGAATATATTCTGAAGATGGAAGGTATGAGAAGAAAAAGAAAAGGATTGGAAATGACCTACAAAAGAAGCTGGTATTTTAGGCTTTGTCTGTAAATTAGGAAAATTCTAAATGAAAATCTTACAAAAAATATAGGGCATTCCCTTGGAGTGGAAGGGAAGTTTCTCTTCCAGCAGGTTTACACATTCAAGAGAGCACTCTGTCCACAGTGGTTTTAGTGTATTCCTTACCAGTGCCATTAAACAAATTAGGACCCCATCTTAAAAATGAATATGCACAGGCCATGGTGCTTCACTGATCTCTTATCAGTGGTTGGTTGTAGAATGAAGGACTTGTGAACATGGGATTAATTATAGAGGAGGTGCAGGGGATGAATCCCCACAAATTCCCTTCCCCCACGATTTTAGAGATGGGGCAGAGCTTATGTGGGTCAGTATTCCCTGCCACCCCCACCCCCCCAAATAATTTGTCTACCGTTATCCCCATACTTGTGGATTATTTGTGTCTGAGCATCTGTCTTGGTTTGTACTGTTTTAAATCTTTAAAACAAAACAAAACCCTCAGGAATAATATAAAGAGGTTAATAACTAGCACTTCCGGCTTCTCAAACTCCTCAGATATTAATGAACCTTCACCCTACGGAATATGTAAGATAAATGATTTCATTTTGCAGATGCAGAAACTGGGACACAGCACAGCACACTGAAATTACTTGCCCAAGGGCAAACATGATAGCAAGTCACTAAAGGTGTAAACAGATGGATGGCAGCCCCACCTCTGCTCCGCTTCACCCCCGGGTTGGCCTTTTCAATCTAAAGGTGGGCTGCTCAATGCGCAGGCGGAGCAAGCTGCTCCAGCTCCACTTGCAGTGCTCCGTAACATCCCAGAGCACCGCCAGCAGAGCAGGCCAGGCCAACTAAACCCAGGGACTGCTCGGCAGACAGCCAGTGCAGCTCCACTCTCAGCCAGCATATGCCCTGGCCAACACCATAGAGTTGTAGGTGGCAGCCTAGATCGTCAGGCAAGCCGCTCACAACTCTATGGTGTGGAGGAGGAGGCACCGTGCGATTATACCATGGGCCGCGGCAGCTGCTGGGTCTGTGTAAACCCAACCCAGGCACAGCTGGATGCGGGCAGGCACTACTGGAGCTGCTCATGGGGTGCCAGTCTGGCAACTGTCTGAAAACATCCAAATTACCTCCTAATTCTCAGGGCAGGGGTGGGGAAAGGTGTGACTATAAGAATAATGAAGATGCGTCAACCTTTTGCTGGCTACACAGTATGTGGGCCTGTGTGAAAGCCTGTGCAGAGCTGTGTGCTCCCAGATTGCTGTGTGACATGGGGGTTGGAGGAATCCAGGTACCATTGTGGACTCAAGTCTTTATTAGACCTGGGAAGCCCTCAGCGAATGGGGCATGCCATGATGTTACTGGGCTAGTACAACATGAACAGGTGTGAATGTTATGACCCCCCTTCCTTCCCAGCCCTGGGGACAGTAGTGGAACTCAACATGAGGCCCAACATCTGCAGAGACTGTGATGCCTCAGATGGGTGCTGGGGCATCTATCCTTTCCCCCTCCAGCCTAGAAGGGAAAGGGATAGATTATTTAGCCTAGAGCACCTCCTTGTGGTTTCCTTTCACTTTCCACAGCACTACCCAACACCATCATAGCACTGTTGGGCACTAAGTCAGGAACAAGGGATTCTGAGGGTGAGTATGTGCTACTGCCTTCGGTGTCCCTCAGGACTCACCTCGGCTCACTGGTCCTGGCAACTTACTCTGTGACCTTCTTGAGTGGATGCTTCAAGAGGTCAGTGCCTGTGGTCCTTATGATGTGTCTTTTTGCTGGCACCCACAGGTGACCCTCTAGATAATACTGGGCTGTGGTCTCTTGCATGCTCTGGTGCGATGCTCCCACTAATGAATCATCCAGGTGAGTTGCCCATGGTGATGGTACACGTTGGTCCCTCACGTGTGAATTTCACCTGTGTGTGTGTGTGGGGGGGGGGTGCCTGTGGATTCAGGGATTGTGCCATGCTTCTAGTGTTGGTCTGTGATGTTTGTGTCCTTGCTGTTACCCATTGCCTGGTGAATTTCAATCCCCTTCTACCTCTTCCGGGTTCATGGCTGGATCCCTGCTCCCCCTGTGCAAGGCATATCTTTGGTCCTGGAAGTCTGGATATGGATTGTGCTGATCAGTCCGTGCTGTCTGTCCCCCTGGCAGGTGACTATGGAGTTGAGGTGGTATGGGCGGTAGCAATCACCCTTTCTGTTCTTCAGCATGCAAACAGCCCTGTGTGGCCCAAAGGTTTGCATACTCTCACCAATAAAAGATATCATCTGAACTACATGGTCCCAAACGTAAGAGATGCAGACAAACATAGCTACTCTTTGCAGCTCTATGGTGTAGTTCTGACAGCATGTGCATTATTGATATTCCCATTGCAGAGTTGGCGGGCCTGTATGGTTACAATAGACTTAATACTGCACATACAAAAATGATGCAGCATGACACAATAAAATATTTACATCCAACTCAGCTGAGCACTTCTTCCCTTAGACCAGTGTTTCCCAAACTGTGATCCCAACTGTTGCCTGCAAATAGGGTTGCTGCAGGGCTTCAGAAACAGCCAACTCAAATGCCAGGAGAGAAAAGCCAGAATTTCCCTGCACTGCTGCTGCCAAAATTCCAGAGTTCATCGATGCTCCCACCAATGAAATATCCAGGTGAGTTTCACCATGGTGATGGTACACATTGATCCCTCACATGTGACTACAGCGAGCAGGTAACAGCATAGGAACACTCCTGCAGGTTCAGGCTGCTTTCCCTGGGGGTGGGGCTGGGGAGAGGAGGGGGAAGCTGTAGCAGTGCTGAGAGGGGAGTGGAACTCGCTCGTCCAGGAGAGGATTAGTGAATCTGGAAGGGAGGAAAGTGCCTAGGACAGATGATGGGGTGTCAGGGAGGAGATTAGTGAAGAGGGTGGGGGATTAGAGAGGGGGGTATAAGAGAAAGGGATGGTGAAAAGGAGAACATCAGAGGGCAAGAAGAAAGAAGAAGCGTGTCAGAGAGAAATTTATGCTATTTTTTTCTTTTTGTAATTTATGTTGTTTTGTAGTTATAGCTGCCTGGGGTCGTGGGAATACTTCCACAGTTAGCATTCATCCATGAATTTCTGTGGAAACCAACTGCCACTTCCTTTGTGCTATGCACTGGAGATTTCTTTGTGTCAGAGATTATTACATCAGACATGCATTTGAATCACAGTCACTCAGAATAAGGGTACTTCTATAATATTAGGTGCATATTTATGTACTCTACCTACATATGACACACCCTCACTGAAATCACACATGTTGGTTACTGCTCACATAACAAAATCTGTTTCCTTTATGCACATTTATTTTCTCCAGTAAGAATGATCAGGCTCCAATATCTTAATTATTATACCCAATTTGCTAAAACAGCATTTGAGGTCTGTGCATAACTACATTTAGACATGTTTTACACTGACTGCTGTAAACTCCACTGACTTTAGCGGAATTACTCCTGGTTTACACCAGTCTAGCGAGATAAAAATCAGGGGAATCAATATTCAGAATTGCCTCACTTCTCAAATTTAATTGTACCAGTAACTTCATAAGCAGTCCCACTGATTTTATTAGGATTATTTGTTGAATGACTTATGACTCAGAGTGAATTAGCATGGCAGAACTGGGCCGAGAGTAAATAACTTTGCCCATTCATCACAATGAATCAATAGAGAATTAATTTGACAAATAATAACTGGTCATCTAATTGCAACTACTTATAATGCTGCCTACATAGTTATTCATGTGTCGTTGAATACTTATTCTAATATGGTTTACGGACAGGTATGTAAAGGCTTTATTAGCTTAAGTTTTGAAGTCTCTAAATGTACTCGGATGAGACACATTTTGGCTATGAACATTTTTAGATTAGAAAGAAACATGCCAAAGAGTTTAGATTTGTAAAAAAAATAAATTAAAAAATTGTCAAACACAACAATGCCCCCACAAAGTCTATTAACAAAAGACTTTTCAGAAAACAAATACATTTTAATGCTTTATAGCAAGAAAGAAAACTGCATGTAATCAAAGTTCAAGAACACCACAGTTAATAATTTTACATTCTACCACAGGCCTCTCATTGTACGTAGATACAGCTTCCAGTTTCTGAAGAACGTCTGTACCCTCAATCAGCTGCCTAAAGTAGGGGAAAATACATATATATACACATGTAAAAATATACACATACCCACATATAAAAAAAGTGAGGCACAAAATTATCATCTGGTCATTGCATTAAAGCAATATGATTTAAATTAGGGCTGAAATGAGCAGCGATGTTACTCCTTGCAAAAATGCTTACACTTGCAAGGACCAGGACTAAGATCTTGCCAAGATTTCAGTCCTGGTGCGATTTCTCAGCGAACAGTTTAACAAATGACCACTGGGGTGGGGGCGGGGAGTGCTTGTAAGTTTCAATGGCTGGCTGCATTTGAGAAGGGCTGCGGAGGGGTGTGAGGATCTTCAGGCCCCCTGCCCTCCACGCCCGTGCTCCCAATGCTGACTAACTTCTTTTTTGTTTTGGTTCTTTTTTTCTTCTGGTTTCTTCTTTTTTCTCCCTTTTCCTTCTTTTTTCTTTGTTCTGCACAGCACAGCTGAGCCTGGGGACTTCCCCACCTGGCTTTTTCTGAGAGGGGAGGGGAACAGGAGGCCTCTTCCCACCTGTGTGCAACCCCCTAATGGGTCTCCATTCTGAGAAGGACCAATAGAAGAGGTGTGCATGGGTCTTTATTTGTTTAAACGTATACCCCGCCCTTTCCAAAAGGCTCAGGACAACTTGTTTGGCAGTGGGAGAGCAGGATCTGAAATTGACAAGAGCCAGCTGGGAGCACTGAGGAGGGTTCTCCTCCCAAGTGCTCCCAGCTAGTGTTCGTCAGGTTTTTTTGTTTTTTACTCAGTTTTTGCGAGCACATCCACCCGGTGCTAGGTTCATCCTGCTATGGATCAAGCACCGGGATTTCGATGAGATTACTGTTTACCGAGACCTTGTTTCAGCCTTAGTTTAAATTAGTGGTTCTCAAACTTTTGCTTGTGCGACCCCATTTTGAGACTTACATATAATCCCACAACAACAAAGTATATTGAATATATTGTGAGCCCATTCACAGATGGTATGATCCCTGCTGGTGTCCCAACCCTATCTGATGTACATGCTTCATCCAGTCATTGGAGTACTGTTACATTTTAGACGTTTCCAATGCAAGTTATATGAAATGCACAGAATGCAATACAAATTTAGAACCCTGCATTAGTGTAGATTCAATATTTGGGTAAATAGTAGGATACAGATAACAATAGGAGATGCGTGAGCTGGAATTGATCAGTGATGTGGAATTTGTATCCAGGGTATACTGATGCACACCAATTACTGAAATGACAGATTGCTATTGCACAATGTCAGGAGTGGTCAAGTTACTCTCAGAGTAGCAACACCAGGCCCTGTTGAACTACCTTCTCAAAACTCTGTGGCAAGTGTTGACTCCTACAGAATAAAGCTCCTATGAAGTGTACACTGGCCATTATTAAAAGAGCTATCCTGGTAATTTCATGTGCCTTAATAATGATATGGAGCCTCTGGCAAGGTAGAAACTCCAGTGTCTAGTATGGGCGGAGGAAATTGCAGATTTGGATCCATTACAGATTCAGATCTACAATTTCCAGATTTAACTACAGATTCATATTATGGATCCATATTAAAAAATCAATAAAAAAATAAATATTAATTTTAATAAAATCGTTGCATGCACAATGGCCGCCGGACTGTTCTGTGTATGTGGGAAATGGTCACCGGACATTCTGTGCATATGTGCCCTTTTCTAAAATGGTGGCGGTGGGAGGGGCCATGCTCGGGTGCTGGAGACTATCTAACCTTGCCCTGAAGTTGGGCAGCCAAGGAACTAAAATCCACTGCGGTCTATTGTGCCTGGTGTGGGGCGGTATCGGCGGGGCTGATGGCGCAGGCGAGCTAGCCAGCAGAGAAGAGAGCTTGCTCACTCTTTGCTTGGGTCCTTCCTCCTCTTCTTTTTCTCTGTGGGCTCCGTCCTCCCCTCCTTGCGATGGCTGGATTGTGGAAGCACTCCCCTGCTGCCTGCAGCTTGTTGAGGAACTGATGGGATTTGTAGCCCCGGCACGGGAGAAGTTACTGAAGTTGGAATATCTTGCTGGAGTGTAGCAGAGGGATCGTGAGAGACTGTAAACTGCCCCTACCCGGGTTGGAAGAGCTGGTGTGGGCCACCCGAAACCCACCCCCACAGAACTGATTGTTACAGCAGGCGGAGGGAGGTGCAGAGTGCGCCTGCGCACCGGACTGGAATGCCCCGGCGGGATCTTTAAAGTTGCCAGCGGACTCCAGTGCCAGAGGCGCGCACCGGGACAGCGTGCCTAAGGGCTGTGTGCGCACGGGCACGCCCTTGTGCGCACAGCCTTAGGCGCCGGCGAAGGGCGAGGCCACGTTGTTCGTGATTGAAGCAGGGGCTGAGTTAGGGCGCAGGGGGGGGGGAGGACGAGAACGGTGGTTGGGAGGCATGATGACAAGGAAGCGTATTGGGGTGAAGAGGGAGGCACCCAAAACTGTTGCTAGCGAAAGGGTCCTTGAGGACTTTGTATCTGCAGGGTGGGCGGCTGTGAAAACGAAAGGGCCAAGAGCCTCCCCTGGGTCGCCGGCTAATATTTCTCAAGAAGTTAGCTCTTCCCCTCGGGTGCAGCCAGACGGGAATTTGCCCAATACATCTTTACCGGAACCAGAGGTGGCTAGTGTGTACACCCTCAGGGATTTGGAAATCACACCCAGATTGAGCCAGCCAGTAATTATCATAAGATAATTATAATGATCATAATTAGCCCCCTGTGGGGGCTTGGCATGCCTGGTCTCACTTCAGTTAACGGAAGGGATGGTGGCCATTTCAGTCCCCCCGTTTTTACTTGGGGTAACGTTAAAACTGGGGAAGCAGCGAGTATGTATATTAACGATTTAAATTCCTCCAGTAAGCTCAGGATCTTATAAGGAATCCGTGTGGCTCAGACTGGAGGATAGTATCCAGCAATTAGGTATTTACTTCCCAGGGAGTGCCCTAATATTAGCAGGGGTCTTCAATGCCCGGTTAGGAGCCAGTGACCATGACTTGGCGCAATACTGCGTTCCTCTGCCCCAGGAGTTTGTGGGCATGTTGAACCCCCGAGTGTCTAAAGATGGAAGGATTAATTTAGCAGGGGTGCAGCTTACCAATCTTATGCACAGCTCCAACTTACTCCTTCTCAATGGGTCAAGTTTTGAGGACGCGGAAGGGGAGTTCACTTATGTGGGCCCCCTAAGGGCAAGTGTAATTGATTGCGAATTCTCTAACAGATGGGAGGACCGCCACTGAGACCAGTACACAGTCTTTCCCAGGCTGGTGAGTGATCATCTCCCTCTAATTCTGGTTGTAGAGTTCGGGGTAGGCCATATGGCTGGGGGCTCCAAGAACAAAATGGATCCTAGCCCCTTGGAGGTCCATAGAGCTCCAAAATGGAATAATGAGCTGGCCGATTCAGTGACCACTTACACTAGAGAAACCTTTTCTCAAGCTAGAGACCTAATGCTTCAACCCATGGAGGCTAGGGAGAAGGTTAATGTTTACAATCAGGTTAGTCGGGGTCTACAGCAGTGTATCGCTTCTTTATTGAGGGAGCCAGGCAGGAAAGCTACCCATTGTAGCTAGCCTTGGTTTGATAGGGAGTGCCAAATGGCTAGAGCCAAGATCAAGGCTCTATATTATTGTTATAGGAAGGGTGGGGGGAGAAAGGCCCCCCGCAGGAGTATTTTAGGGAGAGGAAGGCCTATAGGGACCTGATCCATAGGAAAAAGAACCAGTACTCCGAGAGTAAGTGGAAGGAGCTACTCAAGGTAGCTGACCAGCGGGATCCCAGGAGATTCTGGCAACTTATAAATCCGGCGGTGAAAAGGGAGGTTAGATTGCCCATTTTCCAGTAGCCCCTGAAACCTGGAGCGAGTACTTTAGCCAGGTCTTTAGTCCTGCTCGTGAGAGCTCCACCTCGGGGGTAGGTTTGTCCAGCACCGGGAATCTGCCAGACTGGCCCCCAGTGTCTGAGCGGGAGGTGGATGTGTTGGTTGGCACCCTGAACAATCATAAGGTGCCAGGGGTGGATCTGATCCATGCAGAGCTCATTAAGAAGGATAGGGATTGGTGGATCCCCTTCCTGGCTGCCTTATTCACTGCTATTAATAATTCGGGCAGTATCCCGGTAGGATGGAACAAAGCAGTCGTGATCCCGATTTATAAGAAGGGCCCTAGGAATGACCCGGCCAATTACAGGCCCATCAGTTTGTTGAGCATAATGGCAAAATTATACGCCAAATTTCTGCTGGTTAGGTTGGTTGACTGGATGCAGGGATCAAAGTTCTTGTGCCTCGAGCAGGCCGGTTTCCAGAAGGGTAGGTCGACAATCAAGTTATGTTATATTTTAAGTCACCTAATCTCCAAGTATAAAGCTCGGAACCGTGCCTTTTTCGTGGCATTCCTATACCTAAGGGATGCATTTGACTCAATTGATCGACCTACCCTCTGGGAAAGGCTTGTCAAGACGTCTATTGATAGACGATTGCTACATCTCATTTTTGCCCTGTATTCTGATTCTGCCATGGTTGTGAGGGATGATGATCTGGGCCAGGTGACCCCGCCAATCAAGATCTCTACTGGGGTTAGACAAGCATGCGTATTGGCACCTACTCTTTTTAATATCTTCATAAACAGTGTTATCCCTTTAATGGCAGAGTCAAGATTTTTCCCCCCAAAGTTGGGCGCCAGAGCTATTGGCTGCCTTTTCTTTGCGGATAATGTGGCCCTCCTCTCACTGACTGTGATAGGACTGCGGAGGCAATTGCAGGCCTTTGCGTCCTACTGTAGGGACAATAATTTGAGTATAAATTTTTCCAAATCTAAGGTCGTGTTTTTTTTCAAACCAAAGGCGGACCTATAACTGGGATATACAGGGTCACCCCATCCAACAAGTGAGCAATTTTAGGTATCTGGGGATCCTCGTCCACCGTTCTTGGAGGGAGCATGTGCAGAGGGCACTTGTACAGGTGAAGACAGTATTGCATGCGATTCTCTCCTATTTTAGGAGATCTGGCAGGAATGCCCCACTTCTTGCCCTCCAAGTTTTTCACAGCAAGGTGAGGGCCCAGGTACTTTATGGGGCTGAATTATGGGCTCCCTTTTGCGGCCAACTCTTGAACTTTACCCAGAATGGCTACCTTTAGGGCCTTCTTCCTGCCCCAATCGGTATTCCCCATGCGGTGATAAGGTTGGAGTGGGGCCAGAGGACCGGGCATCAACAGGCCCTGGAGCGGGCTAGCAAATTTTGGTGCAATTTATCTAGGGGCCACGGCTCGGAACTGCTTCAGCTGTCCAGGAGGGATACCTACACCAACCCTTGGCAGGAAAGGATTGAGGAATACTTCAGGACTTTGGGTATGTCTGTGGCTTATTTGGCCCACAAGCCGGAGGCTGTTGTCCTCAAAGAGATTACGGGCCGAGCAAGGGACATCGAAAGGCAGAATGATATAGGGAATATAAGAGCATCCCCCCATGTGGAATCTTACCTTCAGTGGGTTCTGGCAGTGGGCCAGGTGGCGTCATATCTGACCTCTAGGTTATCGTTTGGAGGTATGCGATTTCTATTCCAGGCGCGGGTAAACACCTTGCCCTCTAGAGTGACTAAGGGGCGGGCTAGGGGAATTCCCTTTCTAGAGAGGCTCTGCCCCTTCGACAATGGAGCAGTGAAGACTGTGGGACACATCTTATTGGATTGTCACCTTTATGATAGTCCGAGGGAGGAATTTTTGTGTCCCCTCCTGGAGGAGCTACCCGACAGGTCCAAATCTGTATTGATTTCCCGGCTAGTGGGAGCCAAAAAGGAACAGATTTGGAAAAATGTGGCCTGTTTTCTGCTACGAGCATCTTACTTGCGTAGGAATTTCTTGGAATTCAAGGGGGTTGGTGACTAGAATCAGGCGGGACAGGCAGGGGGATTGGGGGTGGCCCTTATCCGCCCCTGTGCATCATGGTGGGGTGCATTCATCTCCCTTATAGGGATAAGAATTGGAGCAATATGCTCGCTTAGATGAGGTGCACTCATCCTTTTAGAATTTTATTAAATAATTTTTTATGTTCAGTATTGCATATTTTGATACAGCCTATATTTCTGATTCTTAAGAATGACTGTGTTAATGGAAGATATATGTTTTGCTTGTACGGTCATTTTATTGTTATAATTGTGTAGCTTAAAAGTTTAATTGTGTGTACCATGATTAAGCAATGGCCGTTGGCCACGCTGAATAAAAGTATTAATTCATTCAAATGGTGGCATCCGCATCACCACCATTTTGGAAAAGGGCACTAGGTATGCACATGTTCAAAATGGCTGCTGTACATGTGTAGACTGGCTGCCCTTTTCCAAAATGGCAGCGATGCTACTGCTGCCATTTTGGAAAAGGATGTGCATGCGCAGAATGCCTGGTGGCCATTCTGTGCATGTGAGAATGGTCCAGTAGCCATTTTGCACGTGTGCAGGGTTTTTTAATTTTTAAATAGATTTAAAACCAAACTGCAACAGGCATGTTGCCATTGTTGCGGTTTAGTATGGATAAATCTGTAACAGTCTGTTATGGGCAGTTATGGGTTAAATCCAAATTCCTATTCCCACCCTAGTGTGTAATGAGGTTAAAAACCACTGATATGAAAACATCGAGTTAGAACCCCTTTTTAGCTTGTTTGCTGCATTTTACATTTGTATGTTGTTGTTTTTTAAAAACACTGTGATTTTAATGAATTGCACAATACCCACCTGGGCAATAATACAGTGGAGCCGGTTTAAGTCAAATATCTCCAGGCGTGTAAAAAAGTTTGACTTATCAGAAATTCTACTTAAGCAGATCTTAAGGAAATGAACATAGATGGAGAAAACTGATGCTCAGACTGAGGGTGTTTCACAAACGAGATGTTGCCCCACATTAGCCCCAGATTTACCTGCCTGCATGAATGGTGGCTGCCAGATGTTTGCCCCGGGGCTGGTCTGGGACCACTACCCAGAACAACATCCCATAAAATGCGGAGCCACATTTTCATTGCCATGCAGGCAAATCCTGCGTAACAGGTGCCCATGGGGCAACTGCACATTTGTTGGGGTGGGCCACGGTGCACCATGTGGCCACCACCCTGTTATGGTGTGTGCTGCCTCCATATGTATTCCGCATCATGGTGTTGTGAGCAATAGCTTAGAGCATTGCTAGAGTATTAGAGCATTGTTCTAATGCTCCACGGAGCAACCCCATGCTCCTGCTGGCTCCCATCTCATGTATTAAGGCCCTGGGTTAGCACCAGGTTTTGCCATTTCCAGTCCCTTTCCTACCTCTCAGAAGCAAAGAGTCAGAGTAGACAGTGTGTGTGTGCGTTTGTTTGAGTAATCCTGACAGTTCTGGCTCTGGGAACCTTGGGTGGGCTAGAGATAGGGAAACCTGCTGCTCACTCCCCATACAGCCCACTTCAGACTCCCAGAGCCTGGGCCATACCCATACCTAAAGGAAGTTTCCCCGTAACAAATTTCTGCAGGGAATATTAAGATCTCCAAGGGGAATTCCTGTCGCTGCCCTCAGTTTGGAAACTGGGCAGCCCAGTTGGGAAACAGTAGTTAGAAGAGAGGCATTTAACCTTTGGTTAAAAATGCTTTTCTCTACAGGTCCCCTGCTTAGTCTCCTGAGGGATGACTCCCATAGGAGTTTGTGGGTCACCGATGTGGAGGCTCAATTGGCTCTTTGGGGTTTTTCCTCAGGATTATCTTCTTTCTAAGGGTTTCTCTCAAGCTAAATCCGAATTGTTCCAGCGCATCATTGACGTAGAGAGGCAACAGAATGTTGCTATTATAAGCAGCACTTCCTTTTTGAGAGATTATCTCAACATTTTACCAGAATATAGTGATAATATAGCAAGCTATTTATGCAACTACATTCAACTAGAACAAGGTATTTGTTTCTAACTGCTCATCTAAATTCATTGCCCACTAAAATTCTAGAGGGTAGGATTGCTATCGTCGATTATGCAGATAGGCTATGCCCATTTGATATGGAGACAACTGAAACAGTGGTGCATATTATGGTTGAATGCCATCTGTACGATAAGCGAAGAATGTTTTATCTGGACTCCCCCTTGAAATATCTTTCGGGGAAATCTAACCATGGGATTGCAGAATTGCTATTGACTGGCAGGAATTTGAAGGTGACTCGGGCAGTGGCAGGCTTTTTGGTGGCCGCTTTTGAAATTAGAGAGAAATTTCTTAAATTTCAGGGTATTGATATTTCCTTGGAGTCATAACTAGCGGTACTCCAAGATACTTGGGTTCTTCTTTGTTGGGATACAGCCTAGATGTTGGGTGATTATTATTACTAAGTTGTAAGTTATTATTTTATTTAGGATAAAACTACTTGTTTGATTAGCTCATGAGTTAATAGGATGACTATTATGGGTTTTGTATTGGTCTCTTTGTTTTAAAAAACTTTTGTGATGACCTTTGGTTAAGCATAATTAAATAAATTTGATTTGATTCGACTCCCAGAGCCAGAACTGACAGAATTTCATACCCTCTTCCCTCCACACCCACCCCTACGGTGCTGCTGGGCTGTCAGTGTTAGTCTGCATGTCTGGAGAGCTGAAGAAAACTGATGTTCCTTACTGATGGTCATCTCCAGCCTGCCTGACATGAAAGCTCGCCCCAACAGGACATAGACTACAATATTTTAACCACATGCTGCCAAGTAATGATTAATACACTCAAAAGGTCCTGATATTTTTAGCTGGGTGGGTATACTACACCAGAAAAATTCAAGTTATAGGGTTCCAAATTCTGCTTATCCAGATCAAGTACCAATACATCCCCAACAATCTAGGGCTGGAGAAAACAAATTAATTTGGCTTATCCAGAAATTGAAGTTATGCAAGTTCTACTTAAGAGGATTCCATGTATTTTAGATAACCAGGAGTGTCCTTAAAAAGCATTTAAAATTATGCATCTGTATTGTACATACCCAAAAGCTACATATTTTTTATCCATATAGGGAGCTGGCTGCAGTGTGATATAGAACTGGGACCCATTGCTGTGACGTCCTTTGTTGGCCATCCCAAGAATCCCTCTTCTGTTGTGAGGAACAGCAAAGTTTTCATCTAGGAAGCAGTTTATAAAAGTACATGATGAGAAAGATCTTTAGTTTTTTCTCACATCGAGTCAGTTTCCCAACACATCAGCCAGCTTTTTCCCACCCACCTTTTTCATTTCTTTCTTCCTTTCCCCCTTCCCCTTGTAGCAGGCCAGTCTGGCCCTGAAAAGGTTAATGTGCCGAGCTTCCCCAGTTGAAGGGTGTTTTAAACTGCAAAGGAGAAGTTGACTGTGGGCAGCTGGAGCCAGGGGCTAGTTGCACTGAGGCCCACATGTAATGCATGCAGAGTACATAGGCACGCTGGAGTGGAGGAGCTCATTCCCACCTAACTATGCCCCTGGTTGGAGCTGAAGTAGGTCAGCTGACCCCAGTCTGTATATAAAAAGCCCAGGGCTTCTCTGAACAGAGCACCTACTTAGAAAACCTTTAGAGAACAGGATAGGCAAGCTTCTATAGGCAGAGGTGTGGGGGAGGGGAGACCAGTGGGCAAGGTCTGTTTTGCTAGCAGTCTGTGGACAAGCTCAAGCTGTGTTATTGGACTCTATTATATACTTAAGTGGACAATTAATAGGCCCAGATTTATTTTATTTTATTTATTTATGCAGCTGAAGGAAGTGGATTTGATCTTTATTTACAGGAGCTTGTCACATCCCTGCTCTCATTTCTATTTTTCCTTTGGTATAAAATGGGAGTCTTTCTGTAGTCCTTTCTTCAACCTGTTGCCAAGCTATGAATGAACAGAAGAGGATAGGGGGTCTCCTGGGATCCAAGATAATTATATCCTTAAAAAGAGGGTTTAAATATCTTTGGTGCTGTCATCTGGATGGATAGCCTAGGAATAAATGTTCAAATAGTGATGGCCAAAATGCCATAGACACTTTTGAATCTTACAATGAGTTGCTTTCCTGTAGCATCTTTCATCTGAGGATCTCTAAGCACGTGAGAAATAACACTCCTCTGGGGCTGGTAAGCATTATTTCAGCTTGACATATAGAGAAACTAAGGCACAAGAAGTGGTCCCCATTTTCAGCTGTAATGAGCACCCTCCGCACCAGGCCATAAATAAGTTGTTTTAGGGCCCCAAGCACCTGAAAGACAGCCTCTTCCCTTATGTTCCATCATGACCTCGGAAGCTGGCTGGGCCAAGGGCGCCCTCTTGGAAGTACCAACCGCCCATGAAGTTCTTACAGTGAGGGCACACAGAGAGGCGTTCTCGATGGCCACTCCACAACTATGGAACTCTCTCCCGTTGGAGATCTGCCTAAGCCTGAGCCTGCTCATTGTTCAGAAGAGATGCAAGACCTTTTTGCTTGGCCAGGCATTTGGTGGGCTGGGATAGGGTTGGGTGGGATTGGGGTAGAAGAGCAGGTTGGTGGGTAGAATTTGTGTTTTAGATGTTTTTGTATGTTTCTATGTTTTTATATTTTGTGAGCTGTCCTGAGCCTTCGTGGAAAGGGCGGGGTAGAAATTGAATAAAAATAAATAAATAAATAAAATACATGAAAGAACCTGTCCACATTCAAACAGTATGCCAATGGAAGAGATAGGAAGGGGAATGGGAAACAGCTGGCATTTGTGGTGGCTGTGGAGTTACTGCATTTGTCCTTTAGGCACAAACACAGGTGAGGAAAGGGAGTGGACAGAGTATTATATTCTTTATGCTGCCCTCTCTCACAATGTAACAGGCAGCAATCGGAGAAAATCCAGTGTTCTCTCACTGTCGCCAGACAGTAGACTTCTCCTCAGAATACATCTTGTTTTTATCTTAGTAATTTGAAAGTTACTCAGCTATCATCAAAACCAGATGAAACAGAAGCCACTGTGGATATAAACAGCTCAGTATAATGTTTACTGTAAAGTAAACATACCGTGTTTAGTGCCAGTGACTGCATGCACATGGATTTTATATATATATATATTGAAGTCAATGGAGTAAAGAGCAGAGATAGGGAGGAATGGTGAGCTTAAAAGAGCAGAGAGGGGCAAGAGGTTATACCAGGGTAAAAGTTTAGAACTGATATGGAAGATTTTTTCATTTCATTTGTGAAGAGGAGAGGCAAGACAAGGTTGGAGAGGCAGACAGTTTAGATGATTTATTTTTTTTACAGCATTTTCAATGTATTCCTTGCTGCTGTCATCTGGCAGACTATTATGGAAGAGGAGTGTAGCAGTTTAGCAAGTGACAGTGCTGAATAAAAGAGAATATATTTCTAGGTGAGAAAGTGTTAATGATCCCTGAACTTTCAAAGAGATGGTAGAATGCCTCCGTGTTAGTAGGCAGGAGATCGCAGCATTGAGGCAAGATAGAGTTAGGGTTGGAGGAGGAGTGATGATGCTAAGGCGATGATCAGAGAGAGTGTAAGTGTGTCGCTTGGTGGGAAGGCTAATCAGAGATGGAAGTGCTGAATGAGGGAACTGATCCAGAGCTGCTTTTTTCCTCCAGGGTGAAATATCCCTCCTATCAGATTCTTTTCTGTTGCTGAGCAGCTGATCTGAAACACTGCGGAAGCAAGAGCCCAAACCTTGGCCAGACATTCCCAAAAAACGATGGGTTCCATCACCAAGCAGGGTCTCGCCATCTGCAGATGTGGCTGCAGTCCTGAGTGATATTTTGTATACTCTGCTTGTTTTTGTTGATGTCTGGAGTCATGTCTCAAAGTGGGGTCACAGGCAAAAATTTGGGAACCACTACCATAATCCTTTACAACCCTACATGGGATTATGGACACTTGAGGCCGTTTTTGGAAGAGAGGACGTTCACCACACATTTTGGGCTATTCTTATGCCTGTCAAGGACTCTTCTCCCAGATTAGTTAACAAATTCTAGCTGAATCATTCACCACTATGATGCAGATTTGTGAATTGCAATGATTTAGGTTTCTCTGTGGTGTGAAATGACACTTCAGTTCAAATGGTTCTTTGTGATTATCTCAGTTCTTTGAGCTCATTACAGTGAAATGTAGAATCCTCCCATTAATTTCACAGAGTGCTGCAGCAAGTGGCCCATTGCCAGATGGGGAGCGCCATAGAACATTAGCAAGGAGAAGAGGAGTCTGTCATTCTTAGACAGGAAAGGGACTTTTCTTTTGCCTTCTCTCTGTAAGCAGTGTGATGGGAAGCCACTTAGAAAATTCCATATTAAAGTCAACTATTGAAAACCCATTTGAAAAGATTTCAGTGTGGACAATCTGAGATGCTGCACAGCAGTACTACCGGTGCTGTATGAAATAGGGTAATAAAATTCAGTGGTGTAGCAAGGCTGTGGCCTCTGATCTTACACTGGTGCAAATCAGGAATAACTCTAGGGAGGTCAATGGCATATGCACTGCAGCTTAACTGGTATGTAACAGAGATCAGAATCCTGTCCTAAGATTCCAAAGCTGCTAGTCTTTTTGTGCTGAAGATCATGTCACTTCTACCCTTTTGACAAACTTAAAACATCTTACTTATGATTTTCTCTGTACTAATCCACCAAGTTACCAACAAGTAAATCCTTCCTAAAAAGCTCACGTTCCCTCCCCATCCCTTAATGGACATGTCAGTATCTTTGTCTACAACCTTGCAAGTCAGTGACAGAATCAGGATTGCTGCTGGATCTCACCCACAAAATCAGTTTTCTAAACTGTGCTGCCAGAATAATTGTGTTTAAAAGAAAGATAACGTTGGCTGAGATCAGAAAGTCATAGGAAACTGATCAGATCTGAGCCATAAAAATGGGGGGGGGGGGGGGGGAAGACAATAATAAAAGGTGAGAATTCCTAAGTGCATGTCAAGTAATTTACCTAAAACATGGTTTGCCGCATGGTAAGGTAATTCTAGGTACCTGCAAAAGTGGGTCCATAAACTGACTCGCCACCGTTTCCTTTTCCACCTGCTATGTCTGTATACGAGATGAAAGTGACAATTAGAATTCATATGTTAGCGTTAATAGGCACCATTGCTGGAACGCTTCGGAAGATAGCTAAAGATAGAGAACTCCGTTCTACAACTGTCAGTACAGGAGCAGACTGCTGCATCCTGACTGACACCCACCTGAAATCATTGGGGCTGTGTGCAAACGCAGTCATACATCTGCACACTTACAGATGGGGGTCTGGAAGATGAGCTTCTCTCCCATACCAAGATGCAGTCCCTCAAGTCAGAAATGGAATTAAGAGCAAATATTTATATACCCACATGGAGGTTCATCATACCCTAACCAACATACCGAGTTTTCCTTAGTTACAATGCAATCATTTGGATGAATAGCACATGCTAGGAATTTGCATGGGCACAGGCCTAATTCATTTAAATGGGACTTGCAACCATGTTAACTGCTAAAGGATTGGCTGAAGCAGGACCATTAATAACAGGCAAACAGACTAATTCTGGGCTGAGGTATCAATCCTATAGAAAGCACGCCAGGGTAAATCCAGGCACACCATTTGGATGCAAGTCTCACCATCAACTTAAGTTTAATATGTCCAAGACTAAACTCCTCATCTCCCCCCACCTCAGCCTCGCAAAGCTTCCTCTTCCCTCTCTAGTTCTATTGATGGTGTCACTATCCAGCTTTTCTCCCAGGCATGTATCCTGAAATTCATATTTGATTCCTTCCTCACTTTTTCATAGCAGATCCAGTCTGTTGCTAAGACCTATTTCCCTCTGCATAACATTGCTAAAATCTGGCCCTTCCTTACTGCTCCCACTCGCTATCACTCACCTTGTCTCCCTTCTTACTAGCTTTCCCTGTTCTCACCTTGACCCTCTCATTTTTCATTCAACACTCTTCTGCCAAAGGGTCATCCACCTTGCCTGCCACTTTGATCATGTTTATCCTCTTCTCTGCTACTTCCATTGTGTCCCTCTCCCCCTGTGATACAGGACAAACACCTTGTCTTCACTTTCAAGGCTCTTCATTCCTTACTCCTCCCTATCTTTCTGCCCCCATTTCCCATTACGTTCTCACCCAGGAAGCTTGCTCCTCCTCTGACTCCAATCTCACCGCCCTAGAGTCTCTTACTCCCTAAACTGGCTTTGCCCCTTCTCCCATGCTGCCCCTTATGCTTCCCTGAACACACAAATTCTGCTCCCTTCTTCCCTTTGAATCCCTTCTAAAAACTTTCCTCTTCTTTCAGCTTTTCCCTGGATCCTAACCCCCACAGACTGCTAATTAATGCACATGCAGCTTCATGGATGTATTGTATACCCGTCTCTACCTTGTCTCCCCTCCTTTGTCCATCCTAAGCCACTTGCTCATGGTACCGGGGCTGGTGAGTCTCCTGGCAGTGTTGTGTGAATGTTTTGAGTAGCTGATTTTCACGTCAACACTGGCTGAAGCAGAGGCTTTTGGAAGCAGGACTTTTGAAGCAAGCTTTTGGAAGCAGAGGGCTCTGGGGAAACATCACTTTGAAGCTGGACTTTTGAATTGAACTGAAGTACCAGGTGTCAAGTCGAGATAAACAGGAGACACAGGAACTGCTGATATTAATATCTTCAGAGAATGGGAGCGAGTGTGTGTGAAATTGTAACATTCTGCCTGCTGAAGAAACCAGAAACTGCTGAGTGCTGGGTGAAGCAGAAAGCACTGGGAAAATATTGAAGACTGCAACATTTCAGCCTTGAAAAGGAACACAGAAAAATCACACAGAGAGGCTGTGGAAACACAGATTGGCTGTTCAAACTTTTGCCTAGATGCATGAGAAGAAAAGGAACAAAATGGATCATGTTTTCCCAAGACAGTGGTTAACAAGGAGGATATAAAAGACTGTCACCCCTCCCTTTCCTTTGGAGCAGCTAACCTAACCTGGACACCTTAGAGGCAGCACTCTGCAGAGCTACACTTCCAGCCTCAAAGCACCAAGTTACTTCAAGTCTGGCCAACTTGAATGTATGCTTGTTTTGTAAGTATGAAAGGTGTTTTTAATGAGAAACATAGTTTAAGTTTATAAGTGATATTAAGAACCTGCTTAATAAAATTTATCTTATGGGTTAGCACTGTGGGGTTTGCATTTTTACATGGTATTTAGATAAGAACCTCCCCCAAGAAGGTCCCTGAGACTTGATCACTCTCAGAGATCAGGATATTTTAGTCGGTCACCATTCTTAAAAGGAAGCGGTGATGATGGCGGACTAATTGGCTACATAAGGCAGTCACATTGGACGGTCACCATTTCTCAAAGAAAGCGGTGATGATGTTCTTAGTAGTGAAATAATAGACTACAAGACTGTCAATTTAAATATCCTGAGAACTTGGGTCAAATAGAGAATTTTGCCCCTAACATTTGGTGGAGAAGCGGAGGGGGAAATATACCTTATCTTTATCATGTGGCGGTGCAAACCTAAACCTAAAGATGCATCTTTAAGTCAGTCACAGGCTCAAACACAATGTACAGCAGTTTTGATACAGCAGCTGCAAACTGAGGTTAGACAATTGGCTCAAGAAAATAAACAGCTTCTTGAACAGAATGAAAAACTTCAGGAACAAATAAAAGTTGTGCCGAGTCTCCAGGACCTTGCCAAACAATTGACACTGGAAAATAATCAACCAAAAGGAAGTTGTGATTGTAAACCCATTATTGACAAATTACAACAAGAGGTCCAAAGACAGGCTCTACAGATCTCCTGTATAGGGACTAATTGCCCCGGAGAAAATTATAATGGATTTGACTTTTCCCAATGTCAGTCCCCAGAACCAGAACAGCAACGTGGCAGGGGGTGCCCCACTAACAGGGGAAACCTGGGTAACCGAGGAAGGAGAGATGGTCCTCCAGATAGAACACGAGATAGGAAATTTGAAAGACCAGATACTGGAAGTGACAGGTTGAGAAACAGATTGTGGTTTTCGTTAAGGCAGATGGGGGAAGATATGTCCTTACGGGATGGAAAGCCTACCCAATCTTTAATGCAGAAAGTCCTGAATAAGCAGAAACAAAATAAGGCTGTCAAACAAGTAGCTGCCTTTACTCCATCCGCCCCACCGGCCCCAGTACCTTATGAGGAACTGTGCAAAGAACTTAAAGATTTGGCAAAGATAGTTAAAGAAGGAGCGGGACAGACACAACCCAACTCAGATTAGGAAATCCCCATTGCCTCTTTTGGATCCCAGTGGCAATATTTGGGGAACATAACCAGAAATTCACTGAAAAGACCATGAGTGGCAGTTCAAATTGATGGGAAAATATATTCAGCCCTACTAGATTCAGGTACCGGTATTAATTTGGTAAATTTTGTATCCAGAGGGGGTATATGGGGGCACTTTTAATACAAGCATATGATGGAAGAAAAAGTAACACTATGTAAGAAAAAAATGCAGCAAGTTTTGCTTAATAGACTTTTGAAATGATTTAATCCCAGAGAGGAGCAGACATTCATTACAAAGGTAATACTGTTCCTGTTTTTATATTATAAAATAATAATTCTCATGCATCTAGGAAAAATAAAAATGTGTAGGGTAGATAACGCCAGTGATTAGTTTTATGATTAATTACGTGGTTTTATACAAAGGTTTTATGAATTAACCATGGGAGTTACCCAATCTACATAAACAAATTAATTTGTTTAGGTAAATAATTAAGCCTTGCAGAGGCCAGATCTTTTATTTTGTACAGAACCAAGAAGAAAGTCTGAGAAGGCAACAAACTAAGGAACCAATTACAGTTTTTTATTTGTGTGTGTGGGTGTACGTGTTATGCTATGGCTGTTTGTCACTCAGTGTTGTACGTTTATTTATGTGTTATTTAGGTGATATTATTACATTTATGTGAGAAAAGGGGAACAAGTGGCAGGATTATTATTATTATTATTTTAAAAGGTAAACATGAGAAGACTCAGTGTTGTCCACATTATTCTGTACTCTCCAGTGCATAGTTAGTGCAGCATGATGCGATGTAACTACAATGGTCTTCCCAAAAGGCAGGCTTTCAGTTGATCTTTTCATTACCACTTGTTTCCCTATGTTTTGTAGCTTGTTTGTTTGTTTGGAAATAAAATATATGTTGCTATAAAATTTGCCCTGCTGTGTGGGGAACAGTTAGAAAAAAAAGGAACTCACCCTGCTTTGCAGAAGCAGAGCTAATTAAGTATTCTTGAAAGAGAGTTTTCCAGTGATGTGTGCCAGGTTGAATAAACAGTAGGCACGGGAAAACCGGTAAATCCGGAATCCGATAATGCCGGTACCACGCGTACCGGCATTATCGGATTCGACCCGGTAAATCCGGTCCGGTTACCGGATTCCGGGTACCAGATTTTTTTACATTGCAGCCATTTAAAAATGGCTGCAATGTAAAAAGCCCCACCAAAAAAGTAAAAAAAAACCAACCCTCCCCGAGTCCAGGCTGCGCGGGTGGAAGGGGGGACACCCCCCACCCACCCTGCCCAGCCTGGATTTTTGTTTAAAAAAAGACTCAGAGCCCACCCCCCAGCACCAGCGGCCGCGGCGTCCCCGCAGCCGCCGGTAAGTATGACCCGATCCCTGGGGGGGGTGTTTAACACCCCCCCAACCCCCCAGGGATCACCCCTACTAAAGTTCAGTGCTTGCTTTGCTTACCTTGCGGAGCTCCGGCGGCGGCGGCGGGCGGTCCGGCGGCCTCAGCGCCGGCTGTGGCTGCCGGCGTCAGAGACGCTCTAGGCCTTCCGGGGAACTTCCGGGTTTCCCCGGAAGGCCTAGAGCGTCTCTGACGCCGGCAGCCACAGCCGGCGCTGAGGCCGCCGGACCGCCCGCCGCCGCCGCCGGAGCTCCGCAAGGTAAGCAAGCACTGAACTTTAGTAGGGGTGATCCCTGGGGGGTTGGGGGGGTGTTAAACACCCCCCCCAGGGATCGGGTCATACTTACCGGCGGCTGCGGGGACGCCGCGGCCGCTGGTGCTGGGGGGTGGGCTCTGAGTCTTTTTTTAAACAAAAATCCAGGCTGGGCAGGGTGGGTGGGGGGTGTCCCCCCTTCCACCCGCGCAGCCTGGGAGGGGGAGGGGAGAGGAATTAATTGTAGACTATTTATTTCATTGATTTCAATGGGGACACAGTGCCCCATTGAACTCAATGAAATAAAACTGGTACCGGTATACCGGATTTAAACCGGGAATCCGGTTCTTTGAGAACCGGTAAATCCGGTAGCCGGTAATGGGCCCGGGGTCCCACCTCTAATAAACAGTATGTAGTTAAGTTGGGGAAGTAAATGTAGACATGCTAGTGAACAGTGACGGAGTAAAATGTGCTAGCAGTGGCACAGTGTTTTTGTGTCCGGAGCTGGATAGAAGCAAGTAAGCAATAGAAGAATCTGGGGCATCTGCACATTTCGTATCGGGCACAAAGCTCAGGCATGGTAAAACGAATGAATCAAACTATTAAACATGCTCTGAAGAAAGTATGTGCAGACTCAGGGAAAGACTGGGCAGACCAGCTTCCCACAATTTTGGCTGCACTGCGTAATTCTGAAAAGTAATTCTGTACTCTAAAAACAGGGTACACCCCCTACCATATATTATTTGGCCAGCCCATGTTGGGGGGTTCTATTATGAGTACTGAGGAAGTGGAGACCCAGTTAATTTCCACTTACTTGAAAGATACTAATGATTCTCATTAACAGATCTACAACAAAGTCCAGGAGGAGAAATTAATGGACTTTCTGATATTTTGATCTAATGGCAAGACTTTAACACCTCATTGCTTTCTTTCATTTTTTTTTTTTTAAATTATTGTTTGTTAATACTATTGCTTGCTATGATTATTATAATTGCTTTTGCAGTGAGCACCATATGAATGCCACATTTATATGCTTATGTTGGATACAGTTAGTCATAAATACATTCTGCCAGGTGCATACTATGACACAGGAAAAGAGGATCGTGATAAAAGACCAGATGATTTTGTTGCTCTTCTGCTGAAGGTAGTACTGCCCAATATCAGGTATCCTAAGGGTCGCGTAATTGTTAAACAACAACTTAAGCCTCAGTATGCTAATTGCTCCATGGTCCAAAATTGGTCGTGGTATAAAGAAAATCAATTCCATGGTGGCAATGGCACATGAAGATTCCGGTTGGGAGTGTGGAATCACTTGGCTCTTGGGTTTCATCCCATCTGAAGCTAAGTGCCCTTATGGCTATGTGCACTCGGCTTGTACTGCCTTGCTTGAGGCCCCATTGCCGCCAGTGCAAGCAGATCCAAACATAGCTCCCACATCATCTCAACAGTACCCCACAATGCCACAACAGCAACCACATTCTCCCAAGCAATCTGATGACCACTTACCAATGCCAAGCCCTATGGATAATTTGCACGAATGGTGCAAATCCCTGTTACAGGCTGTACTGAACCCTCGTGTACGCTGTGACACATTTGGTTGAGTATGGGATGGCCTAAACTCTGTCACCTCTGCATGGAATGTGTACAAAGGAGAACAACATGAGTGTCGCCTGGGACACATAGAAAGGGCTGATGGGCTCATTGATCAGGCAAGTATTTTTTGCTGCTCGTGCCTCAGCAGGCCTGGCTGCAGAAACTGCTCACTTAAGTATGTCCTTAAAACAAACCTTACAGCTACTGCTTAACAGTATTATTCAGGCAGAAGAAGCCCTAACATGGGACATGGCATGTGGGCAGGTGCAAAGCTTTCTTAACGATAAGACCCGAAGCATTAGAGACTCTCTTGCTCAAGGGGCTTGGCCCCAGGACCTAGAAAATATCAATGTACCCCAGACATTAAATCAAAGTTGGCAGTTTCGTAATGTTTGGGTATTAAGTAAACTGAGGTGTACACCTTCATATTGTTTATTCATGGCCAAAGGACCTATCACTGGTCAGTGGGTATCTGCTGTAAAATTACAACAAGGCATGGTAGCTAACTGTAAATGGGATTGGGTAGTGCACAGAGATGTATGGGAGGTCCTGACTCCCAATTCATCCCGGTTTCTGTTAGACAATCCAGTGGTAGACTCCAAAGTATGGATAAGTCTGGGAAACCTATGGAGGGGGTGGCCACAGGACCCTCCCCAGTTGCAGTGCACACAACCCATGGCATTAGGATCTTGGCACACCATAGGTGAATGGGTTTTTTGGACAGGACATGCCAATGGCTATGACACAAGGGGGTACCTGATATTTTCTAATACCTCCGCCTGTGTATCCCGGGTTCAGGGATTGCACCCCGTTACCATTCGTTTACAACTGCAGTCCCAAAATGTGTCTCTTACTTGGCCTAAGTTGGAGATATTGAATGTAACTGTAGATTTCTTTTCCTACAGCCTGGACCAATTTTGTGCATTATGAATTTTCAAATGCAGCCCAGCTTTACCAACTTATGAATTCCTTTTCGGAGTCAGCAAAGAGGGCTATGATAATTCAGGCTAAGCTTCAAACTGTAGAAACATTGTTTAAGCTTGCAATACGCACTGCACAATTATGTGCTTTTGGGGATGCATTGTGTTATATAACTTCTGTACCTACTACTGTATCTTGGACAGTGATCACCATTATGGTTGTTATTGTCATTGGGTTGTTTGGATTTTGTTGGTTTTGTTGTTGTTGTAGAAGAAAGTACCAAGCACATGTAACCCGGGCAATAATATAATAACCCAAATTATTGTAAGGTTTTGATTAAATGGCTTTTGTATTGCTTTATATTTTTGGCATTTGTATTGCTTTATATTGGCGACACCTGTTGTAACACATCAGGTGCCGAGAGGGGGAGTGTTGTGTGAATGTTTTTGAGTGGCTGATTTTCAGGTCAACACTGGCTGAAGCAGAACTTTTGGAGCAAGCTTTTGGAAGCAGAGGACTCTGGGAAAACATCACTTTGAAGCTGGACTTTTGAATTGAATTGAAGTACCAGGGGTCAAGTCGAGATAAACAGGAGACAAAGGAACTGCTGACATGAAGATCTTCAGAGAAAGGGAGAGTGTGTGTGAAATTGTAACATTCTGCCTGCTGAAGAAACCAGAAACTGCTGAGTGCTGGGTGAAGCAGAAAGCACTGGGAAAATATTGAAGACTGCAACATTTCAGCCTTGAAAAGGAACACAGAAAAATCACACAGAGAGGCTGTGGAAACACAGATTGGCTGTTCAAACTTTTGCCTAGAT
>QEPC01009342.1:601106-614544 GCA_003113815.1 Sphenodon punctatus
AAATAAATAATCAGTTACCCACATTTATCATGAGAGATGGTGAAAATAAGGCTGTGATTATATGACAAGCTGGGGACATTAAACCTCTGTAAATTCTAAGGAGACTTTAATAAAAGAGAAGACACTCTTGCTGAAAGAGCTTTGAAAATGATGAACTATTAAACTTGTCAACTTTGAGAAACATTTAAAAAAAATTAAAAGGGCTATAGGGAAAAACAGTGTTCGTTTCCATCAATATTTGTTTGTGCCAGTCAAGTACAAGGAAATCTGCCCCAGTAGCAAGGTACTGCTAGTTTCCATAAATATTTGTATGTGTCAGTCAAGTACAAGGAAATCTGCCCCAGCAGCAAGGTACTGCTACTCGATTTTTTTAAACTGACTTGTTAGACTATAGAAATATCGTTGCCAAATCTGCACTATTTGAGGCTAGGACTATAAATGACTTTGGAATCTGATCTTAATGTGTTGTTTAAGCTAAAAATATTAGGAGTAGTAAATGAAGACAAAGGAAAGAAATATATTAAAATAAGACACTGAATTGTAGAGGAGAAGGTGACTTCAAGCATAGCTAAATACGTTTGCCTTACTTATGTAGGCTAACGTGCAGCAACAAAGTTTTCTGGCATTACTAACCATTCTTCTAAATCTACAGTGCCACTTCTTACACAGCCATGACATCCAGGAATATGCTCCAACTCCTATTTTTGGCCCAATACTTCTGTCAATTTATTTAATATCTGCATAAAACACACATTGGGAGGCTATTTATGCCTCCCGTTGGTATTATTTTAAAATTGTTTTTAAATTGTTTTATTGTTATGTTTTAGATATTGTTTGCCTGTGACAGGATGGGCGGGTTATAAATGCTTTAATAAATAAATAAAAACATGATGGGTTTTCTCTTTCAATGTTTCCAGCTAAAATTTCTCAATTTCTTTGTAAGGTGCGTTGTCACAAACACGGTTGGCTTACAACACTATGGCCAATGAATTTGTGATGTATTTGTCTATAGTTTGGGTCAGATGACCAAGAGAGAAGGCAGGGCTTTTTCCAACTTAAGACCCAATTAAAATTTTATTTACAAAAATAAAAACCTCTAAGGTTGGTTTTATTTTGTTGGATAATCTATTATACATTCTGATTCTAGCATGATTTGATTTTGCTCAGGACATTTAAAAGCTTACCTCCTCCTTGTATCCAACCATTTTTGACTAATCGATGAAAAATGGAGTCTTTATAAGTGAGCTCCAGACCACTGAGAGAGACCCCCACCTCACCTGTGCACAAACGCCGAAAGTTTTCACAAGTTTTGGGGCACATATTGGAATAGAGCTGCAAAATGAAGGAGAAAACCACAATGATGTGAAGTTCCAGATTAGTTTCAATGCTGTAGCCCTGTGAGTGAACGTTTGTGAAGTCCCACTGTTAAAACCCAGTCCTCAAGGACTTTGAGACAGCCATCCTAGGTACAGCACCACTGAAATAGCTGCCCATGACTGTGGTCCTAGGACATTAGATGGTTGGACTCCCATGCCCTGGGCAAAATACTGCTACCTCCCATAGGCCATCCCGGGAGTTTAAAAGAACCGAAGGCTGTTGGAGGAAACATAGGGTTTTAGCTGGTTCTTGCTGAGGACTTTAATCTTCTCCTGGGAACTGACTTCTTCCACCTCTCTTCCAAACCCAAGCTACTGGTCTTGCCTCTGTATCACTCCAATCTTGCACACCTACCCAGTAACTTGCTCCCTAGTGTACCTAGCTGCTGGCCTGACTCTTTGGTTACTGACCGTGGTCTGCTTTCTGACCATGCCTCTCTATTATCCCTCAGTCGGATGCCAGATTGGACTGGACGTGTGATTTACCCCAATCCAACTCCCTCACTATGGCTCTCCTGTACCCCTGTGGCAGCAAACCCTTCTGCCTGACTGCCCAGCGAGCAACCCTGATCTTGGGGATGACTTTGTCCATCTCTTAACAGAGTTGCAACATTGAGTCCAATATTTGCATTTTTTTTTCCTTTGGTAACTTACCTCAAATAACAATGTTCCTGTGGGCTGTTCTTGAATAGAAATGTCCAAGTACACAAACACGTGCTGTCAGAATCAATAAAACAAATCCAGGTTCTTGAAAAACAGGTTTTTAGGAAGTCAAATAATCAGATACATGTTTTCTACTCTGATGTGAGATACAATCAAGTCTGTCAGTTAAATGGTCTTGGATTCAGGCCTGAGGGTTTTATTTTTTACAATAAACATCTAAAACTGAAATGTAAGTAGGTAATAAATCAGGTCCTAGAACAACAAAACATTAGCTTCACTGTTTAGTATTCTGTTGAAGCTAAAAAGGCTCAAGTTTCCTGTTATTTTTGTCCATAAAGCATCCTCATGGCAAACTAGGTAAAACAGCTGCAACATCTGTGAAGCTGATGCAAGACAGGGGTGGGAAAGCCTCCCCCCACCCCCAACCTGGTACCGCCCAGGGACCCCTTTGAACATTAGTACAAACTTCCTAGGCCAGATAGGAGTTGGGGTGCTTTCAGGAGGAGGGGAGGGACAGGTCTATAGCATGAATCCATCCCCCGTCCTTGAGTGCATCTCTTCTCTTTTCCCCTGAACTCACTCTTTTAGTGCTTGAGGGTAGGGACTGGATCTATGGGCCAGATTCAGGAACTGGAAAGGGTCCTATTGAAAAACCACCATGGGCCAGAGGTTCCCCACCCTCAGCATAAGATCAGCACAAACCCACACATCATTAAACTAATTGCTATTCTAATTGGAATCCCTTTGTTGGAGGGGTGACTATTAGTCATATTAAAAGAAGTGAAATTCCAATAAGCAGGACACCAGCTTCTTCATTCAGCATTTCCCTAACGCACATGTTGATCTTCACTGGGCAATTAAGTAAATTGAAGAGAATTGCATTCGTGAGTGGTTCCTAAACTGTGCTCTGTGGACCACAGATGGTCAATGAAATCATTAGAAGGTAAAGCCACACAAGACATTATCCCAGTTTGGGCAATGTTGACAGGCTGCCAACTGTTCACCCTGCCCTGCCTCAGGGTGGGGTGGGCAGCCAGCAGCTACTACACCGTGTCCTCTGAAAAAGGCGAGGGACGCAGTGTGCAGTAACATGGCCCAATGTGGGTTAATGGGCTGCCTCCCATGTGGCTGGGTCCATGCAGCTCTGCTGCGAGGCGGGATCGGAGGATCAGGCCCCGAGGAGCACGCTCTTCCCACCCTCCTAACAGCTGTATATCTCCACAATCACCTTGAGGCCACAAGCCGCTCCCCGCTCGTAAAGAAAAAAACATTTCCGTGTAGGCACATGCCGCTTCGGTGCTCAGAAAACGGCCAAGTTGTTGGCCCCACGTGGCCTGTCAGGCAGGACTGCTCGGCCCGAAATTGGCACAAAAAAGAGACACAGAGTGGGGAGGCGCAGGAGCTGCCGTCCGGAGCTCCTTCTGCACCGTCCTCCCCGTGCGTCTGAGGACTTGTCCTGTAAGGGAAATGAAGATGGCAGCGGCCAAGTCTCGCATCACGGGACCGGCGGACTGCCCCACGTGGCCCAGGATTGCCCTATCCCTGTTAAAGGGGGGTGGGGCAAGTCGCGTTCCCTCTAATGTCGTTCCTGCCGGTGGTGGGGGTAGGTGGGAACGCGCGTTCCCACCCTCCTAACAGCTGTATCGCAGGGAGAGGGGCCTGGGAGGAGCACCTGCGCTCCTCCCAAGCCCCTCTCCCCCACGATCAGTTAAGTGACCGAGAAGAGTATGCACACTCTTCCCAGGTCCCCCTCCCTCACACACAGCTGTTAGGCAGCCAGGAAGAGCATGTGTGTTTCTCCCAGGCCCCTGCCCGCAATCAGCTGTTAGGCAGCCAGGAAGAGTGTGCACGTTCCTCCCCTGCCATTAGCTGACAGGCAGGTGGAAGGAGTGTGTGCGCTCCTGCGTCCCCCAACAGCTGCCTAGGGTCAGCGGGTCCAATCCTGCAGCCCAGCAGGAGTCCAGGCATTCAGCCCCATGTGGCTGACTCATCGGCTCTCCCCAGGATGTGGAGGGGCTGGTGATGGCTGCAAGGGGGGCAGATTGTGGGGCCAGCTCTCCCTGCTAGCCCCAACTGTGGCAGCTGCGTTCAGCCTCCCCGTGGCAGGCAAGGGATTGGGCCAGCCTGTTCTCATGTGGTTGTACCCAGCACAGTCTGCATAGAACCAGCCACAGCTACAGTAAAGTAGGCTTCAGGCCCCATAATGCACATTTATGTAAGCTGCCCCAAGTCGCCTATGGTGAGGGGCGGGGTAGAAATATATTAACTAATAAATAAATATGCTGGATACTATCTTAATAGAAGCCACTGGCCCTAGGTAACTGTGGGCAACTTTCAGTGAGCTTGTATCAAGACAACCATTTCTGACAGGTGCTAGATGGTCTGCAATAATTTTGAGGGTTGACAGTGATTTCTTGGTCCAAAAAGCTTGGGACTTGTTAGGTTGTGTCACCTCTTGTGGTTTTGACACTTACATCCCATTTTGGACTATAGGAGTGTCAGGGTCAAAACCATGAGAGGAAGCAACCCTACCTGGCATAAAGGTTTTCAGGCATTTTCAAAAGTTAAGCAGGCCTTTAAACAGGGTAAAGGTCAAATGAAGCAGTGGACAGAGCTGAACATCACAAAATTCAGATTCAAAGAATTCACAAGTTCAGCCGGTGAATAACCAGGCATCATACATCTGCAAAACTGGGGTAGGAGCAGGTTTTAAATAGAAACTGCTCATGGGATTTTTTCTGCCACTGGTTCTGGCCAAAATAGGTCAGGAACAACCTATCCTGTGACATTCCAACAGTTTCAGTTCTGACCAGAAATCAGAGATGAAAACAACACAAGCACAAAAAGGGGATGGTACAGTCTTAGAAAAAGGAGCACCATTCCCTCAGTGTGTAGTGTGTGTGTGCATGCATGGGTATTTTATCCTAATTGGTTTCCCATTTCTTGTAGTATAAATGGAGACTCAGAAGTGTGGTATATTAATAGGGAGCTGCTGCTCCCCTTTCCCATCCTTGCATAGAAGTAGTGGAAGCACAAAGAAGAGGTTTGAGGGACTTCAATACAACTCTGGTGGTGTAGGTGGACCCCAACTTCTGTCCAGTACACATGCAGCAGGGCAGGAAGTATTTCTTGACCAGTCACCTGCTTAAGATTACTAATCAGCATGTTCCACCAGAAAATTGCTGGGATGATGACAGTATGAACTAGACTTTTTTTAGCCAAGACCTAGGCAAGGGGTGGACAAACTGAGGCTCAGGAGCTGCATGCAGCTCTTGGGCAGTTCTGGGAGTGAACAACGGGGAATGGCTTGCCCGTTGTGACTGTTGGTTCTTCTCCCATGCAATCGAGATTGGCCACTGGCGGGGGATAGGATGCTGGGCTTGATGGACCATTGGTATGACTCAGTATGGCACTACTTATGTTCTTAAGTGAGGCTCTTAGCTGGGGCCAGTCCCAGGCCCCATGCTGCCTCATTGGTCCTGTGTCTTAAGCCACTTTCAGACCTCCCCCCCCCCCGGCACACATATTCTGGCAGCAGGAAAGAATGCGCAAGTCAGGTTATGTGTGGGGTTTGGTCGGTCTAAAAGCCACCCCCTACGCGGCTTTGCCGGCAAACACCCGCAGTGATACAGAGCTGGATTTCCTGCTCTGTATTGCTGCAGGTGTTTGCTGGCAAAGCCGTGCGGGGAGCTTTCAGACTGGCCGAACCCCGCGCATATCCTGATTTGCGCATTCCCCCCTGCAGCCAGAATATGCTGGGGGGTGGGGGTGGGGGAGGAGGTCTGAAAGTGGCCTCGAGTCAAAATCAAGGATTGAAATCCTGGTCATAGTGTAGGGTTGCCACCTTTTGAAGTTTGACCCCAAGACTCCCATAGGCCAAAATGGGAGTCTCAGGGTCAAACTGCAAAAAGTGGCAACCTTCTCCTAGTGAAGTCAATGGGATTTTTGTCACTTGACTGCAGTGAAGCCAGGATTTCACCCAAATTTGAGTCTGCAAGCTCTACTGCTGATGTGTATGAAAGGATGAAAAGTTAAGAAACAAATAATAAACCTATTGATAGTAGCAACATAAAGGACTTCCATTAGACTGTCTACAACTTATCAGTGACTATACAGTTCCCTGGAAATGGATTCAGAGGTTGCACTGGTGCATCAGCTTGTTTGCTGGTGGGGGCAGGGGGACACTGGCCCAGGGAGACATGTTACATCATCTGTTTGCACCATCTCATGGCTACAAGTAAAGGAACTGAAATTTAAGTTTTAATGTTAGTATATAAAGTCCTGTATAATTCTGGTCCAGTATATAGGAGAGCTCTCTTCCACCCTGTGTCATTATCAGCACACCTCCCCCCACCCCCCCAAAAAAGCCACCTGGTTGCAGATTGCTGAGAACCAAAAGGCCCCCATGTCCCCAGCTGATGTCTTAGGATGTCTGGGAGGGCATATTTTCCTGGCACCTGGGAATTCACCTTCAGAGTTCCTGTCCTCTGGCTAGACCACCTATGGGAACTGCTGAGCAGATGTAAAACACGTTTTCATTGGGGCATTTGATCCTTAGCAGTTTGTGACTTGGCACTGTTGTAGTATGGACAACTATGTGTTCTGATCATTTTTGCTCTACTGGTTGTTAGATGATAAGCTGTGTCTGAACACTGTGCAGATGTGCTTAGATGTTGCCAGTAAGTTCTATGTAAATATATAAACTAAGTGTTTAACACAATAGAACCTGCCTGGCTGCTCCTCATGTATTTAGTGCAGAAATCTTCAGTAATAGCTCTGTAAAGTTCAATAGGTTTAAAATCTTCATAGTTCCACCTATCATAAGACCACTTCAGCAGTTCTTTTTCATCTCCCAAAAGTTGACCGTCAATGAAACACATCACAGTGGAGGGATATTCCCATGTTTCACCTCTCAGTTCCTGTATTTAGGAGAGAAAGTAGAAACGTTCAGGGATTGCATTTTGGATCCAGTACAGAAGCATATTTCTCAAGTATCCCACATCTGGAAGAGATTTTGGCAATCGTCCTACAGTACTGGGCAGCTGCCATATTAAGTCTAACATGACGGAGATCCTGACTCTGCCATAGCCTTGGAGAATATGGCTGAAGGAGTGAGTAGCACAGGTGATCACAAGCATGAATCTCAATTTCCTGCCTCTTACCCTTTTCCAGACCAACACTGAATGGAGAAGCTTTGAACACTTCCTTTCCGTTAGATCCTGCAAGGAGCTTTAACTTAAGCATTTGAATCACTGAAGTCAGTGGGATATTCTTCACATTCATTCTCACAATTAATAATTTGTTTTAGTGTCTAGAGCGCTCCAGATGTTGCAGGATCAAATCCTTTTTTGTTTGTTTCCACGCCAATCAGATAGCATGAGAAGCAGAATCTGGAGATGGCGTGGCAATACAAGCATCATTAGGCTTCTCTGCTTGAAAGACAGTGCCTTCTCGCTAAGTTGTCTCTAAACCTCTGTGACTTCAAACCACAATTTCACTTTGCTTTGAAGAAGCAAGCAGTTAAAACGCACCTTTTTTTTCTCTTGTAAGTATCCATGCCATGCAAATTCCAGCAGAGGAACTACTACAGGCTCTGCAATCTTGGTGGGAAAATTAAGCCTCAGAGCCTAGATTTTCAAAATGAAAGTAATATTTGTTTAGAAATATCAGAGACTATATCTCCTTATGCTTTGCATTCTTTCACTCAAACAGATTTGGAGCTATGTTTTAGTCTGATAGCTTTGGGTCAGTTCTCCTTATATACCTGTAGAAAAGCTTGACAAATACACAAAGTGCTTTAAATACATTTTAAACTGAAGGGTATTTAAAGTATTTATACAGGGTGATTATGTATTCAAATGATCGTTTTGTATTTGTAACCCTATAGAAACTGCCGCTTTACAAACACTAGCCAGCTAGCTTCACAAGTGGTAGGTAGCCATAGGGTGTTTTTAGACAAGTGCCTCCCCACCCATTATGCATGTTGCAGGGCTGCACAAACACCAATGTGGACCTACAATATGCATGATGGGTGGGGGTGGCTTGTCTAAAAACACCCAGAATTAGAATCAGTTACAAAGAGTTTAAGGATCTGAGAGCATCTCCAATTGTATTGGCTGCCTGGGGATTTGCAGTTACCTCACTGCAGAGGAATCCTTTAGAGATAACAAGTCAGTCCCACCCCACCCCGCAAATCCATAGTATGGTCTGTAGCCAGGAGAAAGGGAGCATAGTCAGGGTACACCTGTGCTCTGCAGATCCCCATTTGTCATATTATTGGTATCCTCCTCCTCCTTTATATAGCAATTTCAGTACAATAATTCTTATATTGCTCAATTTGTCCTTGTCCATATTGTCCTTTTGCAATTTTGGCAGCGAGGGTAATTTTGACTACTCTCACAAGACAATCTTGCTCACACTGGAGTAGCAAATAAAGCTCTTTTTGCAACCCCCATGCCTGAGCTGTACTTCACATTTCTTGGATTTGAGGACACAGATACCCCAATGAGGTACGTGATTTTACACTCATTTTAAATTTGAGAAAACAAGAGTCCTAGAGATTAAGTTAAATGGCTTGCCTAAATAAGCAGAGCCTGTCTGATGCAGTTTTGTTAGCTATTTAATCTATGATGTTGTGCTGTTATCAGATATAAGTACCGTTGACCAAAAAGCTGAAACAGTTGTAAGACTCATGTGGGTTTTTTTACAATTTAAAACAACAACAAAACCCTGTACAAGCAATGTGCGGATAGCACAGCAAATGAGAAGGCTGGATCCAGAGTAGTGCGAACCATGCAACCTCATGTGTTAGCCCCCAACTCACAAGGTCCATGAATAAAGCTGAAATGGCAACCTGGGCATGAGAAGGACTGCTGTAAAATACAGAGCCTCAAACAAGGAGAACCCTGGTTTGTTGAGAGCCCACAGCAATTCAGGATTCCCCCCCCCCCAACATATGGGGCCCATGAATAAATTCAAAACAATGCGTGTAACATACAGGCCTGCAATGCAGGAAGCCCCACCTCTTGAGCAGTATGATGATCTGCTTAACTGAACATCCCAAACTAATTACAGCAACATTTCCCTTTTTCTAACAGCCAAGTCAGCCACCTTCCTAGATTAGAAGGTGGCCCACACAGTCATTTTGCACAGGGCCCAATTTCCTTGGATCCATCTGGCTTTGCAAGTGGGATATTATAAATGCACGGACGAGGCTTCAGTCTCTAAATAAGAAAAACACAGGAAATTCACCTCCAGTTCCGACAAAATGTACAAGACCACAAACATTCAGGCAGCTTTGGGTTTGTATTTGACTACGTATACTACAGCTGCACTCTCTCTGTCAGTCCTCTTCCCTAGAGTCTAGAAGAGGCACAGAAATCGGTTAGGGGCGAGAGATGATCGTAGACTAGCTCCTGAACAGTGAACAGGGCTCCTGGGCCCGGAGGGGGGATGTTACGGTACCTCTGCCGCACATTTTGCCACGTGGAATGCAGGGTCCTTGAGAAGTCCTACAATCTCCACCTGCTGCAGCTGCAAGGGTTCCATTGTCCCCTGGCCCCGCCGCATCCCCTGACTGCCTCCGGCTCTCTGCTCCCCTAGCTGGGCTCTGGAGAAGGGAGTGTAAACAAGAGTTCTACTCACCATAGCAACGCCAGTCACTACTAGCGCTGTACTACGGGCGTTGGTAGCTCTACAAGCATTCATTGTTCTGCGGGCTGTTGATCGGTTCGCCTCACTAGGAGCTTGCTTGAGACTCGGCTAGCTCTCCGCTTAGCTGCACCTCACAGCGAGCTGCCTTGTAAGGACTGGCTGTGCTGTTGAAAACTGACCGGGATACAGGCAGATTCCAATAACGTCAGAAGGGAGCTCGTCCCTTCCAGTGTTTAAAGTTACCAAGTTGTGATGATTTAATAAACAATGTAAAATCGTTATGTTTCCACTGTCATATATATGGTCACAGAACAAAACTCTGGTGGGATAATCCACCATTAAAGTAAATGTGAGTTTTGTCATTCGCTTCAGATGGTGGAGGGGCTTGCTTGCCCTGAGAAGTGATTCATCTCGTTGCTCTCATAAGGCGCAGACTATTCATAAATCCCCCAAACAGCTGATTGTTAGCACCTGTCAAACATACCCTTCTGGTGAAAAATACCTGTCACTATACTTGTATTTTACACACAGTCCCGCCCCCCCCCAACACTACTTCTCTTCCCTTGTTAACCCCTAATCACTAATTTGAGTGATATTAATTTGAAGGGCGGGGCGGGGGGTTATTATCAGGCAAGGAAATGGTCACCTATAGTTTGTTCTTAAAGCCACATTTGTGCTTTTTACATGCCTGCCACCTCTGCAGCAAAGATACCTGGCTTTTAAAATAAATGCATTTACAGTACAGATGAGCAGGCAATTGTCCTAAAGAAACAGGATGAGGGGAATAGATGGGCAAGTGGGTGTGAGAATTGGGTGATTATTCAGTGTACATTGGCCCTCAGTCGGACGAGTCAAACTGAGAATCCCAGGCTAACAATCTGCAAAAAAAATAGCTGGGCTGTCAATATTTAATGTGTAAATATAAAGAATAGAAACAAGACAAAAACACAGGGGAACAAAAGACAAGACTTAAACCGATAATGGATTAAAACAGACATGAATGTAACTCATTTGTAACATTTCTTATGCATGTTGTAGGGTTGTCTTGGCACCCCATGCAGCATGCATAAGAAAAGTTAAAGCCCTATTAAGGTGAGTGTCTGTTTTCACCTATAGTTAAGAGGTTTTTTGCCTTCAAAGGAAGCACCTCCAGCTAAATTCCCCCATTGCTTGGGGGTGGGGGAGGAAGGGGGAAGAAATGAGCAGGAGGATACAGGGTAGGGAAAAAAACCAAATAAACATTTCCATATTCATTCAGTGCTAAATGTTTCAAAGTTTATAAAGTTACTAAGGTGCTATTACTATTACATGGCAATGTGCCATGATTATCTGCTCTGGGCCCTGCATATATAAACTACTTCCTCCCTTAAGTTGCACCAGGTCAGCTAGGGGGGCTCTCTTGCAAGTTTCATCGTTGCACCAAGTCTGTGCTGCAAGGGCACACAGAGGGTAAAAACAGAAGACATGGTGGTGCAGCAGCAGCAGCCAGACCCAGCGAGGAAAACTGCAGCGGACACATTCCAGGCCGGGGCTTTGAGCAAACATGCCTGCAGCAGGGGTGATGGGGAGGGCAGAGAGTATGCTGAAGATGTGGCTGGCCAACCCCACTCCCCCCAATGGGTAGCAATGGCAGTCAGCAATGGCAGACCTGAACAGACACAATAGTCTGCTGTGGCGTGGTCAGGTGGGCCTTAGCCCAGCTGTGACGTTGGAAAGGTCATAGCCCAGGCTAGCCACCAACACAGCCTGGGGCAATCCTAGGCCAACATCTGGCAGCACCTACACATATGTGCAGGTGACAACCAGGCCCGTCATGTCTGTTTTTACCCAGAAAGGTGTTCAGTGGCTACTCCTCAGCTCTTGAACTTCTTTCTCCTGGAGATTTGCCAAAGCCTGAGCATTTCCAGGGGAGCTATAATGAAGACCTGTTGGCTAGGCATGTAGCAGGTGTTAAAGGGATTCTATATTTTTCTACATATATTTTTAATGGGTCTTATTTTATATATGTATATTTTTCATATATATTGTTCCCCATCTTAAGCTTTTGGGGCAGGATGAGATATAAATATCTATGTGGATATCTATTATAAATAAACAACAGTTAAGGCTCCCGTCTTGTAAAGACATACATTCTTACGGTCCCATTGATCCCAGTAGTCCTATTTCCGTGTGCAAGCCTCCAGATTTAGGGTCCTTAAGTAAATCAGCTATAAGATGTCCTTTGTGTTAGATGATTTGTAAGGGTCCAGGTCATACATCTGGCGTTATATAAATGTCTAATAATAATAAGGGTCCAGAGCAGAGTGAGGGGAAGGGTGTCTGGAATATGGACAGGATGGTGGGGAATTAGGATGCAGGTTCAGAGCTGGAGTAGGAAATCAGGAAAGGAAAAGGGAGAACAAGTCAGAAGACTGGAAACAAGGGCAAGAATAAGAGCAAGATCAGGAAATAAGGGGAGATAGATAGAGCAACCTAACTTCCTGTTGCTACTGGACAGAGCTATAAGCAGGCTGGCAGCGAGCTAGCAAGCTAGGTGGGTATGGCAGAAACACCCAGCAGGAGGAATGTGGCTAGGCTGGGACAAGGGGAAGGGTTTGGCCTGGCCAGTGCAGAGGAACCTTCCCTAGGAATGGCCAAGCTGGAGGCCGGAGTGGAGGACAACTGATCACTATTCCAGATGTCCTGGGGATACAGATTTGAGACTGGGTCCTGATAGAATTTAGAATGAAAAAAATAAAAGCACATTTTAAAAGACTTCTAAATAAGCAGCTAAACGTCCTCAAATTTCTGTAATCCCTATCAATGTAGAATACAGAGACTAAGTTGTCCCACATGACAGATCTCATCACTGAGTTTGTGAGGATGTCATCTCATCACTGAGTTTGTTATATGATGTTGAATGCAGTCTTCCAATACCATTAACATGAATTTAGGTCAGAGTGCAGGGGCGGAGATGACTGATAGATTCCAGAGTCAAGTGGGTGGCCGCTTGACAAACAGAATAGCAAATACAGACAGCAATACGTGCAAGAGTTTCATATTGGGAATGAACTGCAAGGGCTTTTTCCAGGCCCAAAGATATAGCCAAAATTATTAAATGTATTGCAATAATAGGGGTGAGGCAGCTCTATGGACATGTCCTAATTGGGCTTCCTATGAAATGCACCATGGTGCTTCAAGCCTCTTAACCCAGAAGAGTGTAAGCTATAGCAACTGCCTCTTATTCACCAAGAAAACTTTGGATAGTCTACTTGTAAATCACCTCTTTAAAAGAACAGTAGAGGCTGTATCTGAATTGCTAACCCTCATGAGCAATCGACCTCGAGCATTCTCTCCCCTCTCTTTGACAAATGCTCATTTATAGTTTTCTTCATAGTGTAAAAGGCAGGCTTTGGGTTGGGTTTTTTTTTGTTTTTTGTTTTTTTACACAAACCACACAAAAGATAAACCAGATTGCGTGTGTCTGTATGTGTTTTGCCTCTAGGATTTGTGTGCTTTTGGAAATTTTGAACACGTCGCCAAAAGTTTTAGTATGGCTAGCTGTCAACTGGCCTTAAGCAGATTAGACCTGAAGCAGGTAGCTCATTTGCTACCCACAGGTAATACCAACATTTCTGAGTAGTGCACTGGGTACTCATTGAGCTACCCAATTACCGATCAGATACTTGGATCACTAAAAAATTGGTAATTCCTGGTACTGATTTTCTAGTTACCGAAATGTCTAGTACCCATTGGTAAATTGGGAT
>QEPC01009342.1:622811-636227 GCA_003113815.1 Sphenodon punctatus
TGTTATGTGCTCTCGTCGGCCCGTCCCTGTTAGGAGATGGGCCGCCGCATTCTGCACTAGCTGCAATCTCTGGGCCAGCGTCAAGGGAAGTCCCACGTAGAGCGCGTTACAGTAGTCCAGCCTCGAGGTGATGAAGGCGTGGATCAAAGTGGCCAGGTCGGGTCTGGAGATATACGGGCGCAACCTCTGCACCAGATACAGCTGGCGGAAAGCCGTCTTCGCCACCACATCCACCTGCTGATCTAGACGGAGACCTGCGTCCAATAATACCCCCAGACTCCGAACTTGCTGAGCCATGGAGGGGCGCATCCCCTCCACAAGAGGGGGCACCACCTCCCCTGCCCAGCCCACCATTATCACCTCCGTCTTATCGGGATTGAGCTTCAGTCTGCTCTGCCATAACCAACTTGCCACGGCCTCCAAACATTGATATAGCACAGAGATAGCAGGGTGTGGGTCAGCTGAAAAAGAGAAGTAAAGCTGGGTATCATCAGCGTATTGGTGGCAACGCACACCAAACCCTCTCACAATCTCCCCCAAGGGCTGCATATATACATTAAATAATAAAGGAGACAAGACTGAACCTTGCAGAATGCCACAGTCCAGGGCCCGAGGGCTAGATGTTTCTGCTCCCAAGACAACCCTCTGGGTCCTCCCCAAGAGGAATGACTGGAACCAACCAAAGGTGGTCCCATCCACACACCCCAGGTCATGCAACCGTCTCAACAGCAGCCCATGGTCCACTGTATCAAACGTGGTTGAGAGATCTAGCAGGACCAGTAATGTTGAACGTCCTGTGTCCATCTCCCGGCAGAGATCATCTACCAAGGCCACCAACGGGAGACCATCGTACATCCCATGGCAGCCCTGCCATGGTCTGAGGTAATGGCTGCCCCAGCCCATGGTGAACATCTGGCGGGGCCGGATCAGACGCGACACCCCAACCCGTGGTCATGCTGGAGTAAGCGTGACCACAGGCCGAGGTGTCACGTCTGAAAACTCCCACAGCATTACTTCTAAATCTAGTTAACTTACAAATTTTCCTAAACCTAACAACTTAACTTGAATGCCATGATAGGATACATGTTCAAGATCTGGTATCTTCTAAATTAACAAAGGAGTTGTAATACCAAGTGCACATTAGACTTAAAAAATAAATCTCTATTCATTTTGTTTAACATAATGCTGATATAATTTCACCATCTATAAAACAGAGGATCACTAAAATTGAGCTATTTTTTTTTTAAATGCAAAGTGCTAAATAGTTTCAGGTACTGAACATGCCTCCAGAGTCCCAATGAACATTTCTGCTTTGTTTTGCAGTATCGTTTTCTATTTTGTTATTAAGTTTTAACTTGCTGCACACCCAGCCATTCCTACCACCCAAGACTGCATGTGAAATTGTCTCCCTCCTCTCCTGGTAAGGGAACTTCAGAAAGTGTTATGCTCTTTGCTCCTCTATGGATAATGAAGTTTCTTTTTGAGGAAGTTGCAGCATGTCTTGAAATGCATTCAACTAGCATTTCAAATATATTAGTTTAGAATAACGCGTAAGCAGGCCAGGAAAAAACATACGACTCGTTTTCATGACAACAAAATCTGCTGAGATGTACATTAATTTAACTAGACAGCAAACCATTATAGCAATTGCTGCTGAATCTAGTACTTTGCCAAACTCTCAACAAATTTCTGCAGACTCGAGAAAGCCTAATTAAGTCGGGGGTGGGGAGAAGACTCCAAGCATGTTTCTTGGTGAGGCTCTCCTCATCAGTCCCCATACAAAGAGCAAAGGCTATGATCTAGTAGCTCTTTGCTCAGGACTTGCTATTGCTGTTATCCAGATTTCCAGCAGTCCCCACCTTGCTGGCTCTAGCCTTTCCACTCCCTGTCTTTCCTAAGCCTTCTCCCTAGCCAACCTGGTTGTGGCATTTTGTCAAAAAATACATGGGTCTTTAAATAAATTATTGTTACTACTACTACCCATGAAGTATATGCTCCTTATAAACCATCAACAGCAACATGCCAAGCCTATAGAAATACACTGAATAACCAATACATGGCAACTATGGATAAGAAAATGTCTTCTGGAGTAGTCTCCTATAACAAAAATTAAAGCAAGAGCCAAACTAACTTTACTCTACCTGTGGATTCTGATGTGAGTCTGAAGAGAACTTTTTGCAGTGAAAGACTTGCCACAGATTTCACAAGTAAATGGCTTTTCACCTACAAAAAAAAGTTGGTTACACATATATTCATATGTTATAACGGGGCTGATCCTAAACCCTGTGCATGCAGTATGCGCACAGCGCAAGCAGAACCAGCATGCATCCCTGGGGAATCTGACATGTGCGCAAACCACATGCAACTTGTGCATGCATACATGAGTTTAGGATTGGCCCCGAAGTAAATATGGGCCCTTTTCACATAGACACACTAACACTGATAAAATGGGTGTTACGTTTTATTATGCATGTTGCAGGTATGCTGTATGGGTGCTCTGCAACATGTATAATAAAATGTAACACCCATTTTATCAGTGTTAGTGTGTCTATGTGAAATGAGCCTATAATTAAATTTTAAGAAAGCATCCTTAGCAAGAATAAAAGCTACTGCTGAACTTAGGTATATCAGCAAGTTATATTCTCACATTTCTGGTGTGAGGAAGTTGGGCATCTGAAAAAAACCCTGAAGGGCTGAGCAGACATTACAATTTTATAGGGAATTAGAAAAGCAAATATTGAGTGGGTATCCTATAAACAAATGATTTTCAATCAAGGATGGCACTGTCAGTAAGTTTTACTGTCTTGGTAACTTCAGATTTTTCAATTTTAGCTTTTCTAACACTTTAAATTTACAACAGAAATTTTGCAAATTTAACTTTCAAAGCAAAAAATTGAAATCATGATCTATAAAGGTTTTGCTAAATTGAAACATGCTTGTATTAGTCCAAAGAAAAAATTGAAATCTGCTGTCCATGCTGTAGAAAGAAACTTACTTCACTACATTACAAACATTATACAAATATGAAATACATTCAATTTTAACCTTTTCCCCCAGTTTTTTTGTTTACTGTATTTCTGATGTCATTCCCAAAAGAAAGAAATTCATAGCTCAGGTTTCTGAAGTTCCTAATGTGATAGGATTTTTTCTTTAAAATTATGCTCACTAAAAGAATAGAGGCTCTCTACTTTCTTTCCCTTTAAAAATCAGTACAACTCCTTTCCAAAGAAATCTTTGCAGGTCATCTTTCAAACATGCTTTTCAAAGTGGTTTTCTTCATTAGGAAGCTTATGCCTAAGACAACAAAATAGGTCTTGTCTTTGAAAGAAAAATGATGTATGATTTCACCTGTGTGTGTTCTCAAATGTTTCTTTAACTGAGCTGCATCCATGAATTTACGACGACATTGGCTGCATTCTGGCAATGAATGGCCTTGAGGCAATAAAAAAAGAAGGGTCAAACAAGTTTTCTCCTGGATTTCTTCAGTGATCTTTATTAAAGAACTTTATAAATTCAACACTACTTGTTATTTTTGATGCTGCAAGCTGCTACAAATACAATCATTTTAATTCCACCTTTCCTCCAATTCTATCACTGAAGAAATGTATCAATTTTAACTTCCTCCTGCCATTAAAGATCTTTATCTTACCAAAACCAGTTCCTTTGAGTTGTATTGTTTTAAATTCTTTTTTCTTCTTTTTTCTACAAAATTGTTTATTTATTAAAATATTTATATCCTGCCTTTTCTGCTCCCAGCAGCTTGGAGGCAGCTATCAATAAATATAAAAATACACCAGTATAAATAAATTTAAAACAATACATTAAAATTCAGTTAAAACTGGGCGGAATAATCAGTCCCCTAACCCATCCCCCCACCCTCCATCTCCCTCACCAAATGCCTGATGGAACAGCCAGGTCTTGCATCTTCGTCAAAAGGAAGGGAGGTCCAGAACCAACTGGGCCTCCGATAGAAGGGAGTTCCACAGCCTAGGTGCAGTCACCGAGAATGCCCTCCCCAGAGTCGCCCACAGGGATACGTGAGAGACCTCCAAGAAGGCACCCCCGGCCAATCGCAGGGGCTGCTCCAGGCCCCGGGGAATGAGACGGTCCCACAGGCAGGCAGGGCCCAAGCCATTTAGGGCTTTATAAGTCAAAACCAACACCATATTTTAACCAACTATAGGCAGTCCGTGCAGCGAACAGAGCACCGGTGCAATGTGCTCACGGCAACCCGTCCCTGTAAGGATGGGCTGTCACATTCTGCACCAGCTGCAGCTTATGGACTGTCACCATGGGTAGCCCTACATAGAGCACGTTACAATAGTCCAATCTCAAGGTAATGAAAGCATGGATGACAGTAGCCAGGTCGGAGTCTGAGATATTATGGCTGAAACCGCTGCACCAGATGTAATTGGCGGAACACGCTCCTCGTCACAGCATCCACCTGGACATCCAGGCAGAGCCGGGTGTCAAGGCGCACTCCCTAACTGCAAACATGGGAAACCAATGTGGGACAAACCCCACCAACAACACGGGACATCACACCCATTGCCTTACCCACTAGCACCACCTCCATCTTGTCGGGATTCAACCTCAGTCGGCTTACCCTCATCCAGTCACCCACAGCCACCAAACATTGGGTGAGCGCTGAGACTGTGAAGTCCAGGTCAGATGAAAATGAGAGGTAGAGTTGGATGTCATCAGCATATTGAGGACACCAAACATCAAACCTTCTCATGAAGGTGTATATGAAGCCCAGCGACTGCATATACACGTTGAACAGGAGAGGGGACAAAATAGAACCTTGAAGGACTCCACACGAGAGGCTCCGAGGAAATGAAGAACAATCCCCGAGCACCACCCGCTGAGTTCTTCTGGCCAGAAATGAGCGGAACCAGTCAAGGACAATTCCACCCAACCTGGTGTGATCCCGCAAGCAAGTCACTGACATCTTGTGGTCAACGGTATCAAAAGCAGCCGACAGAATCAGCAGAGTTGACTGACCCCGATTCAATTCTCATCAGAGGTCGCTGACCAAAGTCACAAGCGCCGTCTCTGTATCAAAACCAGGACGAAAGCCAGACTGCAAGGGATCTAGGAAACTGATGCCAGTCAGATGCTCCTGCAACTGCTGAGTCACAACCTGTTCAATAATCTTTCCTAAAAAGGCCTATAACTGGCGAGGGCAACAATGTCAAGCAATTAGGGGGAGATTAAAACCCCCTAACCAACCCACCCACCCCAGGCCTTTGGGGAGGGGCGGTGGGTTAGGGGGTTTTAATCTCCGCATACCCCTATTTATTGTTTTATTGTCCATAACCGTTTTATTATTATGATTGTTTTTTAAAAAATTGATATGACTGTATTTTTATGTTTGAAACTGTTAGCCGCCCCGAGCTGTTTTCAGGAGGAGTGGGATAAAAATCGATGAAATAAATAAATAATTAAAAAAAAAAAATAGTTTCTTGAGCAGAGGCCACACCACCGCCTCCTTGAAGGAATTCGGCACTCTTCCCTCCCGAAGGGAGGCATTTACCACCTGCGCTAGCAACAGCCCTAACGTCTCCTGGCTGGCCTTAACCAGCCAGGACGGGCATGGATCCAGTTCGCAAAAGGTGGCTCTGACAGCCCCAAGAACATCCTCTGCATCAGAGGGCGACACACACTGAAACTGATCCCATGAAACCAGACAAGGTGGGGCTTCCACAACCTCTGGTTGTATAAAACGTGGAGTTCAAGTCACAGTGAATACGGGTGATTTTATCTGCAAAATAGTCAACAAGTCACAGCATGCATCAGATGGTTCAGGTTCCAGGCGGAGGGAGGCCGGACTGACCATCCCCCTCACCACCTGGAAAAGCTCCGCTGGATGAGACTTCGCAGATGCTATAAGGGTAGCAAAGAATTCCTTCTTTGCTGCCCGCATAACCAAGGAATAGGCTCGTAAACTGGCTCTATGTCACAATCGGTCAGTTTCAGTTCAAGATCAGTGCCACCGTCGCTCCAACTGCCGCCCCTCCTGCTTCAGCTGCCGCAGGTCTTCAAAGCCTGTGGTGCCGATGCTGAGGAAGCAGATGCCTGGGAGCCATCTGGTCAATGGCCTCAGTCAACAAAGTGTTCCAAAAGGTGATGAGGTCATCAAGTGGATGGCCGTCAAGATCGGAAGGGAATTCCCCAAGGGCGTTCTGGAACTTCTTGGGTTCCATCAGTCCATTATGGACCTAGTTTCATTTTTTTTAATTTTTAAGTTAACTGACATTCACCCTTAAAATTCATCTTTTTTTAAAAAAACCCACCACCACATTTTTCTTGCTAACATTTTATCTTAGACACACATTTGCTTCAAACTCTAAAAATGGCAACCAGACATTCAAATTTGATAGATACTTTAAAAAAAATTATTTCAGAAATTAAAAAATCAAAGTAAATCATTTTACAGTACGGATGGGAAACCTTTTCCCTCCCAGGGATCACTTTGAAAATTAATACAAGCTCTGAAGGCTGCATAGAAATTGGGGGGAGGTGCACTCAAGGTGGGGGAAAGAAGAGGAGAGTCCAGTTCATGGATATGTCCTATGGATTCATCCCTCTCTATCCTTGTCTCTCTGTTCCTTTCTCTGAGCTCATCCTCTCAGCGCATGGGGGTAGGAACAGGATCCAGGGTCAGATTCAGGAACTGGAAAGGGGCCAAATAAAAGCTAGTCATGGGCTGTATCTGGCTCCTGGGCCTAAGGTTCCCTACCCCCGATTACAGTCTAAATCAAGAATGAAATTTAAAAAAATAGCCCCATCAAACTTGTCATACCTGTGTGCACTCGATAATGGCTCTTTAGTTGTCGCTTTTGACTGAAGTATTTTCCACACTGATCACATGTAAAAGCCTTCTGACCTGAAATTAATATTAAAAATAGAGAAATTAAATTCCAGAAAAGTAACTTACAAACACATTACTAATATTTTATAGTTTTTAAACTATTTTGTAAGTTAGTTACCACTCAGATAAAAAATATTGACATATACACATGTGTGTGTATCATATATATATAAATTTAGGAAAGCTGGTTGTTTTAAGAAACACTAGCATTAAGGCTGCATTCAACAGCACCAATGCCATGGAAGGAAGAGTGTGGCCTGTGCTGTTTTCCCCTGGGCACTGGCGCCACACTAAGGTTATTTCCCCTCATTCTCGCCATGTTAAGTTTAATCACAAGGGAAATCCTTGACATGGCAGTGATACCCAGTGGGGAAGGCAGCATGAGCTGTGTTCCATGAGCATTCCCCATGGCTGCAGTGCTATGTAAAGGCAGTGATGGTAAAACTAGATTGTTTTTATCTTGGATTACTTACCTGTATGTAGACTCATGTGTTCCAACAGAGAATGCTTGGTTGTTAAAGCCTTACTGCAGACAGTACAGGTGTATGGGCGTTCTCCTGTGTGCATTCGCTCATGAACCTGGAGAGAGTGCTTCTGGGAAAAGCCTTTACCACATTCATTTCACTTAAAAGGACGCTCCCCTAAAAATAAATTGCCAAGTCTGTAAGCAGCCAGTAGGTAACATTCTAAGCAAGATGCTTCACAATGCAGTACAATGACAGTACTTCCTCTTTATAATGAACCAGCTTGGGACCAGGCTTAAGGTTTGCATTGCAAAAGCCCAGCTCTTTGGCCAGTCAGGAATGACCTTGATCATCATATCAGTTCATAGCAGCAGGGCAGAAATACACTGCCTTAAAACAGTCCTTGAGGGGGGCAACTACCATAGTGACGCTTTGCTATAACCAAGTACACCTGTATTTCTATTATTATATAGAAATATTAATAGTAATTTATTAGAAATAATATTTTTTATTAATATAACATCAGCAATGTGCCTGCTGCTGAATATTCACAGTTAGAGGCAGATCCCTACCCCAAGGAGTTTACAGTGTAGAATGAACAAGGGAAGGGGGCTGCAGGGGCACATACGGAAAGGCAGGGATGCATTCATGAAGCTGAGAAGTTACAGGTGCATGTGCTTAGCTTGGTTATAAAGGAAGAGGAGGATACTGAAGGATGAGACAGCCTAAGAAGCAGCATATTTATTTTATTTTGTCAATTTATATCCCACCCCTCCTGAGAACAGCTCGGGGCGGCTGTTGCTTTATTGCTCATGAAGGAGCAATCTATGGGGGTGAGGAACTAGGGAAGACCTGACCAAGAGGATGGTTTTTAAGGGGATTTGAAGGTCAGGAGGAGGATGCAGACCATATCTGTTTAGGGAAGGAGTTCCAGGTCTAGGGGGTAGCATGGGAGAAGGAACAGGAGACTCTGCAATGGGTAAAGATGGGGGCAGAGCAGAATGAAGTTCCTGTAGGAAATGAGGGCATAAAGATAGCTAGGAGCAAGGCCATGAAGCGTCTTGAAATGGAGGACAAAGAGTTTGTGCTGCGGACAAAGGGGGAAAAAGAGTCAGTGGAGGAACGATAAGAGGGACTGAACATGAACAAAGCAGCAGGCGAGGTGGATGACCTTGGCAGCCGAGTGCTGAACAAAAGTGAGAAAGGTCAAGGTGAGAGATGACTAAAGCACTGACATAGTCTTGGAAGTGGGAGCAGTAAGGAAGTGGTAGTTAGTGAGCATTACAATCATACAAATATTTAGTAAATATGTTGGCAACAGTTGAGTAAAAGCAGTAAAAAAATAAATTTCTGGAGATCTGCCAGACTCAGTCTCTCTTGAAAGAAGAGCTGACTAAAGAAATCTATATTACCACAACATGAAAAATTTAGATAATTACAAACCAATTAGCAGGTTACCAGAACACTAACTAAAAGAAAACAGCCTTGTACGCATACCTGTATGACTTCTCCGATGAATGGCTAAAAAGTGATTATATTTTAATACTTTCCCACAGTCTTTGCAGCGAACTTCAGAACTTGTCCGTTTCCTTTTTCCATTAGTTCTCTTCATCAGTCCTTTGTCATCTTCATCACCAACAAGTCTGTAATCTTTTATCTTAACAGACCTCTGTATTCTACGTTTGCTGTAACGACTCTGACTGACTTGTATTCCTTGAGATTTAGGATCATAATTCTCATCTTTCTCAGCTGTCAGATCTACAACGGCATCTGAAGTGCAGTTATTAGTTTCTACAGTTTCTCTGCTTACCACAACCTGTTCATTGGCAACTATTTCTCCTACTACAGATTCTTTTTTCATAAAATTTTGTTTATTTTGAACAGAGTTGTTCTCTCTTAGTTGTGCATCTTCGTTAGAAGTTGTCTGCAACCTTTCCTCCTGGGCACTCTTGACTTTCCTTGGTCTTCCTCGTTTCCGCTTTGGCGCATCTCCATTTTTCTTCTCATTTTCAAGGACAGCTACTGTGGCTCCACTAGTAGGTGTTACAGATAATGTATTGTTCTGGCTATGACTGGCTTGATAGTCTGCATAAGCCCTCACTAAATCATCCACTTTTAGGAGCTGAGCAGTAGCCAAAACTTGTTCTGTACTTTTTTCATTGGCGTGGAGATAACCTGTGTAGATGAATTCCAACAGTGCACCAAAGGTATCTGCAACCATTCCCTCCAGCATATAAATTGACTGGCCTATTTCTCCTTCATCTACAAACATCATTGAGAAGTACTCACTGCTGGCAGCAAGTAAAGCTTTGTGGGCCCTGAAGTGAACATTCTCCACTATTAAAGTGATATCACAAAGAAAATCCTTTTTCCTTTGTTCTTCAAAATTAGCCAGAACGGTATCTTTATGAGTCTTGGAGTGGATAGCAACAACCTTCACTGAAGTATCTGGAATTGCTTCTGCCATCTTTACTGGAAACAGAAAAACAGTATTACTACACCAGTATTAATAGGAAGACAAAAACAACTCACATTTGCATAAGGTAGATATATTAAAATAAAAAGTCAACTATGTTCAATTTTTCCACCTAAACCCAGCACAATTTTAAGTGCATTCAATAATGGTTGTGGAAGTTTCTTCCGAGAAAAAATATTATTGTTACTCGACGTTTATCATATACTTGACACTGGTCAGTACCCAAAATACTTTGAATCTGTCTTTTTTTTCCCCAAGTAAAAAATGCAATAAACACCACCTTCATTTTCTTTCTTTAAGAAGAAAAACGAAGTTGACTGCAAAATTGAAAACTGCAAAAGCCAGGGATAAGGTTATGGCAGGACTTTCATTAGAAAAAAAAAGCTACTTACCAGTAACTGCTGCTTTTCAAAAGTTGTCTTCATGTATTCACACTTGTGGGAGTTCCCCCAGCAGCAAGTATACGGTGCTCTTTTTCAAAGTGATTTCTGTTTTATTTAAATTTCTGAAATACAACTACAGGTGGCCATCCAGTGCTCAAGGCAACTATCCCATAAATTAAAAATCACAACATAAAAGGCAAGGGGACATTTCTGTACATCAGGCACCCTAACCTATATAAGGATGTGCACATCCATCCCCACCTCAACCGTCTCAACTCCTCATGAAGGAGAATCTTAACTGTCCTTAGAACACAGACCTAGGAGGGGAAGGCAGGAACAGCTACTGGTAAATAACCTCTTCCTTGTTTGAGAGCCTCTGTGCATTCTGACTCGCAGAAGGTGGGCAAAGCGTTTGCTAGCAAAATATGGACTGTAGCACCAGTCTCCTCCACTGGGTATGAAAGGTTTATGCCAAGTTCCTAAAGTAGCATTTGGGTGAAGCTATACAATGAATTCCAAATGGCTGCTCTGTTTTCAAAATAGGCACATGTCTCTGAAACAAGGGATCTTTTAGCATGTATACACTGTTGGCCTAGCAACAAAACTCAAATATATCTTAATACGAACAAAACTCTATATATCTTAACACACTGAGACAATAATTGAGATCAGGTCTCCCTGACATCTCTTCCCATAGTCTGTCTCCTAGCTGGTTTTATTTTTGAGGGGAGGGGGGATATTTTCTTAACATGTAAGTTGTGTAGTCCTGTTTACCAAGCAGAGAAATGAGGTCTAACAAAGAGTGGAAAAATATATTAAAATGGAAGCCAGCTAGGCTGGAATCACATTACCACTTTATGGATCACTGTTTATCATACACTGCACATCAAAAAGTGCAACTAACTTGCCCTCACACCTACTATCGTTATGATAAAAAGAAAAGCAGTGTTTTAAAGGATAAGTATTCCACAGTGCTTCCCTATGAGGCTGAAAGAGAAAGCAATTTGTTTTGTTATACTAGATTTAAGTGCCAGGAATGGGGTGATTTCTGTGTAGGAGGAAAATGAAGAGGATTTTGGAATCTAGCAACTATAAGGAGTTAGAATATCAGTCTTGTTTAAAAAGATTGTGTTGGGGAAGCCAAGCTGATTGCAAGGTACATTTTGGCAGAAGTAGCAGAGAGTTTTTCAGGTCTTCAGGTGCAAATGATAATTTTAAAAATGCTGGTTCCTCAGCTTGCAATGAGATCAAGATTTTGCAAGTGGCCTGAACAGAAAACCTTGTACATTTGTTAGTAGTGTTTTACATGTACAGTTTTCCCTTGATTAAAACCAAAATTGTCCACATCACTGAAACAGGAACAGTCTGAAGTGGTAAAATAGTTATTTTTCAGCAAGTAAGCATCTTTTGGTTTGGATACTTAGCTAGTCCTCCCATCTGAATGAAAATCAGTGAGACAAGGAATTGTATGCATGTATAAAGGTTTCCTCACCACATCAAGGACACTGAAGAGTTTGGAAATGGTCATGAAGGCGGACACATCCTGTCTTTTATGAGCCAGGCATCTAGGCAAGTATGTGTCTCATTGTCTGAGGTCTACCACCAGTAGGCATTTGGTAAATACTTGTAGGCAGTTTTGGTCAGTCTGAAGAGAAGGTCCCTCAAATTGATAGTGCTGGACTCCCACACATTTGGACTATACTCTCTCAGACATCTGGCATGGTTCTCTTTGATTATCATGCCAAATCATGCAGCCTTCAACTTAAGTAACATGCACTAATTGCCAGGGGTCAATGACAGAAGAATATCATTCAAGGTGAACAGCCTGAACTTTCAACTCTTGGTTTTTCTGTTCAGATTCTTCAGGTTGAGGAAAGTTCTCACATTTTCTACATTTTTAGAAGTAGTCAGCAGGAATAAAGCTTGATGTTCTAACAGGTCTGGTTCTATAGCTCCTTGGTAAGTAAAGGTATCCACTTCCTCCAGGACTCGTTAGAAGGGTCACTGAAGAAAGAGCTGGATGTTGGTAAGGGGGCCTGGTACAAAACTGGATGGAAAACAGGGTCTTATCTACACTCAACCCCATTCCCCCAAGCTGTGACCAGATACCTCAAATTCTTCAAGACGAATCACACAAATTATGCAAATTATGCTAATTTGTTTGATTAGTATAATTTTCACAGCAGATTTTGGGCTAACTTAGCTTAAGGTTTTGGCACAGACTAATGGGGAGTTAGAATCCAGGGCAAGAGGGAAAGGCAGAGACAGAGGGACTGGAAATGAGGAATTTGTTGTAGTGGGGAAGAAACACTGGGAGTATGAAAGTGGGGGGAAAAAAGGAAAAGCACTGGGATGATACAGACAAAGAGGGAAGAGACCGAGATAATGATGGTGAAGGCAGAAAGGTATGGTGGGAGAAAGGAAAGGGGCATATGTGTAGCTTCCTCCACAGCTAACACTGGATGAGCTAAGCAGCAGCTTTTCCTCTCTTTACCCCCTTCTCCTGAGCCATTACAACTTTCGCTTGCCCTCCTGCGTTCTCCCCTCCTGCCCTTTCAATCCTATTACCTGTTGCTCTGCTCCTCCAACATATACATTGACTGGCCTATTTTTCCCTGGGGGTCCTCCTGGACGGCCAACCTTAACAGTAGGGTAGATCCCGCCATCATCCAGTAGGAGGCAGACAATGATTTTTGTCCTTGGAGGCTCAGGGATCTTCCTTACTCCAGTTGTTTGTCTGCCTTCAGACTAGTAGGAAGCAGGCGAGCTGCCTCCTGATAGAAGAAAAGGAAAAATCTTGGCAGCGAAAATAAACTAATAGCTCTAGGTGCCAGGGGCGGAGAAATTCCTCCCCTGTTCACCTTACCTTCCCAAGGGGGGGTGGGTACAGAGCAGGATTCCGGGACCCTTCCCTTTCCCACGGGCAGGGGAGTCTCGAAGAGCGGGGGTAGCACTGGGCCTAAGTGGGGGCGCTGACCGATTCGGGATCACCCGACCTGCTAGGAGCTGGGACCGCGACAGCCTTTACCGTGGCAAGCAGCCCGGTCCAGCTGAACCCGGAGCGCCCAATCACCCAAAAAACCTGAGATCAGGTGAGGAGCGCGTTCCAGAGGGAGTAAGGAAAGGCGGGTCAGAGTTTTTTCATACCCGACCACGGCACTCCTGTTCATTCCCCGTCCCATTCCCACTGCGGGAAAAGAGGGACAGGTCGGGGCCCAG
>QEPC01009342.1:638749-648891 GCA_003113815.1 Sphenodon punctatus
TACAGCAACTCCTGAGACCTTGGCAGGACCGCCTCACACAGGGAGACAACCCCTGGGTGTTGGTACCGAAAACAGTCAAATCATCCTTCCAATGGTGGTCTCACAAGGGGAGGCTCAGTACGGGAATCCCCTTGATGGACCCAGACGGAGTAACGGTAACAACGGATGCGAGCCTCCAAGGATGGGGGGGCACACGCACAAAACAGAGCAGCACAAGGAAAATGGCTGAAGTGGGAAAAGAGCCACCACATAAACTGGCTAGAGCTGAGAGCAACATATCTGGCTCTGAGGGAACTCGCCCCACTGATCAGGGGAAGGCACGTAACGGTCTACACAGACAACAACATAGCAAAAGCATACATAAACAACCAAGGGGGGTTGAGATCGACAGCACTCCATCAACAAGCGTCACTACTGATCCGGTGGGCAGAAACAAACCTGAAGTCCATAAAAGCCATACATATACCGGGGATAAAGAACACCCAAGCCGACTGGCTGAGCCGGAAGACTCTGGATCCGGGAGAATGGGCGTTACATCCATCGACTTTCCAAGAAATAGTCAGGGAATTCGGGATGCCGGTGATGGACCTATTCGCATCCCCAACCAACACAAAAACAAGGAGGTTCATGACCAGATTCCCTCATCCTCTGGCAGAGGGCTTCTACGCTCTGAACCGAATGTGGCTGCAAGGGGTCCTATACGCTTTTCCACCGTTCCCTCTGATCCACAGAACAATAGCAAAAGCCAAGAGGGAGGGAGCAGAGTTGATTCTAGTGACCCCATATTGGCCACGACGTCCGTGGTTTGTAGATCTACTAGATCTAACAATGGAAACACCACTCAGCCTCCCCTCCAGACAGGACATTCTAACTCAGGGGCCTGTCAGACACAAGGACCCTGTAGGCTTAAAACTAACAGCCTGGAGATTGAGAGGGAAGCCTTCAGAAAGCTAGGTTACTCTCAACAGGTCCTACACACCATGCTTCAGTCTAGGCGACCGGCAACCAAGCGCATTTATCGAAGTACATGGGCTTGTTTTGCAGGGTGATGCCAGGAAAGGGGTCTGAGGCCAGACAAGGCCAATGTTAGAATAATTTTGGAGTTTCTACAGACGGGTCTGGACAGGGGCTTAAAGCCCAATACACTGCAAAGACAGGTTGCTGCTATAGGTAGTGTGATAGGTACAGTGAGAGGGGAAAGAATCTCGAGACACCCTCACACTGTACATTTTCTTAGAGCAGCTAGACTCATATCTCCTCCGGTGAGTCACCGTTTCCCCTCCTGGGACTTAAATCTACTCCTTAAAGCATTGACTAGCATCCCTTTTTAGCCTCTCGAAGAGGTATCATTGTTCTACCTATCTCTAAAGGTAGCCTTCTTGATAGGTATTACAACAGCTAGGAGAATTTCAGAGCTGGGGGCTCTATCAATTGAACCTCATCTCTGCGTGTTTAGAGAATCGTCAGTTTCTCTCAGACTTGACCCTTCCTTCCTTCCTTCCCAAAGTAAATTCTTTATTTCATAGGGAACAGGAAATAATTCTTCCCTCCTTCTGCCCAAATCCTTCCCATAAAAAAGAAAAAATCTGGCATACCCTGGATGTTTCCAGGGCTCTCAAAATATACTTGAAACGAACAGCACCGTTTCGACGATCTATGGCTCTGTTTGTATCTTACAGGGTTCATAATAGGGGAAGGAAAGCCTCGAAGTCAGTTATTGCTCGATGGCTGACCCTATGCATCAAGGAAGTATATAGAGCTAAAGGGAAAACTCCCCCGGAAGGGATATTTGCCCATTCCTTAAGTGGGGCAGCAACCACACAAGCATTCAGGAATGCCGCTTCTTATGGAGAGATCTGTAAGGCGGCAACATGGGCCTCGTTACATTCTTCTACGAGGCACTATAAACTCCCCCTACATGAGTCAGCTGAAGCAGCTTTTGGGAGAAGGGTCTTACAGGCTGTCCTGTAAGGAATATAGAGATCAGGTCATTAAACTCTTCATTGCTCTCTTCCCATGATAGTAAGAATGCATGTTAGTCAGAGGGACACCGCTTGGGGAGGTCCCTACTGTTAAGGTTGGCCGTCCAGGAGGACCCCCAGGGAGAAAGGAAAATTGGGCACTTACCTTCTGAATTTTCCTTCTACTGGGGGTCCTCCTGGATGGCCAAATCCCACCCGGAATGAAGAGTAATTCTGGGGGGGAACAGATCTAAGGAATTCTGGAGTTTAAGTTTGTATTGCCGGTTGCCTAGACTATCAGGCGCTAAGAGGTGTACAAAAAATTAGGCACTTCTACATTTTATTATTCTCATAAAGAATATTATAAATAATATTTTATTATTCTCATAGATAATAACGTTGACAATGCATTTAGTTATTTGTCATTAATAGCAAGTTCTTAGACAGTGCAAAAGGCTGAAATACTCTGGAGTAAGGAAGATCCCTGAGCCTCCAAGGACAAAAATCATTGTCTGCCTTCTACTGGATGATGGCGGGATCTACCCTACTGTTAAGGTTGGCCGTCCAGGAGGACCCCCAGTATAAGGAAAATTCAGAAGATAAGTGCCGAATTTTCCTTTCTCCCTCATCTACGAACAACATCACTGAGAAGTTCTACAAACATCACTGAGAAGTACCTACTATGCTGCTTTCCTCACCACTACTGCTGCTGCTCCGAGGAGCTCCACTCTGGGTCCCTGCAACAGCTTTGCATCAGTTGGCACTGGAAAGAGCAGTGAAGGGGGCAGAGGAGAGCACCTACTCTGCAGCCAGATTCCCCACCAGCACCTGCTTCTCCCCACAGCTAGAACAAGAGGAGCAGCATGGGCACCAGTCTTTGGTTTAGCAGCAGCAGCTGCTGGAGGTGGATGCCAAGTCCTAGTGCCTACATTTCCATGGCCTCACAAGCGATTTCTGTGGGAATCTGCCAAGTGCCCAATTCCACAAAAATGTCTATGATTGGGAGGCCATGAATATGCATTGTGGATGATCCTTAAACTCAAGTGATCAGAAGTAATTATGCACCCCAGGGAAAGTTGTAAGTAGGACAAACAGAAGGGATGGAACAAAGAGGGAAGGTAGATGACAACAGCCAGCACTTATTTGGTTGTTGGGCATGGCCTTAATCCCCTTTGCTTGGAGGAAGAAGAGGCTGCTGGGGGTGAAAAACGCCAAAGGTGTTTGATTTTTCCTTTTAGTTTCTTGGCATACATAGATCGAGTGAGGGACTGGATCCACTTTGGATTAAAAATCCTTGAGTTTGTGGCTGACTCTTGCCTTTGGAATCTGAAATTTGTATAAGACAAACAAGTCTGAGAAATGGAAGATTTAGAAGGGCCAGTATATCTAGCACTGGACCTGAAGACTTAAATTTCTGAAGCACCTCATCTTGTCACCGAAGAGGCCATGGTTGTCAACTGGTATGTTTTCTATTTGCTTCTGAACCTTAGTGGGAAGACCTGAGGAATGGAGCCAGGAGTACCTTCTCAGAACTATGCCTGGAGCCATACATCTTGCGAAGGTGTTTGAGCAGTCATATGCTACTTTCAGAATAAACTTTGCCACTGTCTGGCTCTCAGTGATCAGAGCTCTGACTTCTTCTCTTTTATTTACAGGCTCGCTGAGCCTGTAAGACCCTGGCTATTCGCCCAGGCCTTCGGAGAGGAGGGGGAATGTTTGGGGGGGTGTTAAATTATTTATGTTGTGGTTTTATGTATTTTATTATTGTTTTAGTTGTGAGCCTCCCCGAGATGCAGTAGGCATTTATATACATGTAAATAAATAAAATTAATTTTCTGAAATAAATTTCAGAATTGGTTTCATGGCATTCCAGAGTGTATCACTATACACAGCCATCACTGCTTGGTAATTTGAGATCCGCATTCCTAGAACAATAGATCTTGCAGCCAAATTGTCCAGCTTTTTGCCTACTTTATCTGGGGGAGCTAAAGGCAAAGCTCTGGGCCTTTTAGACCTGTGCTGGACAGCTGACACTACTAATGAATTTGGGGGGAGGGTGTTGATGAAAGAATGGGAACTCCTCATAAGAGATAGGGTACATAGAGTCTATCTTACTAGAAACTGGGGTTTGATTATGCAAAATAGCCTTCACCAGATTAATTGATTCTTGGTTTATAGGTATAGATGCCTTGTATTTTTCTTGGGCCCGCAGAATATCAAACAGTGGGTCTGATGATTCTTCTGTTGAATTTCCCGTCTCTAGCTCCAGAGTGTCTGCCATCCTCCTGAGTAGCTCCTGCAATTATTTGAAGTCATCATAAAGTGATATTGCAGTTGAGCCTAGGTTCTCAATTAAGTGATAAGCCATTCCCACCAGCACCAGTCCCACACCTTCCCCCCCACCTGTGTTTGTCTGTCACCACTATTCCTGACCTCACAAACATTTTCTTCCTCCTCCCCTTTTGGAACAACCACTCCTTCTCTTAAAAAGATCACAGACATCCATGACTACTCCATCTCTCATATTCTTTAGGTGCCAACTCTCACAAAGATCTGGATTTCTTCATCCCATATTGCCTCTGCAGCTGTCTTCACGTATGGAAGCTCTGTCTCTCAAACTCACTGCCCTGGATCAGGTTGTGACAAGAGGGATAGATTTCCGCCCCCCCTCTTGTTCCCCTTTCCGGATAGGCATATACCCAACTCTTCTCTCCCCTTCCACATTGCTGGCATCTACTGTTCCCTTTCATTTGTCCACTTTGTCATCAACTTTCTTCCTCTCCAATTTTGATACCTACTCTATCCCTCTCATCACAATCTCACTTTCTTCCTGACTTCAGTTTCTGCTAATCCACCCTTTAATCCACACACTAAAATGCCTATTCATCTGGCTGAGTTTTCACCAAGCACTGCTGCCGTTAATCTTTTCTTTGTCAAGGTTCCCCCACCCACACCCCGGATGACAGTGCACTGGTCTTTTAACATCACCCCAACTGTCCTGCAACATGGCCTTAAACTCAGAATCCATCAGTGCTGGAACATCTCCTCTGCTCTTATCTCTCCCTCCCCCCCTTCCCTCCTTTTCTTACTTTCATTTACATGGCGGTTGAGTCTCTCCATTCTATACCTTCCTCCACTCTTGACTCCACTGTGCTTCTTTCACTGTTGCTTGTCAACAAATGCTTCCATTATTTGTGCTCTTGAACAGCTGACCATATCTTGTCGAAATATTTTGCCTGTACGAATTCCTCCACAAGTTCTCTCCTCCACCAATTCTACCATCTTTCTAGATAAGCCACAATACTTCCTCACTTAACTGAATTCAACATAAACCATCGTTGCTGCCTTGGACAAAGAGAAAACTGACAAAATACATATCTAGGCAGAAAGCCATCATACTTAAGAAAACTCCTAGCTAGTTCAGAGTTCAGCAGCCCTTCTTAGCAGTAACACAGACTAACATGAACACATTAGGTCTATTCTGTTGCCTCCATTAGCTTCCCATAGAATAAACGCCAGGTTTAATATCATGGTCCCTATCTTCAAGGCATTCAATATCTTAGACCCAAGAAATCTGAAAGTATGCCTAAAGCTCTGAGGTAAAGACTGTGGATGACAAATGTATTTTGGAAAGATAATGGACCTGTCTAGATCACTTGTCCACTGAGGAAAAGGGGAGGGGGGGGAGAACGAGAATAAACCACATGTGGTAGAGGTTAGTCATATTGCATAATGCACTATTGGCAGTTGCTCAGATAACGATGAGGGCATTAGTGGACCCTATACACAAAGAAGAGTCCTTGCTCTTTTCAAAACCTCTCCCACTCCCTTTTTTACAGGGACTGTGGACATCACTACCTTCTGCAACATGCAAACTCATAATGTGGGCATTATCTTTGACTCTACCCTCTATCTCAGCTGTCACATCCAGGCCATATCTAAATCCTGCCGTTTTTTCCTGCACAGTTTAGAACATACTTTCTCTTCATCCACAAAGCAAAAATTCCTAGTTTAGGCTTTCATCCGATATACTGCAGAGCTATTTCCTCTGACAAATTCAACCGTCTTCTATTTATATAGAATAAGAAGATACTTTCTCTTTATCCACAAAGCAAAAATTCCTAATTTAGGCTTTCATCTTTTATACTGCAGAGCCATTTCTTTGGACAAATTCAACCTCATTCTATTTATATATATTTCAAAACACCATGGCAACACTAGTTTATTGTTTTACCCATTCATCTCTGTGCATTCCCCCACTATCTTCTCCTTTACCATTCTATCAAGATAAAATAACTTCTCTCTTCTATACTAACTGAGATGCTGATTCCCACCTCCATTCTGCAAAGGAAATCATGGCTCCATTAGTAAATAATAAAAAGCAACTTTGTGTTATTTTCCCTCTGTTCCTCACACATGGGAGATGTCTTTAAACATCTGCAAAGCTACTACTCAACCATCCATCAACTCTCTTTTTTCTTATAGAGATTGCAGCAACTTATCAATTAGGCAGCTGCTGTCCTGAGACCACAACTTATCAGCATTATTTTGTTTCTTTGGTTTCCTACTGTCTAGTCTACCTGTTGTCGCATCACGCTTAAACTATAACTTCTTGGGGCAGGATTGCATTGTGTGTTTGTACAGTGCCTAGCACAATAGGACCCTGGTTCATGATTGGGGCTCCTCCTATGTGCTACCATAATACTAATAATAAATAATAAATCAGCAATATCCCAGAGAAGGGGGTCATCAGCTAGGGTGGCCAGATATGCAAATTTAGAGGACACTTATGAGAAATGCAGGTTGCAGGGCTGCAGTTGAGCCAATGCAGCCCTGCAACCTGTATTTCTCATAAATGTCCTTTAAAAGTTGCATATCTGGCCACTCTACTGTCAACTGACTAAAGAGAAATTACAGTGTGGAGAGGCTGAGCTGGTGCTGAAGGCAAGGCACCATTGCTGGTGCTGCGAGTGCAATTCCTATTGGGAGAGTGGTTGCTGTAACTATATTTCCCAGTGTGAAAAATCTGCCAGACCAGAAAGTTTGGCCATCACGGGTTCCGTTAGAGACTGGACAAACACTTGGACTATAGGATTATATTATAGTTGTTGTGACTCTTCTATTAGATCCAACCAAAAGCTTGACCGGGTGGGGGGTGGGACTAAATGACCTTGAGGTTCATTCCAACCCTAAAAGACTATGTCCTGGAGAGGGAGTTACCAAAATGGGCTAAAAGTGCTAGCGTCATGGTTAGCATAGGGAACCCTCACGCCCAAATGAGTGGTACCAGTCTGTAGCGCTTCCATAATGGGGTGAGCCTGTACTGCAAGTTGAGTCATTTGGAGATGTGTTTCTATATGGGGTCCCAAAGATGGGTAGAGAAAGACCTGAGGACATTGGCACCAATAGGCTTGACATCAGCAACTCCAGTTTCAAAAGCTGTAGGCATTGGACATACTTGGCACAGAGGGCCACGCTGGGCTACCAGGGTGGAAAAGAACGACAGTGCTTCCTTTAAAAAAAAAAAAAAAAGCATTTCATTAGCAACATGCTTCTCTCCTTCCTCTTGGAATGGAGCTTCTACATAGACTGTAGTGTGCAATGAGGAATCCATGCTAGACGTAAAAAAGGCTGCTGCCAGAGTAGCAGGGTCTCTCTCCTTAGTAGAAAACTCTAGGACCACAGAAGGAGAAGGCACCTGTTTGGCTGAAACCAGAGAGGCACTTACCAGTGCTTAAATCAGCTTTGAATACATAGAGCTAACAGCACTTGAAGGTGTGGGCTAGCAGTGGTACTTACTGCTTTAGGCTAAGGAGACCCCAGTAGTGATTCCCTGGTGGATGCCAGAGAAGTTCCCAGAGGGAAAAGGCTTTGCTAGAAGAGAGATGTCGAAGGTGTGAAACCTTGAAAGGCAGTAAATATAGCTTTCAAGGTCTCAAAAGACATGACAGGCCTGTAACTTCTGGTGCCATTCCCAAAAGGTCTGGAGTGTGAAAGCCCTGCACATCAGAGCATAACATGTGAAAAAGTGAGAGTTACTCAGAAGCATGAATGTCAGAGTTTCTTTGTGAGATCCACTTTGTGCAAGAGACTCACTTTTAAAGCCTCTTTTTGGGGGTGGTAGTGGGTAGAAACAGAACCAGTAGAAACAGAACCAGGAAAGCCACTGAGAGCTATGAGAAGGTTATGGAAGCACACATCCTTTAGCTAGCCTACACTGACTACTAACTATACTAGGTAAATAATAAAAAGTGTAGAAAATAACATACTGTAGCCACAATCTTGAAAGCGCTCATTTGCAAGTGGCTACAACTTCTAGTATTTGTAAGTAAGCCTAAAAGTTTGGATGACCAAACCTAGAAGTTGGATCATACAACAAGGGTTAAGCTCTTGATGACAAAGGAACTGAGGTAGTTAAAGGAGCACACCTTTACATAGACTAGGGCATCTGATGTACGATGTTGTGTGAGGGCATTTGCACACCACCCTCCCGACAGGGCTTTTGAAGAGGACCTTGCATGCTTGCCGCTAGGGGGAAATTCACACCTGTGGGGAAGTACAGAGGTCCTTCAAGCAGCAGCTAGTTTTTATTACATGCCCAGCTAGCTACAAAATTCCCCTTTGGAGCTTTTCCTGCTTGACATCAGAGAAACCAACTAGTATGACTTTTCCTTAAATATGAAAAATGTTATGAGTTAATGAGAAGTAAAAACAGAAACGAGCAGGAAGTAAAAAAGCTGAAAAGTGCAACAGCATTGTGTATGCTAGGGTGTATCACCAATGTTATCAAGCAGCTCTAAGATAGTGGGATTTTTTAATTATCTTTTTTAGTTGAAGAGTTTTTTGGAATTAAATAGAAACAACGATTTAATTCACTAATAAAATGTGTTTACAGCAAAAAAAGTCATCTTTAAATTAAAATATTTAATATTAGTTATCTACCCTATAACTAGGGCAGACCAAACGTATGTATTTAAATAGACATATTTAAATACAAAAATCAAGGTTACACTTTATGTAACATTAACTCTTATTTAGGTACTTTATACAGTCACATAATATGTAGTAGCAATGTGGTTTTGGCTGCAAGACCGTAACGTTATTTAGATTACATGTTCTGGGATGGCAACTTGTGGTCTGCAGACAGCTTGCCATTCTTGTGGTGCTCACTTCCCATTTCTAGCTGCTAAGCTGTGGGAGAGCATTAAAAAAATAACATACAGCAATATTCTAATGTTATCCTTTACGAAGAGATTGTGTGTGACTAAAGTGGGAGAAGAGGCAGTCTGCACAACTGTGAATGGAAAGCACTGCACAAGACAATTTGTATGCATGGCTTAATTATTATTAATTATTTGTATTATGGCAGTGTGTAAACATACCTCATTATGCTGGGTATTGTACAAACACAGAAAAGTGACAATTCCTATACAAGATTTACTACAGTGCCAAAAAGGCACTTCTTACATTAATAATCAGATTACCTACAAGGAAGACATCTCTAAGCAGTGGACAATACAGAAAACACTACTTGATGATTAAAGAATCAAGATCTCAGTGACAGGACACCAGGATAAGGAGATGGTCAGAAACACTTTTGCTGAGGTCCAATTAGAAAACAAAGTTATGTACCGATTTCCACCAAGAAGAAATCACTTCCCACCCTACAGCATGTTATCAGAAATATATTTAATATAAGGGTGCCTTGTACTGTAGTGAGAGCTAGGCCCCCTTGGTTCCAATTAATTTTCTGTGATCTTGAGAAAGTCGTACAACCTTTCAAGTTTCCTCCATCTGTATAAACAGGAAGAACATTCAGCCTCAGAGGTATTGTATTAACATGTGTAAACTGGGCATGGGTGTATCTATGAATATAATTTGATGCTGAGAAGACAAACAAGTGACATTTGCCTCAGTATTCCATTTCCGTGTAGGTTTCGTATTTGGGGTGGGAGAGAAGCTGCATGCACAAATACTGAGTTCAATGGGCCAGAGGGCCTGGGACCCAAAGTGGTTAGCTGTTATCAGTGTGTAAGGGGTGAGACTGGGCGAGACAAGAGGCTGGCGATGCTGCCTGGGCAGCCTGTGACGGACGGTGCTGGTGTGTGCATGATGCGATGGCTCTGGGGGTGCAGGGCGATTGCGAGGGCGGAGGACTCTAGGCCTAGCGGGGGGGGGGGG
>QEPC01009342.1:669064-690584 GCA_003113815.1 Sphenodon punctatus
AGAGGAATGAGTGGAACTACCCAAGGACAGTCCTGTCCAGACCCCCCCAGGTCTCGCAGCCGTCTCAGCAGCAGCCCATGGTCCGCTGTGTCAAAGGCGGCCGAGAGATCTAGCAGGATCAGAAATGTTGAACATCCTGTGTCCATCTCTCAGCTGAGATCGTCCACCAAGGCCACCAACACTGTCTCATTACCATAGCCAGGACGGAACCCAGACTGAAAAGGGTCAAGGAAACTGATGTTATCCAGATGTGCCTGGAGCTGTATCGCCACCGCCCGTTCAATAAACTTCCCTAAAAAGTGAAGATTAGACACAGGTCGGTAGCTGGCAAGTGCGTCCACATCCAAAGATGGCTTCTTCAGCATGGGGCGCACCACAGCCTCCTTGAGACGGGGTGATAATCTCCCCTGACAAAGGGACGCGTTAACTACCCTCGCCAGCACCATCCCCAAAGTCTCCCTGGAGGCTTTCACCAACCAGGATGGGCATGGATCTAATTCGCAATTGGTGGCTCTAACAGACCCCAGGACATCCACCGCATCGGCTGGCGTCACTTCCTGAAATTCATCCCAAGAAGGTAAACCAGACGGTGTCTCCATAACCTCGCGCTCCTCACCTACTGCCTCCAATCTGGTGTTGAAGTTACTCTGGATCTGAGCGATCTTGTCTACAAAGTAGATGACAAACTCCTCACAGTGGGCCTCGGACAAGTCCCCGTCCAAGCGAAGGGAGGCCGGACTGACCAGCCCCCGCACCACCCGGAACAGCTTCGCTGGACGCGACTTTGCAGACACTATGAGGGCAGCAAAGAATACTTTCTTTGCCGTCCTCACAGCCTCAACATAGGACTGCAAATGGGCCCTATGGAGAAGTCGATCAGATTCAGAGTGAGTCCGACGCCAGTGTTGCTCTAGTCTCCTGCCTACCTGTTTCATACACCACAGCCCCTCAGTAAACCAAGGGGCTCTGCGGTGACGAGACAGAGGCAGGGGATGTCTCGGAGCCACCCTGGAGCCACATGGAGTGGGAGCAGGGGCTCCCTATATCATATTCTGTACCTTGGGCCATTCCAACCCAGCTATGCCCCTGAGAACAGTGATCAACATGGTCCCGTAGTAGCAGAAGCAAAGATGGAGCACAGGATGTGAATAGGCAGGGAATACCTGCAGTAAATAGGAGAAGCACACAATGAACACAGGGAGGAATTGAGGCAGATATGGAGAATCTGGTTTGTGCTCCAATGTAGGCAGAGCAGAGTCAAAGGGTGCTTTTAGACAGACGCCGGGCTGGCCAGTGGACACCTCGGAACAGCTCCAGGGGTGTCTGTCCATGTAGTGTCCCTCCCCCACACCATAGCGTTGAGGGTGGACCACCTGATGCTCTAGGCTACTGTCTGCAATTCTATGATGTTATCCGAGGCAACCAATGGCCGAGAGCGGAGTTGCAGCGGCTGTCTGCTGGACAGATGAAACGCAGCTCCGCCTCAAGCTGATGCCCCAGGTTTGGGTGGCCTGCTCTGCTAGCAGTGCTCTGGGATATTCTGGAGCACCGCAAGCAGGGTTGGAGCAGCTTCCTCCACCTGCACATCTGACGGCCACCTTTAGACAGACAGGCTACCTGGGGAGGGGCTGCTTTCTGTCTGTTTACAAGAAGTGTAGCTTCTTGAAGAAGAAACATCTATCTAATTGAAATGTTTTAATGAAACATCTTGTTTTATTTTGGCATCATACAATAACTCTTTAGGAAAAGAATGTTACATCTTATTAAAAAAAACAACCTCTTACCCTGCAGTATCGCATACATGATTCATCAGAGCCACATCTAGAGCCTGGGCAGCTAGCTCATCTGGTGCAGACATTCCTTTATGAAGATGCCACTTTAACATAAGTGCTAACTCACTTTCTGGCTGATTGATTAACACAAAACGAATTGCGTCTCCCAGAGAAAGGCGCATTAAGCCATATACACTTGCAAACTTCTTGGCAACTGCAAAATATTTTGTTTTCAACAAGAAACATCATTTATTCACAACAATGCAACACAATATTTTGTTCCTGAATTATGCACATTTTCTGAAACAATTAATAATTTAGGAGAAGTAAAATATGCTGATGACAATATAAAGCCAGAATGCAGGGCTTCCCAATCACAGTAGACTGATGGTAAAGTTTTATCATTTTTACACCATGTATTTTATTTCATTAAATTTGTTAGCCGCCCCCTCATACCTACGGCATCTCGGGGCGCTTACAATATTATAAAACCCAATAATAACAATAAAATCAACAACAATAAACCTAACCCACAACAGTTTAAAAACATCACTAAAACCAACCCCCCATGATTGAAGATAATTAATATCCCAACATTTACAATGAACCTAGACAAACTATACTTGGTCCTGCCCTAATTATCAAGGTTCCTAGTTTTCTGTGACAAAAATTTGGAAATTCTCTGATTAAAAAAACATTCATTCTCAAATTAAAAAAACCCAAATCTTTGTTTTTCTGTGATTAAATGTTAATGCTAGTTGACCACAATATATTTATTTATTTTCTAGATTTCTACCCCGCCCCTCCTGAGAACAGCTCGGGGCGGCTTCCAACAATAAAAATATATATAAAATACATATAAAACAATTTAAAACACATCAAAAATACAATATAAGGTATTAAAACAGGGCCCGGGAAAACATTAAAACAATAAATAGGGTAGGGGAGATAAAAACCCACTAACCCCCCCTCCCCAAAGGTCTGGGCGAACAGCCAGGTTTTACAACTTCGCCGGAATGTCAACAGGCTTGGGGCCAGGCAAGCTTCCTCCGGAAGGGAGTTCCAAAGGCGTGGCGCAGCCACCGAGAATGCCCTCTCCATTGTGGCCCCCCACTTAATGCGGGGGACCTCCAGGAAGGCACCCCTGGCAGACCGAAGGAGTCGCTCTGGGGTGCGGAGGGCGAGGCGGTCCCTGAGGTACGAGGGGCCCAGATCGTGAAGGGCCGTGTAGATCAACATATATAGGTATGAGTTAGAAAACGACATTTTATTGTAATATTTTAATTTTTATGCAGTTTTGTAGCTATCTGTTCCACCAACAGTCCAAAAAAATAATTTAAAAAATTGAGGTCTGTGGCACTCCTTCAAATGCAGAACCCCCTCTCCCACCCAGCACATGGCTTTAGGTTGCTTCCCCTTCACTACCCTGCGCTCGCTGCCTCCTCCTCCCAGCCTGGTCCCAGCCTGCTCTGCCAACCAGAAAGGGGGACCATTTAGAGACTGACACTTGGGGAAGATGCTATGGGCCCAATTAGGTCCATCTTCTGTCTCCTCTTCTCAAGGTCTAGAAGACCTGGCTACCCCAATTCATAGGTCCGCTACCCCTGCAATGCACAGGAGGTCTGAGACTCCCCCCCCCGCCCCAAAATTCAAAGACTCTGCCCCTCCACAGCACATGCCTCCAGGTTGCTTCCCCTCAGCTCCACTCTGCATTCTTGCTGCCCCACGCTCACTGTGTCCTCTTCCCAAAATTGTAAGTTTTTGTCATTTTCTGCTAAATTATCTGGAAAAAGGCAAAAATCTCTGTTTTTCCATTGCAAAGAGAAAACCAGGAACCCTGCTAATCACTAATATCCTGACACTGACAATGAACCTAGAAAAAATATAGTTGGTCCTGCCCCACCTGATAATCATTGTAGATTATCAGGTTATCAAGTCTGGTGGCAAGGCTTGATTTTTTTTTAACTCCCTCTTTTACAGGCTACTGGCATTGCTTAACTGTCGCTTACAGCTTGTTCAGAATGTGGCAGTGTGGCTGCTTACTGTTTGGGGAAGCTGTGATCATTATTAAGTCTGCCCTGCATTCTCTACATTGGCTGTCTGTAGAGTGATAGATTGAGATTATGGCGGTTTTTACATGGACGCCCCCCCCCCCTTGCTGGGTGTGCAGGAGGGAGTTATATGCGTGGGGGCATCTGTAAAAACGGAGTGGCAGTGGGTGGGGATGGGTGTTTGTCCATGTGAACACCACAGGCAGTGGGTGGAGGTGCGTGTGCACTCCCGATGCACACCCATCTCCACCCATCACCCACCCATGGAGCCATCTGAAAAAAAAGGAGGAGGCTCTGTGGGTGGAGATGGGTGTGTGTCCACGGGAAAGGACATCCACCCACCTACACCAACTGTGGCAGCACCCCCACCCCACTCCCATCTCCTTCCATGTAAAAACAGCCTAAGATTGCTCTACTGGTTTTCAGGGCCCTGAATGGTATAGGTCCAGGCTATATTTGAGACCTGCTCCTGGAGCCTCACACTGATGGGTGTCTGTGCTCAGAAACCACCTGCTCTTTGGGGATCCTGTCATTGCGCCATAAGTCAATGGGCAACTCAGCCCTTCCTGTGGCAGGCTCCTTATGGAATTCACTCCGTCCGAATGTCCATCTTAGTTCCTCCCTCTTTATCTCTAAAAAAGCACCCGAAATCTCATTTATTCTCTAGGTACTTTTTGAATCCATTGCTGGTTCCCCTTAATGTAGCCTGCCCTCCCTCTTTACCTTTCCCCTTTAAATTGATTTTAAATTATTATATATAGTTTTTATATTTTTATGACTGTAAAGTGCTCTGAGTGCAAGGGAGGGCAGGGAAGCACTATAAAAATAAAATGGTTAATTATTACTCATTGATATTTGTAAAAGTATGATCTTTATTACTGTAGCACCTAAAGGTCACCATTGTGCTAGGCTCTGTACAAATACATTGTAAGAGAGAGATCCTGTTTTATAATCTTAAAAACTAATTAAATAATACAGACAAAGGTATTAGAACATACAATCAGAAAACCAGAAATGAGGCACAACGAGACGAAGTAATCAGGCCACACAAGAAGTTTGTTGTGTCAGAGCTGTTGGTCAAGAACTTTCTTCCTCTCTGAACAATGGGGGAAGAGTTGAGATGATGAACACAGATCTCTGTGACTGATAAATAGTACATCAGAAAAATCAAACTCAGCATAATGTTACTATTATAATAGAATCTCAATCTCTGGGGCTTTATTGTAATATATTTTATTGACTTGCATGGGATTTATGGCTCTTAGTTATAACGATTATAGCCCAAATTATGAAGAAAATCTTTACCCTTTAAAAAACAATGATTATCCCTACCTGTAGTCTTCCCAGATTTTGGAGGTCCTACAATGGCAATCTTAACTGGCACAGCAGGTTTAGGTTTTGGCTGACGGATATATTTGATGGGGTTTTTCATAAATGTTTCCCGATTTTGTTTACTTGTAAAGAAATAAATGTATTGCTGATGGATTACAGGAAAGCTGGGAGTGTCTTGATTTTGAAAAGGCTTGATTGAATCGCCTTCACTTAGCTAAAACAGATACAAATAATTTATTTCCAGCACTACTACTACTGTAACTGTCCCACAATTTAAAAATAATTTTTATATTTACCTGTAATCAACAGAATATAAGCCTACATTTGATATAAAAAAAAGTAAAAAGTTGTACTCATGCACAGTGTAGAAGGGCAGTCTGGAGAGTGCCTGGCCCTTTAGGAGCAAGGGAGTTCACACTGGCCTGAGGTGGTGCCAGAGAGGGGCAGACAGTGATAGAAGGATCATGCCTGAGACACCTCAGCTGGGCCAGCCTGTAGCTGGGCTAATGGGGCTAATAGAGAACAGCTGAGCTGGGCATAGCTGGTGCCAGCCCAGAGCTGAGCAGACTGAGCTGGGGGCTCAGCCTGGAAGAAACCTGTGAGAGTGACAGGAGGGAGAGCTCTGTCTCCCAAGGCTCCAGTGGCAAGAGCCTGGGAGTGGCTCTGCGTCTGGGCTGGCTCCAGGAGGAATAGTGCCTGGTCAGCAGAGCCTAGGGTAGCAGGGCTTGGAGGGAAGTCCTGCTAGGGAGGTAGGCAGCCGAGAGGGGAGGACTGGAGAGAATAGGGGCAGCGGCCAAGAGGGCTATGCCTGTTTAGTAGGAACTTCTAGGGGACTCAGGGAGAGATCCCAGAACCCCAGAGGGCTGAGCCAGCCTGCAGCCTAGAGGCTGCCTGGAGGGGACCCCAGGGAACAGGGGGTAACTAGTCAGAGGGTAGTGCCTGACTGGGATCCCTGAAGAGCCAGAGAGTTGTGCCTGGCTGGCTGGATAATGGAGACGATAGATAACTGGAAATAAAGGACTATGATGGTGGAGCTAATTCCCATGTGGACTGACCTTATTGGGGTGGATCCTGCAGGGACTTACCCAGAGACCAGCCTATGCTATTACACACAAAGTTTAACCAGCATTACAAACCCTCAAAAAACCTCAAAGGCCACTCAATGGGTGTTTTTAAACAAGCAAGGGGATTGGGGGGGAAGGGGGTCTGCGGCCACTGAGTGGCACTGTTGCAAAGCACCCACTCAGGTGACGTGCATGAAGGAGGAGTCAAACGGGTGGCTCCCAGTTTGGCTACCCCAGCCATGGAGGCAAGCACTCCCTCTGCCACAGACAGTGGGGGAGGGGGAAGCATCCCAGGCTGGCCTTTGCAATTGACATGTTCCTGGCGTGAGCGCTGGGGAACCAGGCTACCCAACACTCTTGACCGGTTCTTGTGACTTGCAAGGCCGTGTCTTCTGTCTGCAGTGTCTATGAGTAGTGGACCGGTCTGCTGGCTTGGCTGGCCGCCCCAGTTCATATAGGCAGGGGTCCTTGGCCGCCCATTGCCATGGAGCTATTTGTCTTGCCCTCCATGGAGCACTCCGGATTTCCTGTCAGTGCTCCGTACGTGGTCATGAGTGGGTGCTTCATGGCTCCTGAGAGTGTGCACCCTCATACACCACTTTCAGACGAGCACCGGGCTCCATGGCTCCAGGTGGCAATGCAAGTTAGCATCTCATCTAAAAACACCCAATAGCTTAGAAAAAACCACTGAAATAACCAACACATAATGAATTGAACAGGCTATTTTTGTAAGCATTCATCACTGTCTTTCAGAATATTTTATCTAAACCACATCAAATAAAAAGACAGCACATATTACTTCTTAAAAGTACATCTCAGTTGCCACACTAATTTACCTTGATTGGGTCCCACTGGCCAAAAGAGCTTGGATGCTTATAGGAGAAAACCAGCATTTTGTGAGCAAGTGACATACTGATTGGGTAACATTTCTCAAAAATACTTTCACGATTTTCCACCAGGTCCTTCAGCTTGTTATACAGTTGGTAATGTACAATGTGAGGTTTTCGTCCTCCACTGATGCTTATTTGTGGTATCAATAACTTTTCAAGGTCTTCCTGAAAGCATAATATATTTAAAAAAACATACACATGAATCAAATACTGAGCGATATGAACAGTAACTGCTAGTGATCTTTTCGCCAATCCACACCTAGTGTAAATTGCTGTAGCTCCATTGACTTCAACTCAGCTGAGCTCCTGGCTCCTTTATTTTTACTTTTAAATTTCCATTTGGTTCAATATTGCAGTATACTAATAGTTTTTCAACCCCCTATAATTTCTATTATCTTTGAAAAATCTACCTTTATTCAAATGTCTTACCAAACCCAATAAACTGGCACTTATTTTTGGTATTACTTCATCCCCTCCCATTATTGCTTAATTAGGAGTCCTGACAAATCTGCATTGAAGTCAATGAGGCTCCAGTGGCTCCAGTGTGTTTAGGTTCTCCACTTTACTTGTCATCTGTGTTTAAAACCACATGACATGTTTTTACACATGACAGGAAAATTTGGAGTCTTACCTTGGTGAATTTTCCTTCTTGTCTATGAGTCCGGCAGGCAGTCCATCTGCTGGGTGTTACTCCTTTCCTGAGAACTAGGCAGAATCCAAAGCCTTGATTGGCAGACTGCACCTGGGGGAGGAGCCACCTCGGCTGTAGCCACCCCAGATCTGACTAACGACTCTTAGCTAATTAAGTAATAAACAGAACTGGAGAAACTCATCTTAACCTGATATATGAAAACTTTTCATAACACTCTCAAAAATGCCCCTTACTGAGGAGGGGAGAGTAAGTATGAAACCATAACGAAAACAGTAAGGAAGCAGAAAGGAGAAGTACAACAAAAGGAGTCTATCCTTTTAGTACAGACTACTACAGCTTAAAAATCCTAATTTTTACAGCTAACAGCAAGAGGCCCGGCTAGGAGAAAGGAACTGGGTGGACCAGACTGCCTGCCTGACTCATAGACAAGAAGGAAAATTCATCAAGGTAAGACTCCAAATTTTCCTTTCTCTGTCTACAATTAGATTCAGGCAGGCAGTCTACCTTAAACTCACTAGTCCTAGCTAGATAGATTTTTAAGGCCCTACGAACATCTAGCTTGTGCCAGCGAACCTCCCTGGGGTGAGTGGGATTAAGGCAGAAGGACGGAAGCTCAATCTCCTGTTCCCTGTGGAAGGCAGAGCTGATTTTGGTGAGAAAGGCAGAATGCAAGCGAAGAGAGACCTTGTCTTGATGGAAGCAGCATAGTTCTGGGTCAGCCGCCAGGGCCCCTAGCTCAGAAACCCTCTTCGCCGCTGTAATGGCAACTAGGAAAGTCACCTTCCATGAGAGAATCTTGAAAGATACTTGCTGCAGTGGTTCAAACGGTTGGCCCTGGAGAGCCTGCAAGACTCTACATTCAGCCTCCAGGATGGAAACCTATGCTTCACCCGGGGGAGCTAGAATTGACACTGCTCTGAGAAACTTCTGTAGATGTGGAAGCTTGACAAGGGGAGTATTGCCCTCTCCTACCAGAACAGTGGCTAACACTGAAACTTGTTGACATAATGTACTGGCACTTAAGTCCTTATCCAGTCAGCTATGTAGAAAGTCTAGTACCTTGCTGGTTTTAGCCAAGAGAAGCCTGTACCAGCAGACAAAAGCCTTTTCGACTGAATTGTAAACGCGGTTAGTGGATTCCCTTCTAGCTGCTAGCAAGGTTTTTAGAACTGCCTCTGAGTATCCAAAGGGACTTCAATGTTGCCGTTCAACCTCCAGGCTGGTAGGTGTAGCTTGTAGATGCCTAAGCGCCTGATGGGCCCCTGAGTTAGCAAGTCTTCTCTCAGGGGAAGTGGCCATTCTGGTTCATGGAGCATCTGTCTAATCTTCGTGTACCAGGGTCTCCTCGGCTAATGAGTTGCCACCAGGATCACTTCTGCTTGCTGACTTTGGATCCTGTTCAGAATCAAGGGAAGGCGTGGGAATGGTGGGAATGTGTACAGGAGCTGATGACACGGCCACTGTAGAGCTAGGGCGTCTGTCCCTATTGCCGCTGGATCTTTGAACCTGGACAAGTAGTGATGGACTTTGTACTTGTTCGTGCTGGCAAACAGGTCTATCTATGGAAGGTCCCACCTGCAAATGATTTCCTTGAAGACCTCTGTACTCAAGGACCACGCACCGGGGTCCAGGGTCTATTTGCTGAGCCAGTTTGCTTGCTTGTTGTTCTCTCCCTTCACGTCTCTCGCTGTCAGGGACAGCAGATTGTGTTCTGCCCAGCGTAGGAAAGCCTGAGACTCTACATGCGGTGTCTTCGATCTGGTCCCTCCTTGCCTGTTGATGTACATCTTGGCCGTTGTGCTGTTTGTGTGCACTAGAACGTGGCGACCTCTGATGTGATCGGTGACATGTCAAAGTGCAAGGTATATGGCTCGTAGCTCTAACCAGTTGATGTGGTAACTCAATTCTATCTTGTTCCACTTGCCTTGGGCTCTCTCTCCTTCGCAATGGGCTACCCATCCTAGCAGACTTGCTTCAGTCATGACCAGTGTCCTGAGAGGATCCTGAATAGGCTGTCCCTCTGAGAAACGCCTGGGGAGTAGCCACCAGTGCAGGGAGTCCCTGACTCCTGAGAGTCATGGGAGGGGGTATGAAGGAACCAGGGAAACCCCTTCCACGCACACAGGGAGTACAATCACACGCTCTGCAAGGAGGCCCCGAGAGTATAAATGACCATCAGGATAGTATTGTGACCTATATGATCTCTCAAGAGATCAGACCCCTATCATCATTGGGCACAGAGCTTCGAAGTGGGACGACCACTAAATCACACACATGTACCCACAGAGGGGGGTAAGGCAAGGTCGTGAGGCGGTGATGTGGGTTCACGGGGGTGTGGTCCCAGGGATGGGAGGAAGGGAGCAAGGGACTCACACATTCCATGGGGGAAGGGGAGATACCTCGGAGGGGGAGTGGGGGACACTCAGACAACACACTCACCACGTAGCTACACACAATGCAGGAATGATACCAAGGGTTTCCACGCAGCGCACACACTCCTAGGATCCTGACTCTCAATCACTGATGCAAGCAGGGTCACACAAGGCTAGTAGGGCTAGGATAGTAACAAGCACAGAGACAATGAGGTGGACAGTTCAGCAATGGGTTGTACCTCTGGGCAAATAGGCAGGATCCAAAGGCTTTGATGGACAGCTTCTGCTTAGGGGAGGAGCCGAGCCAACCCTGGCAGTTGCTGCCAAGACAGTTACTACCTAAACTAAAAATTACTGAGAACTTGTAAAAAAGCAATCAACTAAAACGTAAGAGAAAATGGCTTCCACAGAAAGAACACTTTCGGGATAGCCACAACTCAGCTCTAGCTAGAATTCAGGAAACAATAGCTGACAAGAACAGAAAAAGCAGGTGAGGCAGGAACCAGTAGAACTATCTACTAACCCCAATCCTTAACTCACACAAAAGAGTCTGGAAGAAAGGGTGGGGTGAATTGTCCACCTTGTTGAACGAAAAGAAAGAAAATTCATAAGTCCCCAAATTTTCCCTTCTCTCTCTTTCTCCAAAGTTGACAGTCCAGTGATAGGACTTGCCCAAGCAGTACAAACATAACATACCAAATAGGGAGGGAAATTTACAAATAGCCAAAAGCCAAAGAATCCCTAACCAGACTCCATATCAAGTTCTGTTAATATAGCACTCTTGGCAACACGAAATAGTCAAAAGCTACCCTCGCAGAGGCTATGGTATGTATTTGAGAATGTCTAGTAATGAGCGGACCGATGACCAGCAGGCTGCCCTACATGGGTGTAGCTATCATAGGGACAGGAGGGACATTTGTCCTGGGGCCCAAGCTGTGGGCGGGGTCACAAATCCCATCCTGTTATGGCACAGTCAGGTAGAGTCTGAGTTGAGCGGAAGCGCCTGCAGTGCACGGCATGTGTGGGACCCACCCAGCGGGCAGCACAGGATGGAGCAAGCACTGGTGGTGACACAAGGCAGGCAGCACAGCTGCAGCCTCCAGGGTTAAGGTGCAGCAAGTGAAGGGAGGGGAGGGGTGCAACAAGGGAGAGAATGGTACCGCGGGGAATGGGAGTCCATTTCTTGCACCGGGGCCCCTCCCAAGCTAGCTATGCCCTGGCTCCCCTACAAACCTTATTCATTGACACCACCTCTAGCAGTGGCTACACTTCTACGGGAATGGATGATGCCCCCTCCACCCCCATGGATGGTGCCCAACATAGGCTGAGGTTCCCCAGCGAACCTCTAAAGCAGAAGCCCTATATGTTATGGAGATGCACCTCCTGATTCATCTGTTTAAGATAGCATTTGAAAAGTTTCTACCTCCCTTGCCCCTTTTAAGCCCCACAAAAAGGCTGAAAGGGTTGGTTCTCTCCAGGTAGATCTCTAGGGCACTACAGATGCCAAACATTTGCCATAGGACCTTCTGTGATTACTTTGGGCTTGAGTAGAAAGATGGTAACACAATGCCCAGCTGCCTGTGTAATGCCATGTTCAAAGAGGTCTTATCCTAGGGTCTTTAGCACTATCTTTAATCTCCAACTGTGGAACATACATTGTTCTGGGAGACGAATGAGCAAAGTCACCCTTAAGAAGTGACTAATATATAGATGGGACACAAGCTGAAGTCTTCCATCAGAGCAAATCACACTGGCCAGCACAGAGACTTGTTTATGAAGTGTGCTCAGACCTTTGTTAAGGCCTGTTTCAGGGAACCTAGCACCTCCAATACCCCCATCTTTGTTGGGCCTGACCCTTCTGAAGTGCACCAAACAACAGTCTTACCAAGATGCCTTAGAAATTCTGTTAGTGGACACTTTCCTTGCTACAAGCATATTGTGTACTTCTGCTAAGTATCAAAATGGTAAGCACTCAGTCTCCAGGCTGGGCACTTTAGTTTTCTTCCACCCTTGGTACAGAAGGCGACCTTGAGACAGTAGATCTTTTCCAAGTAGTAACCTGAACAGCTTCAGGATATCCGAGTACCAGGGATGCCACAGAAAATGAGGGGTATTTGGATCACCGCCACCCTTTGCTATCATATTTTCCCAATCAACAACTAAAATATGGGCAGTGGGGCAAAGGGGGTGTGGGGAATGACAGAATCCTGGGCCAGGGATGTGCCAGGGTGTCTACCCTGTCTGCTCTGGGTCTTGAAAACTGGTCATGTACTCCTGGACTTGTGATAGAGAAATAAGGCAAAAGGCGGCCCAGAATCCTGGTGACACTTGTACAGAGAGTGAGCCCAGATCAAATTATCGTTCAGATGTGGATGTATATGGACACTCTCTCTCTCTCAACACTGACATCATCACTAGATGAAGATCCTGAGGGGATGATGCGAGACTAAAGGGAAGAGATGTGTATTGGAAGTGCCGCCCAACATAGGCAAACCTGAGAAACTGGGAGTGCCTGAGTCTGGTGGAAACATGAAGGGTACATCTCATTCAAATCTACTGATGATAGACTCCCAGTTGTAAGACTGGGGATGCACATCAAGGTTTCCATCTTGAATTTTTGAGGCCTGATTAATCTGTTGAGCTACCCAGGATCTAAAATTGCCCTGAAATCATTGTTCTTCTTCAGGACCATAAAAAGACAGCATACAGCTCTGAGTGCTGCATGTGTAATGGAACCAGTTCCACTGCTCCGATGGTAAGGAGATGACAAATCATCATCTCCAGAATTGCATGATCTGAATCAGTCAGATCTCAGGATGCTATGAGGAACTGTCAGGCAAAGGATTGCAGTTCCAAGGCATAGTCTTCTGCAGTGTACTCCATCAGTTAGAAGTCTAAAACTGTGCCTTCATTATTAAGTAAATAGGTGGGGAGACAGGCCTATTCTTATGGCTGGATGGACATGAAGAGGAGACAGAGGACTTCCCAGGCTTGGAAGGGTGTGTGGATGCCTGGCTGGCAGACTTCCTTTCTCGCTGCCATCAGGGCGAGTCTTAAACTAAGACTTGTAACCTGGAGGGAAAGGAAGGCCATATAAAATGCCAAGAGATGACACTCATGACATTCTCCACTATAAGGTCCTACCTGTGTTACACAGTGTGAAGCAGTCAGGGTTCAGAGGCAATTCTAGATGGCTGCCTGCTCCTTTCTGTGCTACCTTCCCTAAGAAAGGGAGAGATCTGGGATAGGCATATCTGGGTTTATACCTGCCAGAGCTTGGCAGCTGAAAATAACCTTTTGCTCTAGCTAGAATGCTGAGTTTATTGAGCAAATCGCACACATTATTGAGTGCCTATAGTGAAAATTGAAAGCTAAAGTAAAAATTGAAATTGAAAGCAATCAGTCTTTGCATGTTGCCAACCCGGTTTCTCACATCCATGGCTCACTGAGATGTACTGGTAGGTAGCAAAACACAATTTTATTGGGCTCTAACCTACCATGGTATTGGAAATCCTTCTTGGTTCGCATAAAGCCTACAGCCAAGCATGCACCTCTTGTACCCCCCATCTAACACCTTCTGCATTACCATAAAGTTGGGGCAGAAAACATCATCCCTCACAAGAGTGCTCTACATTTCTCCGAATGTCTGAACCTCGTATAGGGCAACAAGCTCTCTATCAGTTGGCTCATATTCCCAGATTTTGGAGGAGCCAGATTTCCCTGTCAGAAACCTTCCCTGTGCTCCTGGAGCAGGGAGGGGCTGCCTCTCCTCAGCATGGCCTTTCTTGTGCCCTGAACCACAGAGAGGTTAGGGGTTTGAGGTGATTAAAAGTGGCCTGCCTGCTCCTTTGATGCTACCCTACATAAAGAGTGAGGAGGTCTAGGACAGAGGTTTTGGAGGGAAAACTGGCTCCTCTGCTAGAGGCTGTATCTGTTCCTGGTGGTTCCTCTGCCAAAGACCTTACCTGTGCTTCTGAAGTGGGGAGACACCACCTTTCCTCAGCATGGCCTTTTTTGTGCCTTGCACCACAGAGTGGTTGGGGGTCTCTGAGGTGATTTCAAGTGGCCTGCCTGCTCTTTCCTGTGCTACTCTCTCTAAAGAGGGGGAAGGTCTAGGATACGACTTTTGGAGAGGAAATCGGCTCCTGATACCAACGCATTCTGTGTTCTGCAGCACTCTGCTCCTCAAGGAACACAATGCCTCATATTCCCTGTACCACAAGTCACTTGTGTGCCTGAAGAGATTAATCTCTGCAATCCATTTGAGGCACTCCCAGTAGCCCCACGGGTATCCTCTTGCTGTCATCAGAGCAGTGATGAGAAAAAACAGCAGGGAAGGTCCTGCCATACTTCCAGCAGTATACAAACATGCAAAAAAGTTGCGATTTCAGTTGCATGCCACTCTCTCACCTCATCTGATGCTTCCACTCTTCCATTATGCTGAAATTGGAACTGCATCAGTGTTGCACAGTGCCTGCACTCCATCATGCATACATAAAAGCCCATTGTGTGCAAGTACCACCCTATGACTGCATAGGCTGCCTGAGAGAATGCGTCTGACAGTTCTCTCTGTACATCAGGCTTCACCCAAATGTCAGCAAAGGCCAAGGTATTCCATCACTTCCCAGTTGCTCTGGGCTGTGTCCCACAGGTGGCCGCAGCACCCAGACACAAAAGTCAAAGCCATTTGGTGTTCGCGGGCAAACAACCTGTAGCAATAGCTTTCTATGGTATTATGACCCCTTATGCTTGCTGCAAGCAAAAATTGTTACTTTCAAAAGATAAGAAATTATATGAGTTACTTTTAACCAACGGGAAGTTATGCTCCTACATACATTCCAAGTACAGTGACCTTCACTGCCTTGAAGATCCCCCCACCTGCCCATTTCTTAACATTCAGTGATCCCCCCATCCCATCTAAAGAATTCCATGCTTCCATGGTGCTAACATCCATAACATTTTTAGATGAGTTGGCATGTGCACTGACATGCTTGTGAAAGAAATGTCTATGCAGTTTAGGTAGTGCTGATGCAACACCCCCTCCTCCCCCCAGCATAAGCTTTACAAAAACCTTTTCAACCAATAGCCAGCCTGTACCCAATAGCAGCCAACACCAGCTCACACTCAGCATCCAGCCAGTCCTGTAAGGACACATAACTAATAGTGGCCAATGGATGGTCACATGCAGCACAAAGTCAATCCTAGCTAGGCAGCCACCCAGTTCTTTAAACTGTTCAAAACATTTGACATGTGGTCTGCGGAGTTCACAGATGCTGGAAGCACAGTCATGGAAACACATGCTGCGAACTTCCTTGTGCTCTTTATCCCTTGGGTGGTTCCTCAAACAAGAGCTGGCTCTTGAACTGGAGGGGATACACCATGAGAGTCCATGTCTGTGTCGACCTATGCTGGCTCTGGAGCGAGGAGGGATCGACACTGGCAGTCACAGCTTCCGTAGAAGGAGCTGGAGCAGTTGTTGTTGCAGTGAAAGTAGGCAGTGCGGGAGCCATATCCACCCAATTCTGGCCCCTGGTGAAGACACAGCCATACAGGCAGTTGTGGGGTTTGGGGCGGTTTCCTGAACGGGAAGGGGGAACACCCCAAGCGGCAAGGAAGCTTCACCTGAAAGGTATTCCTCAGGATCGTATACAGTGGTCTGGAAGGTAAAACCCTTCCCACCTAGAACATCACAGGGAAGCGGAGCATGTAGCCTGTCCCGTACCAGGGATTGCACCAAGCACCAGCACGCGGGGCGGAACTACCAGTCACACGGGACCCAGGATCCCGGGGAGGAACATGCAGTAAGGACGGCAGGGACCCCTAGCGCACGAGACCCCAGGAAGGGGGAAGCGGACAGGGCACCCACTCCTAGAGGGCAGCTAGGTCACCGAGGTGGGGAGGAAGGGCTGGGACGACACACGGACTCCAAATACTCACACCCAAATGTCAGTCTCTCTCTCTTCCTCTCTCACAATGCTCAGCAGTGGTCACACAAGGGGTAGGGGCCAGTCTCACAGGGCAAGGCTCTGATCACCGGCGAGGTGGGAGCTGTAAGGGCTGCTTTTATCCCCGGTGCTGAATGCTGGCGCAAGCGCTCTGAGCGCCGGGGCTGGGGAGGAGGGGGTGTGGTCACAGGGGTGGAGCCCCACACGCTTGGCTCAGGCAGCACGAGCCTTGTCGCGCCGTCAGGATCTGCCACCACCTGCATCTCAGGGGGTGGGGCTTGGATTTCCCGCAGCGGCTCTAGAGGCTCAGCGGTGGCAGGGCCACTCCAAGCGCACGACCACAGCACCTAGTCCAGGGATGCCCGTCAGTGGGACAGTACCAGCGGGACCCCAGACCCACCCTCCCCAAGATCCTAGGACCCCGGAGGAGGGGTCTGACAGCAGTGTGCAACGATGGTTCCATCCACACAGAGGAACCAGTCAAGGAACTCGTAATAGGTTAATGTTTTCCTCCCAGAGCCGGAGGTGAAGTTGTTATTCTGGATCTCCTTGTACCCATGCCTGAAGTCCTTGGCCTGCTGCCGGCACTGGTTCATGTCCTGGGTGTAACCTTGCTGTGCCATTTGGACTGAGATCTCCTAGAACACTGCCTCATTCTCATACTGGACCTTCTGCTCCCCTTCCCCCACCCCAATAGAGTGATGACAGCCTTGCTCTCTTCCTCAGTCGAGGGAATGCAGGATCAGTAGGCGGAGAGTGACTGTGATTGCGTGGCGATGGCAGCAGTGCTGGTTGTTGCCTGGCTGTCAGTGTGAGCCATGGTGATGGTAATCCTCTACAAGTTGTTGCAGAGAACGGCTGGGAAAAAACAAGTTCCAGGCATGTACTGCTAACCAGGAGGAGAAGGCATGTTTTAAAATGGCACAGTGGGCTTTAAGGCAGATGTTCTGTGTGCACCAGCAACAGTGAGAGTGGAGAGAGGGGCTGGAAGTGATCACTCCTTAGAACATTCTAAGCTTTTCGCCCATGACTCCATGGTGTTGGCAGACCTTTAGCATGCAGCAAGGCTGCACACAACCTAACTGATGGAACATGGTCACGTGGATGCACATTAGCGTGCATGGCAGGCTTTGTATGCTCCAGAACTCCATCGTACATGTGGGCCGCGTGTCCAGTGGGTGGTGGTCACGTGGCCGGAGGGGGCCAGCATCTAACAAACAGGTGGATACCTGGCTACCGTCTTGTTTGCTTTAAATTACATTATTGATTTTCTCTCGGGGTGTTAACAAAGACAGTCTGCATCTGCAGTGCCACTGCTGATAAACTTAGCACTCTCTAGGTTGAATATCTGTGAAGACTTCTCAGTTTGGTGAGTGCTAATTATCCATTAGCATAACAATGATTGAAGTTAAAAGTCTATGTATGGAATCCAGCACATAAACCTGCGTGTGCAGACTTTTCTGCTTATTCTGAATAACTTCCCAATTCACCCAAATGTCAACTTTTAAAAACAAAAACTATAGCAAGGGCCAGACTTATTTAGGATATACCATTCTGTGAAATTTTGCCTATCTGCATAATATAGTTTCAGAGACAGACAATGACAATGAATTTTCAAGGAAAAATGTCAGTCAGATTATTATTATTATTATTAGCAGCAGCAGCTTTTATATAGCACCAGCGATGTACCTGGCACTTTACAGAGAATCAGATAGACCAATTTTAAACTATGTTTACAAAAAAGTTACAAATAAAAACCCAACCAATGTTACTTTGAAGATCCAAAGAGCCTAAAATCTAGCCTCATACTAAATTTCATACCAACTGGCCACCTACTCTTAGACCAAGTCTTAAAACCTGATTTTTAGCCCACTTCAGAACACAACCCTAACTATAGAGTGCTTACCAGGTGCCTAAATAATTCTTACTACTGAAGAAAATGTGTTAGGTTTTTAAAAATACTTTCTGTTCTTGAAGCTGTTTCAATTACTTAATATAAAACAAAATAAAAACAAAACAATTCCAGTTGTATGTGAAGATTGAATAAGACATTTATTTGGCCCATTAGTAATGCTGTATGAGTACGGATATCTGGATCTTTGAAATCTGACTATTATTAAATTAACATCATATATTAGTAATTGCTTTTTAGCTTTGTCACGATACAATTTAATAAATAAGCAAAAAGAGAGAAGTACCTGCACTGCTAGTACACGATTACCATCTGCTTCATAGTTTTCTGCAATTTCAGTTTTCATGCGCTCGATAGCATCAGTCTCCTGCTCTTCTTCCTCATCTTCTCCTTCATCCTCCTCTTTTGGATATTCATCTTCAAGAATGCCTTCAATATCTTCTTCATCTTCATCCTCTTGTTCACTCTCAGAATCCTCTCTGTTTGCAGCAGCCTAAAGCATGAAATATTTAGCTATTTCCTGAATAATACAGCAAATTTTAGAAGAAAGAAATGAATGGTATTACCTCTGTCCACGCCCCTTTTTAAGGGCATAACAAAGGAGTTTATGAGAAGGGGTTCTGGGGAGAAGCTCTACCTCCTCCATTGTGTGAGTGAGGAAAAAAGGGGCAGACAAGACATGAATAGCATCTCAATGAAACAGGGGTCTGAGGGAGGGGGACAATTGAGCACTTGAGCATATACTCAGTGCTGGAGAAACTGGAGAGAATGGGTGACAACATGCACAGCTGGCATGCTGGCTACACAACCCGGGGAGGGGGGGGCACCTGTGACCAGGTCAGGTCGGGCCACTGAACGGACGTGTGCCTGACTGGGAAGGTTGGCGAGCCTTCCTCTGCCCCAACCACAGTGGGTAAGAGAACAAAGTGTGGCCCTCCCATGATGGGATGTCATGGCAGCCAATCATGGGCAGCCATGGCAGGCCCCGATCTCCAGTAGGGGATGGCAGTGAGAACAGATGCGCAGGCCTGCTATGGCCCACGTTGGCCCACCTGGGTGACCCTAGGCTCAGGCTGTGGGCCCAGAATCATCCAGGGGACCACTTGTGGGCCAGCCACCTACCCAGACCAGGACAGCAGCAGGCCCATATCTGACGGCCTGGGAACTCACGGCGTGATGAATCTCCAGCCCAGGCGGGCCATAGCTTGTCAAAACAGCCCCATATTGCTTCTGGTTTTACCCACCATTTCTCTCCCACTTCAGTGCACTCAAGCACCTGGCTAGCTTTCCCACCCCTATCTTAGGGAGAGGAAAGTGCACCAGAGCCAGGCACCCATGACTGCATGTAGAGGCAAGTGCATACTCAATCACCCTCCCTCCTCCAGCAGCTTTGCCAGATCAGAGGAGGGCTAAGCTGGGCCACACGGTGAGTGGGCATCTAGAAGGGAGGCGTAAACCCTTATCCCCCGCCCCCCAAGTGTGTACCTGCCCTTTCTGTATATTATTAACTTCTAAATAAGATTTACAAACATAGGTCTTGTATCCATGAACACTTATCTGCAGAGTAAATAAAGCTTCTTTGGTAATCAAAAATGTTTGTGCTTATGGAAGCACTCCACTCTGCAATAGTTTTTGGCTCATCCTGCATAGTTAATACCTGTTGAAGTGCTGTTTGTAGATACACCTGCCCAAGTGAAGAATGCATTCCACTCAGTCCATGCTTGCTGATGAAAGCAGTATCCCATGATGCCCCAAGGCAGGAAAGATGAGTATCAGAAGGCCTTTCTGGCCCACTAATCCCCATTCACTGCCAGCCCTGTAGATAAGCCACTACCAGCTGCAATATCCCTGGAGCTAGCTGCACCTGAAACAGCATCCTCTCTAGAAGCCACAGACGACTGAGCGCAATTCATGGTTGGCACCACTGAACCAGAACTTGTGCCAGCCCAGAGGTTTGCAGCCCCAGTGTCCAGACAATCATGGTTGTAACAAACTTGGCAAGGGAGTTAGCACCTGAGACAAAAGTGGAACAGAGATAGAAATGCAGAGGATGGAAAAGGAGAGTGAAAGGCCAAGGAGAGATTTCATGTAACAGTTGCTGCAGCTAAGCAGTCATTGGGTCTTAAGAATATAAAAAAATAAGAAATGCCAGACTGGGTCAGACCAATGGTCCATCGAGTCCAACAGCTGTCTCCGACAGTGGTCAATACCAATCGCTTGGAAGAAGTACCCAACAGTCACTATGGGGTGATCTATTCCCTGTTGTTCACTCTCAGCTCCCAACAGTAAGAGGTTACATTCCCCAAACCTACCTCTGGCTAATAGCTGCTAACGGATCTATCCTCCAGAAACTTATCCAATCCTTTCTTAAACCCAGCTATACTACTGGCATTGACCACATCGTCTGACAACAAATTCCACAACTTAATTGTGTGTTGAGTGAAAAAATATTTTCTTGTATTTGTTTTAAATCTGCTACCTGTTAGTTTCATGAAGTATCCCCTAATTCTGGGTAAATAACCACTTGTTCCGCACCACTCATGATTTTATAAACTTCTGTCATATTCCCTCTCAGACATCTCTTCTCCAAGCTGAAGAGCCCCAACCTATCCAGCCTCTCTTCATAGGGGAGCCGTTCCATACCCCTTCTCATTTTTGTTGCCCTTCTTTGTACTTTTTCTGTTTCTACTATATCTATTTTGAGATACTGTACACAATATTCAAAGTGGTTGCACCATAGATTTATATAGCGGCATTATGATATTTTCAGTTTTATTCTCTATCCCCTTACAAATAATTCCTAACATTCGGTTTGCTTTTTTGACAGCTACCACACACTGAGCTGAGGATTTTAATGTCTTGTCCACAACGACACCAAGGTCATTTTCCTGAGTAGTAACTCCTAATTTAGAACCCGGCATTGTTTACATAATGTTTAGATTGTTTTTCCCTATGTGCATCACTTTGCAGTTGTCCACACTAAATTTCATCTGCCATTTAAATGCCCAGTTAACCAGTCTTGCAAGACCCTCCTGCAATTCTTCACAGTCAGTCCGTTCATATTTTAACTACCTTGAATAACTTTGTGTCATCTGCAAATTTGATCACCTCACCACCCTTTCTGGATCATTAATGAATACGTTAAACATCACCGGTCCGAGTACAGATCCCTGGGACACTCCACTTTTTACTTTTCTTCATTGTGAAAACTGACCACTTATAGTCATTTGACTATATAATTTGAATTCTCTTACATTTCTTTCTTGGCCTGCTTTATTAATGTTTACTAGGGGCGGGAAAACCGGTAAATCCGGTATCCGATAATGCCGGTACCGGGCGTACCGGCATTATCGGATTCGACCCGGTAAATCCGGTCCAGGTACCAGATTCCGGGTACCGGATTTTTTTTACATTGCAGCCATTTAAAAATGGCTGCAATGTAAAAACTTAAAGCCCCACCAAAAAAGTTAAAAAAAACAAACCCTCCCCGAGTCCAGGCTGCGCGGGTGGAAGGGGGGACACCCCCCACC
>QEPC01009342.1:702333-730529 GCA_003113815.1 Sphenodon punctatus
GTTGAAGTCCCCCAGAACCAAAGTCCTAGAGGAGCCCAACACCACCTCCGAGGCCAGCTCTGCTAAAGCGGTAAGGGATGCTTCCGGACAGGAAGGGGCCCGGTATACCAGCAGCACTCCTAGCTTGTCCCCAGTCAAATCGAACACCATGTGAAGGGCCTCAATACCCACAATCTCCAGGACTGGATACCTCCTAACAGGCCAGTCCTCTCTAAAAATAATCGCTACACCACCTCCCCGGCCATTCGTGCCTTGCTGATGCTGCACGGCATACCTGGCTGGTTCCATATGGGGAAACGGTGAACCACCGGAGGGGAGATAACTCTTGATGCCCTAAGGAAACGGACAATATGGGTGGGTCTTGCTACCCTACGGCCCTTGACGATGCATAGAACACTATTAAGGGCTGCTACCTGTCTTTGGAGAGTGTTTGGTTTCAACCCTTTGTCTAGACCTTCCTGAAGGAAATCTAAAATAACCCTAATGGGGGCCTTAGCTGGTCTAACTTCCCTACTCTCACACCATCTAGCAAAAGTAACCCAAGTACTCTGATAAATGCATTTAGTGGCTGGACGCCTAGACTGGAGCATGGTGTCCAGGACTTGATGGGAGTAGCCCAACTTTCTTAAAGACCTCCTTTCAACTTCCACACTGTTAGCTTCAGGGCTTCTGGATTGTTGTGCAGGATAGATTAGATTAGATTAATTTTATTGAACGTAGCCATAGGCCATTGCCTAGTAACACAGACAAACAAACATAGATCAGGAGTATATACATAGGTAAGACCTTATTACCTTATAACATAATTGAAAACAATGCAGACACTCAAATAAATGCAATCATCCATAAAAAACCATGGAGGCAGTCCAACCATTATAATAACTTAAAGTCCAAAAACCGGGTTTGAAGGTTAAAAGCCAGCATCAAGAACTTAGCCACTATGGCAGTGACTTCTGCCTTAGAATCACTTAACACTACCTGTAGTAATCCACAGGTCGTCCGGCCTGGAAACTTAATCTTGAGCGAGGAAAGAAGTTCCTCATGCAGGCGGTCATACAAATGACAATCAAATAGTATATGGGCCGTGGATTCTACTGTAAGCCTGTCAAAGAGGCATAAACGTTCACTATATGGTAGAGCACACATTCGGCCCTCCAACACTTTAGAAGGCAACGCATTGTAACGAGCACAGAAAAACAAATGTTTCTCCCTAAAAGTAAGCGTTGATAACAAGTAATTGGCCATAATCCTTTTCTCCGGAGCCCAGGCCATATAGTCCCCCATAAAGGGGCACTTCTCAGCCTAGCCATATCTCCTTGCCTATGAATGTCTTCGATCCTCTTGAAGATTTCCACCCTTATGGCCCTAGCATCTTTACCTGCAATATATTCCTGTGAGAACCCTAGTTCTAACAGGTGTTTGTCCAAGGCACTCGACCATGGAAAAAGATGTTGCAAAAAAGAGGACTGCAGCAAGTTGAGGTTAGCCGAAACAAGCAGGGCCCATAACTCGGCCCCATAAAGGAAGCCAGTCTTAACCTTACTGTCCAAAATCTTCACAGCCAGGTCGATACCCCTCCTTCCATTATATGCAAAATACCTAAGAATAGCCCACATGGCCCCCTTGGATGATTCCAACGCATACAGATAATGTGGTCTCCAGGCACCTGTGGAATGGAAATGAATTCCCAGATATTTGAACCTTTTGACCTGTTGTAACTGGTGACCCCCAATAGTCAAATTATAGAGCCTCCTGGAATTGGAGAATACCATAATTTTTGACTTTTCCGAATTAATAGTAAACTTATTCCTGGCACAATAATCAGTAAAGTCATTCAATTGCCTTCTCAACCCGATACACGTTTGGGAAATAAGTGCCAGATCGTCTGCAAATAAAAGGGCACCTAGTGTCCTAGTGGCAAACTTGGGGGGGGGGGGAAATGGGGCTGGGCAACAAGGGGGATCACGTCATTAATGAACAGATTGAACAGGGCCGGGGCTAAGACACAGCCCTGTCGCACCCCTTGGTTAATTCTGATAGGGCCTGTGGTATGGCCGCTACTGTCAAGCTTGACCCTAAGAGTTGATTCCGCATACAAACTTTGGATAAGACATAATAATCTCCTATCAATGTATGACCCAGCCAGTTTGTTCCACAAAAGGGGCCTATTGACTGAGTCGAACACAGCCTTAAGATCGAGAAAAGCCACAAATAACTTCCCGTTTGTAGATAGATACTTGTAGATAGATACTTTTCTGCAAGGTGATACAAAATTAAACATTGCTCTATGGTCGAGCGCCCCTCCTGAAACCTGGCCTGCTCTGGGTGGAGCACTTCTGACTGCTCCATCCAGCATTTGAGCCTGACAAGTAAGAACTTGGCATACAGTTTGCTAACCACCCCTACAAGACTGATAAATCTATAGCTGGCAGGGTCACTACGTGGCCCTTTGTTCTTGTATAACGGTACTATCACCGCCGCACTCCAGCCCACTGGCATTCGGCCCGTATTATTAATAGCAGAAAATAGGGCCGCAAGCACCGGGACCCACCAGTCCACAGTTGCCTTAATAAATTCTATTTGTACTAGATTCGGTCCCGGTGCCCTGCCAGTTTTAAATGTCCCTATAAGTTTGGCGACCTCCTGGATGGTAACAGCAGGTCAAACAGGAAGGTCAACAGACTCTCTAAGGGCCCCCGGGTCTGATCCCCAGGGATCTGAAGAGACATACATATCATCAAAGAAGCTTTCCCAGGAATTAAGTGGGATTGGTAGTGACCAGCCTCTCCTGGCTGTCCCAAGAGTTCCGTTGATCAACTGCCAAAACTTCCAGGAATTATTAGCTTTGCTCGCTTCAATAAGAGCCAGCCACCTATTCTCCCCATATAGTTGCTTCTTATTCTTAATAAGATCTTTATAGGTCCTTTTCTTAGCCCCCAAAATTGCTAGCAGCTCAGGAGACGGGCTAGACCGCTAGTCTCCATAAGCAGCTCTTACACATCTCTGGGCCTGCCGACAATCTGAATCATACCTTTCCCAGGATCCCCCATTTGCTTGCAGGGGCTTTCTGTTGGCTTGCAAGAGGCCCCGGATAAATTCATATAAATGCAAGCAAAGGCTGTTGAAGGCTTCCAACACAGAATAAGCCTGAGATTCGCCAACTATAGTCTCCCTAGTTCTAGTTTCCACAGCCCCCCCCCCCCGAAACTTCCTCAGTGAGTCAGCCGATTGGGGACCCCATTTGATGGAACCGTGGCCCAATGAGCCAGACACTGGGACATCCCTACGGGGAGGGGAAATAAATCCCCTCCCTGGAATGCTAATGTCCAAAACCAGAGGTAAATGGTCTGAGCCCATACCATAACCCACCTCAAAATTATCAATAAGGGGCAAAACACTGGAAGAGACAACCGTGTAGTCCACTACACTAGACCCTTGAGCTCCAATAAATGTGAACTCGCCCTGAATATCGCTGAAACCTGCACCGTTCACAATGTGGAGACGCAGGCCAGCAACCAAATTAGCCAATCTGACCCCAGTTGCGTTAATCTTCCCATCCTTCAATTGCCTAGGCTCCAACCTGTCGGGAAGAACAGAAGCATGAAATTTGCAATGCAGGGCAGGGGACTTATCGTCTACACCTAGCCTAGCATTGAAATCACCCATTATAATCACCAATGCCTTGGGGTAGAAAAGTAACAGTTCGTCAATATATTTTCCCAGACGACTCCAAATATTGAATTCAAATGAACCCGCGTTGGATGGAGGGACGTAAACATTTAACAAAATAATCTGCCACGAGCCCATCTGTAGTATCAACCCAAGGACACTGGGGGGCAAAGCTGTCTCTGAGACTGACTCAATCACCATAGAGTCACTAATGAAACATCCCAGGCCCCCAGATAGGCGCCCCCTCCGTTTGGTAGCCACCACTGGGCAGGTAAATGCTCTATAATGTTCAAATTTGAGCGCCCCTTTCCCCCAGGTTTCCTGGAGCAATATAATATGGAATTTGTTTAAATAGGCACGCAAAACAGGATCACCCATATGGGCCCGCCACCCCGCTATGTTCCAGGAACACATGGAGAGGTGCACTTGGTTGCATACCTCCCTCAGTCATAAGTCAGTCGATAGACCAGGCCCCCCAACCTCCGAGACCTGGGGGTTAGACAATGATACTCTTCCCTTACTGCAGTTGATCTTGGAACTAGCCACTACCCATGATCGATCGGATCCCAGGGAAATCCCGTGATTGCCCCCGACCGTGATGCTTAACATCTCGCTGCACCAGGGAGGCCACTTCATTAGGACCAGCATCGTTTAGGACAACCGTTTCATCAGGATCTAGTCCACTAGTAACCTCTACGGTAGGGCTTGAGGTCCAGGGGGAGTCGGTGATGTCCACCAGTTCCCATTCCGAAACCCATTCTCGGTTTTCATAATGTTGGTGCAAGAAGCCAGGGGAGCTGGGGGCTGTGGTGGCCAATGTCTTATCCTGATTCCCCCAATATGGAGGAGCATGAAGGATAACATAGGCCAAGGTGTTCTCTATTCTATGCACCAAAATCCCCGTTCCCCTGAAACCTCTCCGCGCCATCCATATAGCGGGAACCACTCCCTTCGTTTTAAATACTATCTCCCACCTGTGAAACCGGTCCCTACTCAAGAAGGGGGTCACCCCACCAATGTCCTCAGGCTGGACCACAACTCCAGTGCATAGTTGAATAAACACTGCCAATTGATCCAACTCCAGAGTCTCCTGGGTCAGAAAACTGAAACTCTTGTACTTATTTAAATAAAATATTATAGCCGGGACCCAATGTTCTCTGGTATCTTGTGGTCTATTTCCTTACACCATTTGTGGGTCTCCGTTATCAAACCCTTTCTGGGTTTTGGGGGCAGACCCGCTATGGAACATGACGTTCAACTAGGCCGGTCCCTCCCAATAAGGGTATTAGACACCAAGGAGTTGGACTGCCCTTTCTGGATCTCACCCTGAGAACGTCCTTTAGTTGTTGATGGACCCAGATCCAAGATGTCCTCAGTTTTCCACCTAGGCAAAGTATCCTGGGGATCTTGGAAAGAGGTTTTGGCGGTTATCCCCAGCTGAGGGGACTCCTCTCCCACTCCCCTCATGGTCTGCTGTGGAGGGATTTTGCCCTGGGTGGGTAGTTGTGATGCTATCCTATTTCTCAGCACGCCCTCCCACATCGGGTTGGCATTATCTGTTTGGCTTGCCACCTCCCGCACCTGATGCTCCCTACTATTACCCTCCAGGGAGGGAATATTGGTCTTATTGAGTCTGTCAAACTCGAGCCATAACCCTCCTACTAACACTTTCATAGAGAAGAGTAAGTCATAAAATTGATCTAACTTCTCTTCAATCTCTTTGAATCTGGTGTCAGTGTCAATCTCATGGTGTACCACAAAATCATCAAACTTGTTGGTTAGATTGGTCACAAGTTGTAGCAAATCCACAGACTGAGGGAAAACTCCCGTAGCGGAGGGTGACTGGGATACTTGGGCCACACCAATTCCAGGACTTACTAAGGACACCACTGTACTAGAATCCGAATTTTGTTCCAATACATGTGGGGAGGTAAAAAATTGGGTCATTTTAGACTGGACAGAAACTATGGATTTAGACAACCTCCTATTCCTCTCTGCTTCTTCAATATTTTGGGCTAGGGAGGGATGGGGGTGCACTGCCCTAGATCATAATTCCATAGTGCCCCAACCAACACACAGCCCTTGAGACACAATAAATATATAATTGTACAGCCCCGACCAGGGGGTAAAAAAAAAAAGGGGGAGGAGGCAACACAAAGGAGGGCCCGGTTCTCTAGGCTTCTCTAAGGGCGATCTTTAAGGGCAAACCCTTGTACTTTTGCCCTTAGGCTCGCATCCGGGGGCTCGTGCCCTAGGCAAGAGCTCGCCTTTTCTCCCCGCTGTCCGTGGGCTCCGCCCCTTCGCCTACAGTACCGCACAGGTGGAGCGCCAGTGAATCAGGCCAACATGGCAACGGCTCCAGCTGGCTGTCCCACTCGTCTCATCACCCTTGTGCAGGATAGGAACCTGAGACAGTAGGTCGGGCATGCTCGGAAGTCTGAGAGGAGGGTCTGAGCTCAGTTCTTGGATGTCCGCAAACCATGAGCGTCGTTGCCAGTAGGGGGTCACCAGGATGGTGGTTGCCTGTTCTTTTTTTATTTTTGCCACAGTTCTGTGTAGGAGGGGGAAATGGAGGGAAGGCATACAGCAGGCCAATCGGCTTGAGTGTTCTTTTGACCCTTGATGTGGATTGCCTTGATGGATCTCAGTTTGTTTTCTGACCACTTGATGAGAGCAGTTTCCTGCTGGTGGAGGGATTCAGATCGCGACCCCCTTTGGTTATTTATGTAGGCTTTTGCCACCGTGCTGTCTGTGTACACCAGTACGTGTTTTCCTTGAAGGATCGGAGCTAGGTCTTATAGAGTTAGGTAAGTCGCTCGAAGCTCCAGCCAGTTGATGTGATGCCTCCTTTCCCAAGGGAGCCACTTGCCTTGCGCCGTCCTGCCCTCTGAGTGCGCTCCCCAGCCTAAAAGTCTCACGTCGGTTGTCACCGCCATCCTGACAGGACTGGAGAGCGGAACACCGGGCTTGAATCAGTCCAGCTGTGACCACCAGTGGAAGGATTTCTTGAGGGATGCTGGGACCGTGATCCATGGATATCCTCCTTGAGTCAGGAGGTCCTGCCATGGGCGGAGGAACCTCTGAAGTGGTCTGGAGTGGAATCTGGCCCAATGCAGTATTCCCAGGCAGGAGGTCATGGCACACAGCAAGCTTGCGAGGGCTTTGAGTCTAGCCTTGCGAGCCTTCATAATCTGGTGGATCAAGAGGCGGAGTTTTTGTTGCCTCTGCTGTGCCAAGAAGAGCTTGTAACTGAGGGTGTCCAAGACCACCCCCAGATGTTCTAGAGTCTGGGAGGGGTCGAGGTGGTTCTTCTTGAGGTTGATTACGAAGCCATGTTCCTGCAGGTACACAATGGATCTGTGGACATTTATCAGTGCCTGTTTGTAGGTTGGTGATCAAATGAGGATGTCGTCAAGGTATGGGTGGAGCTTGATCCCCTCTGTCCATAAGTTCGCGATGAGAGGGATCAGTACCTTCGTGAACGTCCTGGGTGAGGTGGAGAGGCAGAAGGGTAGGGCCATGTACTGCCAGTGTTGTCAGGCATGTTTGAACCTGAGTCACCGTCTGTGAGAGGGGAGGATGGGGACGTGTAAATATGCTTCCTTGAGGTCGAGGGAAGTCAACCACTTGCCCTGCGAAATCGCTATGCAGATGGATTGGAGGGTTTCCATTCTGAATTTCCAAACTTTGACGGACTGGTTTAGGATCTTTNCAAATGAGGATGTCGTCAAGGTATGGGTGGAGCTTGATCCCCTCTGTCCATAAGTTCGCGATGAGAGGGATCAGTACCTTCGTGAACGTCCTGGGTGAGGTGGCGAGGCTGAAGGGTAGGGCCATGTACTGCCAGTGTTGTCAGGCATGTTTGAACCTGAGTCGCCGTCTGTGAGAGGGGAGGATGGGGACGTGTAAATATGCTTCCTTGAGGTCGAGGGAAGTCAACCACTTGCCCTGCGAAATCGCTATGCAGATGGATTGGAGGGTTTCCATTCTGAATTTCCAAACTTTGACGGACTGGTTTAGGATCTTGAGGTCAAGGACCGCTCGCCATTCCTCCGAATTCTTTGGAACTAGGAACAGGATGGAATAGAGTCCGTACCCCTTTTCATGTGCTGGTACGGGTTCTATTGCTCCGATGGATTGAAGCCTGTCTCTTTCTGTCTGCATTGCGGAGTGTTTTCCCGGGTTGCTGGAGACTGGAGAGGCACAGTAGGAGTGCCGGGGGGAATGGGAGAACTCGATTGAGTATCCCTTCTGGATGGTTCGAAGGACCCATGCATCTGAGGTGGAGGTTAGACACTTCTCTGCAAATAGTTGTAGCCTGCCTCCTAAGTTCATCTGGTCGTAAGGAGGGGAGGCTGCGTCCATCTTGAGTCATGCGTCCAGAGCCCTGCGTCCATCTTGAGTCATGCGTCCATCTTGAGACGTCCAGAGCCCTGTGTGTGTTTGGCTGTGTTACCGTTTCCCTTCTGTTTGTGCCATTTGGACCTGTATCTTTGCTGGTTCGTTCTGTGTGGGTAAAAAGGTCGCTTGGAGACGCCTACTGGAGGGTATGCTGCATTGAAGGGACGAAAAAGCTTTTTTGCAATCCCAACACTTTGCAAGGTTTGCTTTTTTAATTTTTCTGCAGCATCTGCAAGAACTTTATCCAGGCAGACGCTGAAGAGTTTAGCCCTTTGGAAAGGTCCCCCCACTAGGGCATTTTTTGATGTGTTGTCTCCTTTCCAGAACCTGAGTCAGAGGCAGCGGCGGGCTGCTACATTGGATGCAGCCGCCCGTGATGCCCAGCGGAGAATATCCGTGGAAGAATCCGCTATAAAGGCATAGGCCAACTGGATCCTGGTGGAAAGGATACTAGTCATCTTCATAGAGACCCAAGGGTCCCTGGCCAGCTTGATCCAGGTCATAAAGGCCCTACAGAAATAGGAGGTGACGGTGGCCAAGGAAACTGCCATTCCCTCTTGATAATCTTTTCATAAGCTTTATCTAAAACCATCCCTCTATCTCTAGATTGAGGGATATACTCTCTTTCTTCCTTCTCTTCCTCCTCCGAGGTCTCCGAGGAGGCATGCTTATTCTTTTGTTGCAGGTGAAGCACTTTTATGACCAGGGCAAAGATCTGGTCCCTGTATTTGCTAAGGAACTGTCTATCAGGGTCTGATGAGGCTTCGATCCCTGGCTCCCCTATCTCTCCCTCCTCAGGGGAGGAGCAACTGCTCTGTACACCTCAGAGTCCTGCTGCTCGTCTGAGGCGTGGGTGTCTGACGCTTTCCCTTCCTCCTCATTGGCCGCTAACGGGGGAATCTTTTCTCCTCGTTCTTTTACCCCTCGGGGTTTGCTCCTCTTCGGAGGATTGGATGGACATCACCTCCTCTGAGGCCGTCCCCGATGAGACTGGGGAGTCTAGGGGTGTAGGAGCCTTGCGTGGCTTCTTGGGCAAGGGAAGTTTGCCTTTGTTTGCACCCCTGCAGCGGTCCTTGTAGGGACAGGCTTTTTTCAGCTTAGGGGGAGATCTCTTCTGCTTTAGCTCTGAGATAATCTCTCTGAGGACCTCCATATTAGGATCCTGGGCCGGGGGAGGGGTACGCGGGGGGCTTACAATTGCTGTGTCCGCTGCCATGTCTGTGTCCGCTGCCGCCATTCTCCTTGTGGTGGCCATTTTCGCTTTCACTTTCCCGCCGCCGCTGTGTGCGGCTTGGGGGGTGGGGGGGAAGTGAGCCGAGACCTGTCCTGAAGCTGCTTGCTGGGCTACAAGCTGCGGGAGCAGAGAGAAGAGCGGGCTAGAAGCCTCTCGAGCCGCTGCAGTGCTAGCGCTGGATCTGGCTGGGCCGAGGAGCCGCCGTGCTGACGGAACACCAAGCAGCGGGGGGTGGGGTGGGGGGTAGAAGCGGCCTGCTTGAGCCTGCTCCGGGGCTGGCTGATGTGGCACTGTTGGACTATGTGCCGGCAGGAGCAGTTTGCTGTGGCTGCCCAAGGCTCTAGCAGGGGTAGGGTCTGGGGAGACCTATAGCCAGTAACCCTCAGGGAATTGCTAAACCCACCCAGATTACAGGAAGGTAGAATACAGTTAAATATCTGGGAAAAAACCCCTAACAATAAGTGCTGTGCAGCAATAGAACAAATTGCCTAGGGAGATTGTAGCAGAGGCTACAATCTCCTACCTCTCCTGCTGGATGTTTTGAAAAGGAGGCGGTTCAGCCATCTGTTGGGAATGCTGTAGCTGTAGTCATCCTGCATCCAAGCAGGGTGTGGACTAGATCATCCTCAAGGTCCCTTCCAACTCTATAATTCTAAGGTTGCAAAGTTAAACACTCAAAAGTTAGGTTGTCCTTGCAATCTTAATTCAGTACCCTTTAGTTGTATGCAGTGTTTAATTAAATAACTTCATATAATTTTTTTCATGTAACTCCAATCCCTGCCTCTTTGTGGAAGCACAATGCACTTTTGCAATAAAATCCTGCAATGTAGCAAGCAGAAACTTAGCTATAATGAACCTGACAGCTCCCTCCACAGAATTCTGATTGTTCTTTCATTATTACAAAACGTTCACTATAATGAACAAAAGGCTTAGATCCTAAGAGGTTTGCTATAGTGAAGGTGTATTGTATGGCGTGTTCTGTTTGTCTTAGGGGTCATATAGTTCAAGGAATAGCATAATGCAAGGATGTTCAGATTTTTAAGTGCCAAATGTTTAATACTCAGATTTGACATGTATCAGTAAATATGACCCCACTATTTCCTTTTATTAGGTTTGCGTCTATCAACTCAAATAAGTTCAAACTGCTCACTTGAGATGGGTGGAGAATGCCTTGTTGGAGCCAAAGATGGCTCCAAGCCCATCAAAAGCATAAAAAAATAATAGCGGGGCCATATTTACTGACAGCTGTCAAATCTGAGTATTAAACATTTGGCACTTAAAATTCGAGCATTCTTGGTGGCAGAAGAGTACTTCAGCCCACAGATGTAGTGCATACTTTGCTAAAATAGGAGTAAATTACATAATCAAACATTCATTAGACTGTAAAAAACAACAACAACAACACTCAAGCTGTGACTTGTTCCATTGATGTCAATGTTTGGGCACTGGAGTTGTTAGTGGGCTTAATTAGTCAAAGACAGAAACAGAATTCAGATGAGAATACAAATGTTGAAGTCAAGTACTCTGGACATAGACTATAGTCTCTGGCAGAGCCTGTGTCAATCACTAAGGATGATGTATGGCAGGAAGGGTGTTAACACACAGGCTGGGAGCCCACTGGGGCCCATAGTCATCCTGTGGAGCGCCCACGCAGCTGTCACCTGCATGGAAGGCGTGGGGAGCACAACAAACAGGCAACCTCCTACACAGTGTAGTTGGGTGGGTGGGGGGAGCCGCTACTCACCACCTTGCTCTGGTTTAGCTCAGAAAGTGCAGCACATGGACAGGATCCTGGGATCCTGCTGCAGTGGCAGAAGGATCAGGCCTGGAGGAAGTGCCCACCAGCTTCCAGGCTGCTGATGGAGCAGGCCGGGAGGGAGAAGCTGCTGCTGGCCTGGCTGATGGATGCTGCCCCCCCGGCCTGCTTTAAACCAGAGCAGCTGCCTGGAAGCAGGCAGCAGACCTGTACACACACAGCAGCTGCACGTGCCCCAACAGACAGGCAGCAGCTCCGTGGTTGCTCATTACCCTGTGGTAGCCCTGGATTAATCCACAAAGCATCATCTGCCTTCCCCAGGATGATGCTATGACTTGAGTAGTGGACCTGGGTTGAACATCTGGCAACCTCTGTTCACATGAGTAACTAACTCTGGGGTTATAATGGGGTCTAATGTGAGGTAACATCACATCTGTTTACACCCTAAGCCTAGTCATGCTGAANGTCTGACGCTTTCCCTTCCTCCTCATTGGCCGCTAACGGGGGAATCTTTTCTCCTCGTTCTTTTACCCCTCGGGGTTTGCTCCTCTTCGGAGGATTGGATGGACATCACCTCCTCTGAGGCCGTCCCCGATGAGACTGGGGAGTCTAGGGGTGTAGGAGCCTTGCGTGGCTTCTTGGGCAAGGGAAGTTTGCCTTTGTTTGCACCCCTGCAGCGGTCCTTGTAGGGACAGGCTTTTTTCAGCTTAGGGGGAGATCTCTTCTGCTTTAGCTCTGAGAGAATCTCTCTGAGGACCTCCATATTAGGATCCTGGGCCGGGGGAGGGGTACGCGGGGGGCTTACAATTGCTGTGTCCGCTGCCGTGTCTGTGTCCGCTGCCGCCATTCTCCTTGTGGTGGCCATTTTCGCTTTCACTTTCCCGCCGCCGCTGTGTGCGGCTTGGGGGGTGGGGGGGAAGTGAGCCGAGACCTGTCCTGAAGCTGCGTGCTGGGCTACAAGCTGCGGGAGCAGAGAGAAGAGCGGGCTAGAAGCCTCTCGAGCCGCTGCAGTGCTAGCGCTGGATCTGGCTGGGCCGAGGAGCCGCCGTGCTGACGGAACACCAAGCAGCGGGGGGTGGGGTGGGGGGTAGAAGCGGCCTGCTTGAGCCTGCTCCGGGGCTGGCTGATGTGGCACTGTTGGACTATGTGCCGGCAGGAGCAGTTTGCTGTGGCTGCCCAAGGCTCTAGCAGGGGTAGGGTCTGGGGAGACCTATAGCCAGTAACCCTCAGGGAATTGCTAAACCCACCCAGGTTACAGGAAGGTAGAATACAGTTAAATATCTGGGAAAAAACCCCTAACAATAAGTGCTGTGCAGCAAAAGAACAAATTGCCTAGGGAGATTGTAGCAGAGGCTACAATCTCCTACCTCTCCTGCTGGATGTTTTGAAAAGGAGGCGGTTCAGCCATCTGTTGGGAATGCTGTAGCTGTAGTCATCCTGCATCCAAGCAGGGTGTGGACTAGATCATCCTCAAGGTCCCTTCCAACTCTATAATTCTAAGGTTGCAAAGTTAAACACTCAAAAGTTAGGTTGTCCTTGCAATCTTAATTCAGTACCCTTTAGTTGTATGCAGTGTTTAATTAAATAACTTCATATAATTTTTTTCATGTAACTCCAATCCCTGCCTCTTTGTGGAAGCACAATGCACTTTTGCAATAAAATCCTGCAATGTAGCAAGCAGAAACTTAGCTATAATGAACCTGACAGCTCCCTCCACAGAATTCTGATTGTTCTTTCATTATTACAAAACGTTCACTATAATGAACAAAAGGCTTAGATCCTAAGAGGTTTGCTATAGTGAAGGTGTATTGTATGGCGTGTTCTGTTTGTCTTAGGGGTCATATAGTTCAAGGAATAGCATAATGCAAGGATGTTCAGATTTTTAAGTGCCAAATGTTTAATACTCAGATTTGACATGTATCAGTAAATATGACCCCACTATTTCCTTTTATTAGGTTTGCGTCTATCAACTCAAATAAGTTCAAACTGCTCACTTGAGATGGGTGGAGAATGCCTTGTTGGAGCCAAAGATGGCTCCAAGCCCATCAAAAGCATAAAAAAATAATAGCGGGGCCATATTTACTGACAGCTGTCAAATCTGAGTATTAAACATTTGGCACTTAAAATTCGAGCATTCTTGGTGGCAGAAGAGTACTTCAGCCCACAGATGTAGTGCATACTTTGCTAAAATAGGAGTAAATTACATAATCAAACATTCATTAGACTGTAAAAAACAACAACAACAACACTCAAGCTGTGACTTGTTCCATTGATGTCAATGTTTGGGCACTGGAGTTGTTAGTGGGCTTAATTAGTCAAAGACAGAAACAGAATTCAGATGAGAATACAAATGTTGAAGTCAAGTACTCTGGACATAGACTATAGTCTCTGGCAGAGCCTGTGTCAATCACTAAGGATGATGTATGGCAGGAAGGGTGTTAACACACAGGCTGGGAGCCCACTGGGGCCCATAGTCATCCTGTGGAGCGCCCACGCAGCTGTCACCTGCATGGAAGGCGTGGGGAGCACAACAAACAGGCAACCTCCTACACAGTGTAGTTGGGTGGGTGGGGGGAGCCGCTACTCACCACCTTGCTCTGGTTTAGCTCAGAAAGTGCAGCACATGGACAGGATCCTGGGATCCTGCTGCAGTGGCAGAAGGATCAGGCCTGGAGGAAGTGCACACCAGCTTCCAGGCTGCTGATGGAGCAGGCCGGGAGGGAGAAGCTGCTGCTGGCCTGGCTGATGGATGCTGCCCCCCCGGCCTGCTTTAAACCAGAGCAGCTGCCTGGAAGCAGGCAGCAGACCTGTACACACACAGCAGCTGCACGTGCCCCAACAGACAGGCAGCAGCTCCGTGGTTGCTCATTACCCTGTGGTAGCCCTGGATTAATCCACAAAGCATCATCTGCCTTCCCCAGGATGATGCTATGACTTGAGTAGTGGACCTGGGTTGAACATCTGGCAACCTCTGTTCACATGAGTAACTAACTCTGGGGTTATAATGGGGTCTAATGTGAGGTAACATCACATCTGTTTACACCCTAAGCCTAGTCATGCTGAATACTCGGAGCCAGATTCTCAGATCTGGTCTGCCCTGACTGTTCTGTGTTCATTGAAAGATGGGTGAAGAAGGAACAAAGATCATTTTAAAGCACTGGTTCCCATACTTCTTGACTGCATGATCCCATTTTAAGACTTAAATATAATCCACAACTCTCAGATGGCAACAAAGACATCCAAAGCATAGCAAATATAAATCAGGACTTTGACCCCATTCACAGATGTTATGACCCACTTGGAGTCCTGACCCATAGCTTGGGAAGCTTTGCTTTAAGAGTTTGTTCTCATGAGCATAAGTACCTCCTAACTCACTTTAACCTCTCCTGCTAGCTGTTCTCTCCAAGTTCCCAATCAAGGCTATTGGAGGAAAGGGAGATCTATTTAACCTCTATTTTCCCCATGCTTGTGAGAACAAGTCCTAAATTACCTCTGTTGCACCTTGGTCTGGGAAACAATATGGACAAGGCCAAGCTGCTGTTGCAGAGCTCTACCTAAATCCAGATGAAGGCTGAGGAGCCATAGGGAAGTCCCTGTCATACCTCTTCCTTTTACCGTAAACACATGTCACAACCTGGAAGAAGGATAATGTAGGAACCATGATAGTGGCTTTTATGCCTCTTGGTGATCTAGATTACACAACATCATCCTCTCATACAGAGCACTGCTCCAGTGGTATGACGTAGCGTAAAATGTGTTCAACTATTATTGAAAAAAGTAACACCTACCCTTATTTTTGTCTTCAGGTCTTTCAGCTTGTTCTTATCGTCCATCTTTTTATTTTGTTTATCTTGCCATTTTTTCAAACGGGGAGGAAGAAGGCGGTCAATAATGTCACTTTCTTCAACCTGGATAAAGACTGCAACATCTGGACAAAGTCCACGGTCTGCTAAATACTGGGCTTCATCTGACGTGCGAGGGAAACCATCCAGAATAAATCCTGTGGATCTAGTTGGGAAAGTAGCCTTTTATAATATATCAGTATTTTCAATGAATTATTTTACTACACAGAAGGTAAACTGAGTAAATTACAATATTACATTTACAAAAAGGGCACTTATAGGAATTATACAAAACCATTCATTATTTTACTCTCAGTTTCTTGTAACTCTCACAGAACTGTGACAAAAAATTTTCAGTGATGGTTTGATTTTATTTTGCTTGGCATTCCTGTTCCTTCCCTCTGTGTTTTGAATGCTGAAGAAATTAAATGGCTGTATGCTACTCATTATGCAATCAGAATTTGTATTGCAAAAACTTAATAAAAATTACACAAAGTGATAAATATTATAATGTAAACAAGTTACCGAATTGGCTCCTTTGTCCACCACTCATATGCAATTTGATCAAGCACTTCATACGGCAAGGTCTCATTATCTACTAGGTTTGCTTTGATTGCTTCTTCCTCATCTGTAAGCACCACTTCTTTCTTCTAACATAATCCAAAGTATATGTAAAAACCAATACCATTACATTTGTTGACAACAAATTGCTCTTTGAAATCATTAAACAGAACTATTTGAGAGAAGATGAGACAGACAGATCCTATAGAGTTCATTTTGGGATTTATGGATCTCTATATGATAGTTTTCAAACAACGACAGGGGTACACCAAGGGTGTCTGTTTGCTCCTTTACTTTTTAGTTTGTTTTCAAATGATTTAACTCATTACTTAATAGAGAACCAGTTTCATGCCCCCAGGATATAATATTGGATGATCCTATTCCCTTATTACTTTATGCAGACGATACAGTACTAATGTCATAATCTCAGATAGGTCTTCAGAGGTTATTGGATGCCTTTCAACAATATCACAATGAAAACAGAAATTTGGAATTGTAATGTAAATTGGGAAATAGTACTACCAGAACTAAAGTTATGGTTTTGGGGAGTGGTAAGGAAGACTACGCTTGGTTCACTAACAAACAGAAATAGTTGTCCCTATATTTAAATACCTTGGGATTTATTTTAGTAAATATCTGAGATGGTCCAAACATACTGGAGCAGTTTGCATCAAAGGTAAACAAGGAATTCTTTCCTTTTATAATAAAACAAGATGAAGGGCAGTATTTCCTGAAAGTCTTTAGAACAAAAAATTGAGTCTGTTTTACCATATGGGAAAGAAATTTAGGGTAATGATTCTATGGGTGTTTTCAAATGAGATGCTACCGTGCATGGTCACCCAGGAGTCACAGAGCTGACCATCTGTCTGACGGTGGAGCTGCTGGATGTGCGCTTCCATGAGGAACAGAGCACCCAATCACGTCTATGCATGGAGCAATTTAGATTGGGCAGGGACTGTGTCTATCTTATTCTCTGTAAAGCACCAGGTACATCGCTAGCGCTATATCAATTCTTATAATAATAATAATAATAACAATAACAACAACAGGAAATCCAGAGTTGGCCACTTCCATGGCTGGGGTAGCCACCCGTGTGAAGTGCTCCCTACTCAGTCTACCTGTGTGGTTGCTCTAGGGCAATGCTACTCAGTGGTCAAGGACCCTGTTCAATTGCCCTGTTCGTTTAAAAACACTCTATGACTTATTCAAAAATAGAGAGCGTTTGTTTTTTAAGAAGGTTATTGTTCTTACCAAATTCTACAACAGGGGGAATTTTATGTGCTAAGACAGGACAGCTTAATGATTCCAAACAAGCTCAGTTAAGAGTAATAAATTACTGCTTGAAATTAAAAGCTTTTTCTCCAAACAGATACCCTAAGATGTGCCTCATAGGGTGTTTTCAAATGAGATGATGCCTCACATAGCCACCCAGGAGCCACTCATCTGAATGCCCATCTGAAGGTGGACTGGGCGGGGGAAATGCACACTCCTGTAAGCCATGCAGCACCTATTCATGGCCACTCAAAGAGCACTGTCAAGAAATCCAGTGTGCTCTGTGCAGGGCAAGTCAAAAAGGTCCATGGCAACAGGTGGCCCATCCCTCCATGTTCTGTAAAGTGGCTCTGTGAAGTCTCTCCCTGCTGGCCCCACTCTACTGCTGGGACAAGCAGCAGCAGCTTGGATGGAGGGGGCGGTATTGCCTCCTCCAGCTCCGCTGCTGCCAAGGAGTGCAGCCCAGCAGGGAGAAAGGAGGAGAAGGTGGCAGCAACCCCCACTGCCGTAAAGGGGGATAAGGCAGGCTGTCAGCTGGATGGACTCAGTTAGCTGACTCGTCTCTCACACACACATGGTTCTCCGGTGCTCTGTGAAATCTATCCCTGCCGGCCCCACTCCACCCAAGCTGCCACCACTTGTCCCATCAGCAGAGTGGGGCCAGTGGGAAGAGACTTCACAGAGCCTGCCTCTTGGTCCTGTTGCTCACTACTCCCTGTTGCTTTCAAAGCCCCCGTGCCGGCAGTCCAATCCTGGGCTCATGCTGGGACGCCACCATGTTTTCTCTGTGGCGTACTAGAACTGCACTTCCCAGCATGCCACAGTAAGAAACATGGCAGCGCCCCAGCATGCACACAAGAATGGGCTGGTGGCACAAAGGCTTTCAAAGTGGCGGTGGGCAGGGAGCGGCGAGCAACAGGATCAACAGGTAGGCAAGTACCATAGGCAGGCAAGCAGGCGACCAGTCAGAAAGTGGGCAGGGAGGGGCAACATTAGTTCCTCCCCCCGGCCAATGTTGCTGCTAAGGGGGCTGGGATGGTTGGTAACTAGAATTTTAGTCTATGGAAGACAGCGCATGCATTGCATAACTTTCAGCTGTGTGTGCCTTCCATACACTAAAGTGAGACTTTAAAATCTTTATAACTTTAAAACTACTATCCTGTTTTTAAAAAAAAAAAAAAATAAGCCAAGGTACTCCTGGCTGGCAGGCTTCAATTTTCTACCAGCTTGTCAGTTTCACAGGCAGCACTTTAAACCCTCAAAGGCTATTCAGTTTGAGACGGTCAGAATAATTTTAAGAACTGCTCCCTAGCCTGCAATTTCTAAAAGGCTGTATCTAACTCTTTTTTTATTGCATATGTCTGAAACTTTCACAGTTTCAACCTCTCATCGAAGAAACACTCTGTGCAAAATTTTTAAATGATAGAATAAATCATCTTTATTTCTCAAGCAATAGAATGTTCTTGCATTATAATGCAGAGTGCTACATGCCTGGATAATAGACAGAATATGCCTAGATATGACATATCTAGGGTATTTGTATATGTTAATCCAAATGCCTGCATAATAAAGTATACCCTCTGACAGGGTGCATAGAGACATACTTCCCTCTGAAATTTCTCCATTTTTGTTAATGGAATAACAACAGGAACATATAATATAAAACAATATTAGGATACCAAACTAGGTAAAATAATAGAAAAAAATAAGGTAGCCTGAACATTACATTTTAGTATTTAGTCTATTTTAAAAAGTAGATAATTCTGCAAGCTATTATTACCTGTTTTTTCTTATTTTCATCTTCACCTTCAGGTTCATTTTCAGTTCCAGGAACTACCTGCGATGTAACTCTCATTTCCTGCAATAGAGCTGCCATTTCAACCTGATAGTCTTCTTCAGCTTCTTCATCAAAGTCAGGACCCACTTTCTTTTCAGTTTTTTGCATGATCAGCTCCTGTAAATGTTCTTCAAACTGAATATGAAAAATACCTAGTTTGTCAGCTAACCATCGTCCACAGATGGTTTTACCTGCTCCATGTACGCCTAGAAGAAACATTCTCAGGGGAGGAGCCTACAACATAAAGAGAGAAGATTTTTATAACACTTTGGAAATTTAGGATCCAATAATGTTATTGTTGAATATACCTTGTAGAAAAAATTCTGAGCTCTTTTAGATCCACCGTTATTAAGACACCTCAGAAATAGACCATCATCCCACATGTATCCTGCCTTTCAGTGTTGAAAACTAAAATGAATTTTGTATATAGTAGATTAAAATCAAACTTCATTCCTCTCTGCCCCCTCTATTTCACCTATGTTAATCCTTGGCTGACAACAGATGTGCAGCTGGAATGCTGGCTACACAGCCGGGGAGAGGGGGAGTGCCCTTGGCTGGCTTAGGTCGGGGCATTGAACGGCCATGTGCCTGACTGGGCTGGCCGGTAAGCCCTCCCTCACCTCACCCTGGCAGGGAAGAGAACAAACATGTTGGTGGGGAGGCTACTATGTCTCGCATTGGGCCACCTGGGTGGCCCTTGGCCCAGACTGTGGGCCCAGGATCTTCTGGGGGACCACATCTGGGCCAGTGGGCTGGGGCAAAAGCTGGCCCACATCTGGTGGCCCAGAAACGTACGTCACTGAGAGTCCCTGGCCCAGGCGGGCCATAGCCAGCCGTGTTGCTGCTGTTTTCACTCATTCGCTTCCTTTTCCCAATCCACTTTCAACCCTCTTTTTTTCCCATTTCATTTATGAGAAATGAGGTGCTCACTTAAAAATAATAATAATCCAATACAACTAATTTATCTGAGACAACAAAACATGTAAATGCCTTCCTGAGTATCAAGCTATGTAGTAATCATCATCATCATCATGTGCAACCTTTCTCCTTTTCCTTTTGTGTCATGTATAAATAAGCCTGCAAGGTAATTGGGGAAGAGGCTTGTCTTTACTTGTTTTTGTAAAAAAACTATTTATGCTCCCTCTCACCCATGACGACTTGGGGCTGCTAACAACTCATGTAAAATCAACAACAAAACATAATATCAAATAATATAAAAATACATATATATACATAAGAGATCTGCATAAAAAATAATTCCCACCCCTTCACCTAACCCATCCCAAGCTTCCATCCCCACCCCTGTCAAACACCTGATGGAAGAGCCAGGTTTTACAATTTCCACGGAAGGCAAGGAGATTTGGGCTGAGGCGCACCTCCACTGGGATGGCATTTCACAGAGACGATGCAGCCGCTGAGAACGCCCTCCTGTCAGTACGGACCCACTAATAATGTGGGACCTCCAGGAAGGCTCCCCCAGACAGCAAGGGCCACCCAGGGGGTGAGGCGAACCCTCAGGTAAGTAGGGTCCAGGCCACGTAGGGCTTTAAAGCACCTTGAATCGGGTCCAGAACACAACAGACAGCCAGTGCAATGCTCAGAGCACTGGTTGAATGTGCTCCCTGGTTGAATGTGCTCCCTATGGCCCGTCCCAGAAAGGAGACGGGCTGCTGCATTTTGCAGCAGCTGCAGCCTCCAGGCCATCACCATGGGCAGCCCCACATAAAGCGCATTACAGTATTCCAGCCTTGAGGTGACGAATGCATGGATGACAGTGGCGAGATCAGAGTCTGAGACATATGGGCGGAGCCTCCTCACCAGATGTAGTTGGTGAAAGGTGCTCCTGGCTGCAGCCACCACCAATCCAGGTGAAGCTGTGAATCAGGAGCACCCCCAGGCTCCGCACAGATGGAACCAAAGGAAGGTGAACACCCCCGATGACAGGAACATCCCCCTCTCCCAGATCACCGACCCCGCCCACAAATATCACCTCTGTCTTGTCAGGACTGACAGTGGCGAGATCAGAGTCTGAGACATATGGGCGGAGCCTCCTCACCAGATGTAGTTGGTGAAAGGTGCTCCTGGCTGCAGCCACCACCAATCCAGGTGAAGCTGTGAATCAGGAGCACCCCCAGGCTCCGCACAGATGGAACCAAAGGAAGGTGAACACCCCCGATGACAGGAACATCCCCCTCTCCCAGATCACCGACCCCGCCCACAAATATCACCTCTGTCTTGTCAGGACTGAGCTTCAATCGGCTCAACCTCATCCAGTTCCCCACAGCAGCCAAACATTGGGACAGCAATGAGACAGCAGGTCCTGGGTCAGTTGAAAAGGTAAGATACAGCTGGGTGTCATCAGCATAATGATGACAACGGACGCCCCAGCTGCGTACGACCTCCCCCAGTGGCTGCATATACACATTGAACACAAGACGGGACAGAATGGAACCCTGCGGGACCCCACACGGGAGGCCCCCAGGGGACAATGTACAGTCCCCTAGTACCACCCGCTGTGATCTATCTGCGAGGCAAGAACGGAACCATCGCAAAACAGTTCTGTCCACCCCGGCCAGGTCCCACAGGTAAGTCACCAGCATCTCATGGTTCACGGTATCAAAAGATCTAATAGAACCAGCAGGGTCATATGACCCTCATCCAGCTCCCCCAAGAGGTCGTTGACCAAGGCCACAAGCGTGGTCTCCGTGCCATAGCCTGGACGAAAGCCCAACTGTGTGGGATCAGGAAAACCGCTATCATTCAAATGTGCCTGCAGCTGCTGGGCCACTACCCATTCAATAACCTTCTCTAAAAAGAGAAGGTTAGAGACAGGCCAATAACTCACCAGGGCATCAATGTTAAATGATAGTTTCTTGAGGAGAGGCCGGACCACAGTCTCCTTAAAGCAGTCCGGCACCCTCCCCTCCCAAAGGGAGGCGTTGATCACCCCCACCAGCACTGGCCCCAGTGTCTCCCTGGTGACTTTCACCAACCAGGATGGGCAATGATCTCACATGTTGTGGCCCGAATAGACCCCAGTACGTTGGCTGCCTCAGCAGATGTCACCGATTGAAATTCATCCAATAAATCCAGACCAGACAGGGCATTTCTAACTTCAGGCTCTGCCACTGCCTCCATAATGGCGGGGCTGAAGTCATGCTCAACGCGAGACATTTTGTCTGCAAAGTACGCTAAGAACATGTCACAGTGGGCCTTGGATAAGTCTGGTACCAGGTGGAGACAGGCTGGACTGACCAGACCTCTCACCACATGGAACAGCTCCGCCGGATGCGACTGAGCAGATGCTATGAGAGCAGCAAAGAACCGCTTCTTTGCTGCCTGCACAGCCACGGCATAGGTCTTCAAAAATGCTCTATGCCACAACTGATTGTCTTGATTACAAGTATGATGCCACCGTCGCTCTAACCACCTCCCCCCCCATATGCTTCAGCCACCCCAGGTCCTCCATGAACCACAGGGACCTACGGTGCCAAAATGCTGGGAGCAGACACCTAGGAGCCACCCAGTCAATGGCCCCAGCCAGCCAATCATTCCAAAAAGCTGCAAGGTCATCGATGGAGCGGCCATTGAGGTCAACAGGCTCACCCCTAGTATCCGCCACCTCCGTTCTTGCACTCGTACTGCTGAACGACTCTGGCGCAAATCCCATTCTCACGCTGACTTCCTTCACTTCAAATTCTCTCTCTCCACCCTTACTTCTGCTATCTCCCTTGCTAGACAACACTACTATGCCTCCCGCATTGAGTCCTGTTCTCGGGACCCTCGCCGCCTGTTCTCTACCTTTGACTCCCTCCTCAAGCCTCCCTGTCCTCCCCCTCCTTCTTCCCTTTCTGCTCAGGATCTTGCCTCCTTCTTCACCTCCAAGATAGACAAGATCCGCCTCGACATCGCTTCCCACTCCTCTCTTCCCACTCCCACCCCTCTCCCTCCTCCCCCTCCTTCTCTCATGTCCTCCTTCTCCCCTGCCTCCCTTAAGGAAATCTCCTCTCTGCTCTCCTCCTCCAACCCTTCCACTTGCCCCCTTGATCCCATTCCTTCCCGCCTCCTCACCTCCATTACTCCCACTGTCGCCCCTTCCTTCCTGCACATCATCAACCTCTCCCTCTCTACTGGCTCTTTCCCTTCTGCCTTCAAACATGCCACAGTCTCTCCTATTCTCAAAAAGTCCACTCTTGACCCCTCTGACCCTTCTAGCTATCGTCCTGTCTCACTCCTTCCTTTTGCTTCCAAGCTGCTTGAACGTGTTGTCTACTCCCGCTGCCTTGACTTCCTATCCTCCAACTCCTCCCTTGACCCCCTCCAATCTGGCTTCCGCCCCCTTCATTCTACTGAAACTGCTCTCGCTAAGATCACCAACGATCTTCTGGTGGCTAAATCTAAACGTCTCTATTCCATTCTTGTCCTCCTTGATCTCTCTGCTGCCTTCGATACTGTTGACCACTCACTCTTGCTGGATTCCCTTCACTCCCTTGGCTTTTGTGGCTCTGTCCATAACTGGTTCTCCTCCTACCTCTCTGACCGCTCCTTTAATGTGTCTCTCTCCAACTCCGCCTCCTCCTCCTTCCCCCTCTCAGTTGGTGTTCCTCAAGGCTCTGTTCTTGGCCCTCTCCTCTTCTCGATCTATACCTCATCCTTAGGCAAACTCATTGCCTCCCATGGCTTCCAATACCACCTCTATGCTGATGACACTCAACTCTATCTCTCTACTCCTTCTCTCTCTCCCTCTGTTCAAGCTCGTCTCATCAACTGTCTCTCTGACATCTCTACCTGGATGTCTCAACGTCAACTCAAACTCAACATGGCTAAAACTGAACTCCTTATCTTCCCCCCTCATCCTTCCTCTCCTTCCTCACTGTCAATAACTATTGATGGAGTCACCATCCTGCCTGTCCCCCAAGCCCGTAGCCTAGGCTTCATCTTTGACTCAGCCCTTTCTTTTAAACCCTACATTGACTCTGTTGCTAAATCCTGTCGCTTCTCCCTCCATAACATTGCTAAGATTCGCCCTTTTCTCTCTGTCTCGTCTGCCAAAACTCTTGTTCATGCTCTGGTCATCTCTCGCCTCGATTACTGTAACCTCCTTCTCACTGGCCTTCCCCGGTCTCACCTTTCTCCCCTCATCTCTGTCCAAAACTCTGCTGCCAGGGTCATCTACCTCGCCAGTCGCTTCGACCATGTGCAGCCCCTCCTCTCTTCGCTTCACTGGCTTCCCCTTCCTGAACGAATCCTGCACAAGCTCCTAGTCTTCACCTATAAAGCTCTTCACAACCTTGCTCCCCCCTACCTCTCTGCACTTATCGCCCTCCATACTCCAGCCCGTGCACTTCGCTCCTCCTCTGTCCCTTCTCTCACCCTTCCACGCCTTCCCTGCTCCCCTAAGCGCCTTCGTCCCTTCTCACTTGCTGCCCCCCATGCCTGGAACTCCCTCCCTGTCCACATCCGCCTTGCCCCCTCCCTTCATACCTTCAAATCTCTCCTTAAAACTCACCTCTTTCGCTCAGCTCTGTCTGACTCTTTATCCTGCTGAGCCACTATTTCCTATACCTACGGTCTGTTTACCCCTATCCTTGCCATATGGACCTGTCTGCTGTCATTCTCATCGTAACCAAGCCAAGTACATGCACTTGAGACCTCGCATCTTCATGAATGTTAGATCCCTTGTCTCTCCCTCTGTTCTCCTTCCTGTGTCTCTCCCCTAGCTCCTGTCTCTCAGATTGTAAGCCCTAGGGGCAAGGACCATGTCTATTTTATTACTTTGTAAAGTGCCAGGTACACTGCTGGCAGTATATAAATGTTTGTTAATAATAATAACAACAGGTATCTCCCCCAGAGCATTCTGGAACCCTTCAGGTTCCATAAGTTGCTGGGGGTGGACCATCCTAACTGGTCCTGCACCCTACAGTCACGCAGGCATGCCAAGATGGAGACTCGCAGGAGATAAGGGTCCGACCAGAGCAAGGGTGAACATACCACACCCCCAATCATCAGACACCCCGCCCCCCCACCTGAAGGTCAGTGCAGAACAAGTCCAGAGAGTGTTCCCCCTCATGTGTTGGGTCCACCACTACCTGGGACAGACTCATGGTTGCCATGGCGACCATGAATTCCTGCTCCGCACCATGCAATCTGGTCTCAGCATGGATACTGAATTCTCCCAAGACAATAAGCCTAGGGAACCTCAAGACTAAATCAGAGACCAGAGCTGCAGCCCTAGCTTAAGTATAATACACATATTGGTATTGACAAATAGGAAACAATGTTTAACATTAAATTTTTTATCAGTAATCCAGGTCAGACAGTTTTAAACTTTTCTCACTTGTAATGGTTCGTTGTGAGCCACATATTCCTCAGGATTTTCCAAAAACTTTTCTCGGTTCTCAGGACTTGAAAAATAATAGGTCTTTTCTCGATATTTAGCTCCATGTTCAGAGATTCCTGGGTAAAGGATAAAGAGTTCCTTCAGACTCACTGGACAAAAATGTTTGGTGTCTCCCATCTGTCTCTTTTTTTCATTTTTTTTCTCTTCATCCTAAAAATACACAAAGTTTTCTGATAAGTACAATTCTTGATATTGTTGTCAGAAAAGATGATCAGTGTGAGCCTGAAGCTGCTGTGCTGATGTCAGACACACTGAAGTGAAAGGGACTAGTGCAGCAGCTTCTGGAGTGCACTGAATATCAATTATAGTGCACATATATGCCTGTTTTGACCGTACATTACTACTAAAGGAAGTACCAAACCCAAATCCCAGTTCTAACACTCCCTTAAAATACAGAGTGATTAAAATTCAGATCTCATTCAAATTTATGCCCATTTTTAATTTCACTGCTTTTGTAAAGTGTTATTATTTACTAAAATTTACAAACTGGCCTTAGTGTTTAACATTTTTTGCAGAAATACAATTTTAATTTTCATCTCAGGCAATGGCCTAGATCCTGCATATGTGAAATACCACCTGCTCTCCTATATTTCATCGTGATACTTGAAGTCAGCTGGGTGAGCCCACTTGCAAGCTCCATCATCAGTGCATCAAGTTAATATCCTAAGAGCCCGCAGGGAGGAACAGAGTGGATAAAGAGCCAAGCAGCATCCAGTTAGCAAGCAAGCTGCTAGCTAGCTGCTACAGGTCTAAATGAAGGCAGCTGAGCCATTAGCTAGCTATAGAGCCAATTAAGCCTCTACCCACACATACAGGTGTAGAGGGTTGAGGAAAGGCGTGTGTTTGCTCTGGCCAATCCCAGGAAAGGGAGGAGTATATAAACAGGCAGTTTGCCACTTGACTGAGGAGGGTGAGGGGAGGGATGTCTGCAAGGAAGCTGCCGACCCTGCAGTAAAGTAAGGCCAAGGCTCTGGATTGACAGAACAGTCAGGTGGAAGTAAAGGCCTGGAGGGAGAAACCCTCTAAAAACCCTTGTAAAGAGCATCAGATACTTTGTTAGACCCAGAGGCCTAAGGGCTACCTAGAGCCACAGAGGCCCTCATTGTGAATGCCCAGAAAGGACTACATTTATGTTTGTGATATTTTATGTTTGGGAGAAGCCTCACTTCCCGGTGGAATGGACGGACTTTGAGGGATGTTGGGAGGTCTGGATAAATTACTCCTTTTCTTTTCATTGTTTAGCTGACAGCCCCATCAAGGGCTTGTTGATTGATTGCCATTTAGGCAATATTATTGATATGCCTAAAAAGGAGTGAGTGTTACGCCCCCTGCAGGGGCTAGAACTACAGTGACTTTGATGTGGGTGGCCTGAGATAATTCCTCATGTGATTCTTCCTGAGCTGGAGAGTCGACCGGTCCACAGAGGCATTCTTGGTGGCTGCTCCACATCTATGGAACTCCCTCCCTTCCCCTAGTAGTTTGTCAACGTTTATTACTGTATCTGAGCATTTTCTGGAGGCAATGCAATACCTTCTTATTTGGGGATTAGAGGATTTTTATGTTTATTTATTTATACTTATTTGTATATACTGTTTTTATGTTTTTTACTGGCTCTGAGCCTTCAGGATAGGGGAGGATACAAATTTAAACAAATAAATGAATGAATAAATGATTGTATTCTTAAAATTGTGAATGTGAATGCACTATACTCCTTTACACAATTTACAGAGACAACAATGTTGTGCACTGGAATAAAATGGAAAAAATAAGGATGCTCATGCTTAAAACTCTATAGCACTTTACATGTTAAATAGCGGTATAAATATGGGACAGAACTGTCCATGGCTTTTAACGACTGTCTGGAACATAGAGAAAGTTGCACAGAGGCCCAACCACTGACTATAATGGATGGAGGAGTGCATCCCTAAATATCAATTTAGTTATGTGCATTTACCCAGCTTGAACATGGCAATGAAGCAATGCATGTTCTTACCAGCACGGAGTAATTGTTGTCTTTCTAGATTAAACAAACTTCATGAAGTTGTCTGATCTGAGAACCACTGTCACTCAGAATACAGGTGCACCGTGAAACTGCTTTTGCAGTGTATATGCACACCCATTTTGTGGATATTTACATGGAGAGGCTGAATTGTCCCATGGATATTCGGGTGTTTAGCTTGACAAATCTGATTTTTCTAAAACAAGGATCAAACTTGTCAAAAAAAGAAAAATGCTAAGCTAATATATCCATGATGCTTACTATTTCTTCTTCATCTTCATTTTCCTCTTGTTCTTCCTCTTCTGCTTCTTCCGCAGCTTCTGTTTCAGCTTGAAGGTCATCTGCTTCTTCATCTAGATCCTCTGTAGCTATTTCCCAGCCATGATATTTAAAAGGATCTACCAGAGCAATGCAAATTTAATAATTTCAATCATTTTCCAAAACCAAATTCATGCTTATTCTCTGTCTACCAAAACTGCATAGATAACACGAGACTGTGGCAGGGTGGTGAGTAGTGCTAATTCCTGGAAAGACTAGATCCTGGGCTAGCCTGTTGTTCATATAACAAAACAGGAAGTCCTGGTAAGGTGGTGGTGGTAGTATTTATTTAAGGCTCTGGCTCTCGCCCTGGCCCAAAAGTAAAACAATACAATACAATTTTACAATTTTACAAATAATATAAAATAATGCCCAGTGACAAACAACACATAACATAACATGTTGATAAGAAAGAAAAGAAAACAATATAGAAATTAACAACCTAAATAAAAAAGAAGAGACTTCTAATAGTCATAGGCTATTAACAAAGATTTAAAAACCCCCAGAGATAATAGCATTAACAAAAGAAAACAAATTCTAAATCCAGTTACTAACTTCTAACAAACATAGTCTAAATACAGCAAAAGGAGCAAATCAATAAAGAGAAAAAAAAACCAACTGCGGAATTCCCAATTTCCCACAGTAAATCAGGTCTATTAGCCTGTCTAATCATCCTTCCATGGTATTTCCAGATATCCCTATGGAAACCCAGGCAATAAATATTGTCGCAGCTATTATTCCCAGTGCCACAAATAAGCCTCTCTGACTTGGGATACCGAACCTCTACCGAAAGACAGTTTGAATTATCACTCTGTCCATTCCAGAGGACTTTATTCACTATATTAGTTGGTTATGCTTTTACCTAATCAAGAGATAAATCACTATTTCTCCTTTCCTTTGCGGGGGG